>VZRN01001997.1:258613-292678 GCA_013397935.1 Dasyornis broadbenti
GCCCGGGGCCCTCGGCCTCGCCCGCCACGGGCGCCCCGGGCACCGCGAGTTCGGCACCTCCCAGGGCCCCGAACGCGCCGCGAGCGGGTGGTTGTTGCCTCTCGGGGGCTGCCCTGTCCGCGGTAGAATTGGTATTTTTTTTTCTATTAAGATTCCTCAAATAGCTCAGAGGGCTGCGGGACTTGGGGGAGAGTCTTATGCTGAGCCTGGCTACCTTGTCTTGGTTTGATTTATAGCCAGAGCCTCCTTTCCATTCCCAGGGACAAGGGATGTGGAAGAAAGAGAAGGATGTGTGCCGAAATTAAAAGAGAACTTTTATTAATACTTGTAGGGTTTATTCTCTGAAGGCTTTTTTTTTTTTTTTTTTCCCTGTGGGGGAAGGAGAATAAACTTTTTGAATTTATGAAGTAATCTGTGAAAAATAATCCAGAACATATGTTCTAGATTGCGTATTTTACTCTCTAAGAACTGCCTAAGCAATTAAAAATGCACCAGGAATAGTATTAAACATGTGTATGCAATTTAAACATAAACTTGATAGTTTTGTTCATAACGCGAGGTGTTTCGCTCTTTGAAATAGCTCAATATTTTGCTTTTAGAGGCAAGTTTCTACGTAGGCCAGGTGTTGAGTCTATCCTCCAAAACCTATCTTGTTTTGAACAACTTTACCTTGTTTTGCTTCAGAATTGCACGTAGAAAACAGGGCCGAAAAAGAGTTTGGGGTGGTGGTGTGCCTTGGGTGGCACATCTTGTGCAGAAACCTTGGGGGAGACAATGTGCTGTGCTGGCCTGGTATAGTGTCAGTCCAGGAACCTAAGCTGAGGTTTGGATGAGTAACTTTATTAAGCCTTTACCTGATTCTGGGGATTCTGTGAATGTGCAGGCCTGTGCTGCTGCTGAGTTCACTGCTATGCTCCCAGACACAGTAGTTAAAATGTCCCAGTCCTCTTCTTTTCTTAAATTTTTTCTCATGCCAGGCCTTTTCCATTTGTATCTGTGTCTTGGTGCAATCACTGCACACTTTTTAAAAAGAGCTAATGGTTGGAAGAGCAGATTGGTCTCAGCTGTATTGTACCAGCTGTGAAATTGCTACTTGGAGGTGCTGGTTCTTGCTGGATGAATCTGGAAAGTTGGTTATATTTCGGGATTCTTCAACTCTTCTAAAACCTGAGGCTTTAATAGCATTTTTGTATCTTAAAAGTTTAAAACAAAAATTAATTCAAGAAAGGGGAAATCTTTCTTTTGGAGTTTCTTGAGTCTTGGTCTGATCCTAAACTATAATGCAGTGACCTATGTACCAAAGACATGTGGAATGTTTTCCTTTCTGTTCAGAACTGTTTCAGTGGTAAAACACCTCATGTAGCTCCAGCTGTATTTTCATACAGGCCTGCTTTAATGTCTGCTTACCCTGTTTTTTTACACAGGACGTGTCAAATCAATATTATGTTGCTCTTTCTACTGCGACAGCCCTTGTATGTAACAGGTGAAAGGCTTCACCTCTAAAGGTGTAGTTGAACAGCACAATTTCAATGCTTGGGTAGAAGCCGCAGATTTTGTCACTTTTTGTGCTGACTTTCATTCCTCTTTCCCTAGTCTTTGCCTAAATTAAGAAGGCAAAGGACTGTGGGGTTTTGCAGCACAGAGCACACAGTATTTACTGCACTTGTGATAGTTGCCAGCAGCACTGGGGGTGTGGAAGTGTGTGGGTGCTGGGGCTGTGTCCTGGGCCGTGGGGTGGGCAGCACCTGCCCCAGCACAGCAGGTTGCAGCGTTGCTCCTGGTGAGAAGAAATTGATTTCTGACTGTGGCACTTCACTGTGTGTAAACAGAGAAAACTGCCTGGGCTGGGGCAGGGGGTTTTGTCCTGAAGCACCAGTAAAAAAAGCTGTGCTGACCCCCAAGTCTGTGTAACTTACTGGTGTCTTTGTTTTTAAGAGCTCCTACTTTTGATGCAGCTTATCTCCCAAAGCGTATTTGTGCCAGTATATCTTATTCCACCCTCCAGGCCTAACTTCTACCTCCTCACCACCAGAGGAAAATAAACAGGGGCACTGGTGTTGGCATTGATGTGCCAGTTTATCACACCCTAAACAACATTGCTATGTTGGCAGAAAAGCTGCTGGAGTGTCATTAACACCCAGATGAACCTGCAAAGTATAAACTTCTTTATTTTCTTTCTGTTTTCTTGCGGGAAATGGGTCTGATTCAGTAGTGAAGCTCTGCATGGTCACCTGGCAAGGATCACTAGGGGCTACTTCAGTTTTGGTAGGAGAGGATGAAGAATTTTGTAGGTATGAACTGGAGGAGATGGTGGTGGTGAACATCTGGAGAGGATTAATCGTGATTGGGGGTGACTGGGATTGAAAGTTCCAGTGCCTTCCCTTTCCCTCTGATGCTGCTTATTTAATGAGGGACCTTGGACTTGCGGGACACCGCCACCCCAGCAGGAGCGTATTCCAAAGGAGGGTGCTGTAACTAAACACTCCTTGTGAGAGGAAAACAGCTCTCCTGGAGTTTGCATGTGCAGATTTTTGGGCAGATAGGCTTTAGTCAGACATGAGCCGTGGTGTCGGCACGTGCTCTTCAGTTAATACAACTTTTAAGGACGTTATTGGCATCAGTGTGAATTTTTCCTGTCTTAATCTGTCTTCTTCTTTGGCCCCACTGCATTCCTGCAGTTACATCATCCTGTCCTTCCTTCTTCCTCTAAGTTCTTCCTCTGACAAGGGTTTCTGTTAATTGCTAAAGAGATGCAAGGGTTTCATACAGAAGAACTGTTGACTTGGTTGTGATTATTCCCAGGCTCCTCAGGGAATCACAGGGTGGAATCACAGTCTGGTTCAAAATACGTATGGATGTGGCAACTGGGGACATGGTCTAGTGGTGAACATAGCAGTGCTGTGTTCATGGTTAGACTCGATGATCTTTGAGGTCTTTCCAACCTTAACAATTCTGTGATTGTGTAGTGCCTGGCACTGTGAGTGTCACAGGCTGACCCTCCCAGGCAGCCAAGGCCAGTCCCTGTATTTTGGGGTTAATGCAGAGTTACTTGGTCTATACCTCTGCTGGGAATTGTCAGTTTAACTGGGTTTCTAGCAGGAAAGCCAGAACTCCCTGCCTGAGGAGGCTAGGAGAGGGATGTGGCACTGGAGCAGGCTAGGACAGCACTGCTCACTGCCTTGGGCAGCAAGCAGGAACCGTTGTCCTCCAGAACTTGCACCCTGTTTGGATGGAAAAACGCACCTCTGACGGAATGGGAAGAGACAAAGAAATAACTGACCAGAAGCCTTTGCTGTGCCACCCTGTGGGTGTCTCCAGTGCCCAGTGTTGGCCCATGACCCAGCTACTTTAAGGTGGCGTTTTAGGTGACAGCTGTTACGAATTGTGAGTTTGGCTTTTAAAAAAAATTATTTTCCCCTAGTGTTTATTTATCAGATCTTATAAAGAAACAAGTGGTAATTAGATTTGGCTATCCTAATTGCGTTAAAACAATTGTATTGGGAGGCAGTGCCATGTAAAGCTCTAAGCTCAGGACTGGCACCCAGCAAGTCCTGGGTCCTCATCTTTCGGGGCTGGTCAAACTACAGTAAATGACATTAATTAGAATTTGTCCATGTGTTACAGAAGGAAATCACCCATCTTGCAAAGGCAAGACATACAGTTATGTGACATAGCACCTTGAAGCAATGAACACTGCACACATAAAAGGTCTTGTCTAGAGGAGTTTTACACAGTGGATACTTACACGAGCTCTTCAGATTGTACTCGGCTGAAGTGAAGTGCTTCAGGGTCTCACTGAGCTGCCCACCTGAGAAGCCCTTCAGAACAGCCCCACACGTCTCTGGGTTTTTCTTGGAGATGTTGAGCCTGAAATAATGGTTTGGTGCTGCTGGCAGCAGTTTAAGCAGGTCATTGAAGCTGAGTGGTGGAATAAGAGCCGTGCCCAGGTAAAGGCCACTTGCAAGAGCTTGTTTCTAAGCTACAGACTGAGTCAGCCTTGCTTTGAGAACCGGGACCTCCTTCCTTTGGTACTTGGTCGCAGGGTCAGCTGATCTTCCTCTCCGGGACAGAGGGGTTTGTGTGTGAAGTTGCCTGGTGACATCTCCAGCAGATCCCAGTTGGTGTTGGGACAGCAGCTGGGGAACATCAGCACCTATTTAATGATGCGTTTACTGGCTGATATCTCTTGAAGTGTTTTCTCCAAACTTGATGTTCATGGTATTTTTTGTTTACCTGAGGTCTTTTGAGTTATTCTTTGTAATTGTGAAGATTAGAAATTTGTTGCTGTAAACATCAGGGTTATATTTTTGTTGCAGTAAGGATTGTGCTCAGGGCAGAGGCCCTTCCGTAATGCCTCTGGTTCTTCTGACCCTGGTTGGTGGTTTTTCAGTGATAGCTGAGCACGGCTGGGACATGTGCAAGTGTGCTGAGGTACCTGTAAGTAGGCAATGGAAACTTGCCAGCAGCCAAATGTTTGTCCATAACCAGGATGAACCCATGTTCCAGGCAGAGGCTTCCAGGTAGCTCACTTCCTAAGGCTGGTTTAGAATTGTAAGTGTTGTACCTGGGCTTATTCCCAGATCAGCACAGTCCTGTTGAGAGACTCTTAATTGCTGGTGACCACCCCACCTAGTCCCCTAATTGCTGTCTAACAGGAGCATGTTGAATTTGGTGGGGTATGTAGGAGGCCAACACTTCAGAAAAACACTTTGCGAGTTTGTACCATTTCATATTGGAGGAGTGGGCATGTTTAAGCACTGTGTTATGGGAGGGTAAGCCCAACTTCATGATTTGTAAATGGCTTTGTAGTGCATAGGATATTACGTGTGATGGCCCAAGTTTACCCCCAGTGCCCAGGTGCTGTGTCTGCTTCAGAAACAGGAGCAAGTTACCATTGTGTATCACAGCAGTAATTTGAAGAGCACCAAAAAAAAAAAATCCCACAAAAGAGAAAAAAACCAGCAGGATGCCCTGTTAACATGTGTAGAGGGCAGTGCAAGTCCACCAGCCTCTCCTAGGTTTCAGTGTAATAGAGATAGGGATTTAAGATATTAATCCTCATATGTTTCAGCAGCTGCTTGCACTGCCTTTGTTGAGAGCTTGGCAGAGTGGCTGTCACCATTTCAGCATCCCCCTGCCTCTCTTTTGAAGACTTGCTGTGGCCATAGAAGTTATGAGCACAGTTTTTGTGGAGATGCTGGAGAACGTAGCAGGTGGCTGGTGATGGTATTTCAGGCAAGGCTCTGTCTCAGCTCCCTGGCTTCTGTTGTAAGGTTTAGGGGAAAAAAGGAGTCTTCCAGGTTTGGTACAATCTTTGTTTCCTTGATGGTTCTCAGAGGTGGCTGCGGGGTCAGCAGGCACAGGCTGTGCTTGAGGGTTTCATCTCCTTGGGAAAGGAGATGCTGGCATCCCCTCCGCAGGAATGGGATTATATTGGCCCAGAAGCTGGTTTAGAGCTTGGTGTGACACCCAGTCCTGAGCCTGAGGCCATGGAGCTGCTATTCGTTTGCTGGCCACGGTGGTAAACCCAGGATAAGGAGTGCTGCTGTCCCCTACCACGTGCTTGTTATTTGCAAGACAAATCCGTGGATTTGTGCTGGGAGGGTGGCAGGTTGCAGTACAGAGATGGGGACAAGAGCTGTGAAGGAGATTTTACCCAGTCTCATTACCAGGGCTGCTATGTTGTAAAACTGCAGTTTGAGCTGGAAATCCTGCAGCATCTCCTCACTAACATCGACCTGGAATTTATCTGGCTGTCTGCCATGTGCTAAATAAACCCCAAGCCATGTTGGAGGCTCCTTCTACCCCCTTGAATCCCAGCCACTTTCTGGGAGGAACCCACAGGCCAGATTTTCTTCTGTGGAGGTTTTGAAGCGACCACTTTTGGAGCCCCTTGAAACTAGATACGAGTGGGAATTCCTTCAAGGCCTCTCCAGCCTTGCTGGCTGTGACATCCTGGAGTGAAAACGTGGCTTGGACAGAGGATTGATTGGTTGGGAAATTAGTACAAACCCAGCTAGTACAATTTACTAACGAGCAGTGAAGAGGTTTGGGTAGGCAAGAAATGTTCCGTGCAGTGAGATGGAGGTCTGCACCTTTGCTGTGTGCTGGTGGTGTCTGGAAGGAAATCTGAGTTGTGTGGTATGGTCTGACTTCAAGCTTGTTCTTGTACTTTCACCTTTCTGCTTTTATGGGTATTTTAGGGTTCTCAAATTCTGTGTTCAAGTCATGTCTTTTTACCACTTGCGCCTTTGTAGTGTCCTGGCACTTAAACTGTTGTCCTCAGAATTAGGACTTGGCTTCTATTACTGTGGCAGAAGCAGGAGTTGTCTTTCAGCTGGAAAAGTACAGAGTTTGATTTTTCCTTGAAAGCATTTAAAAACAGCATTCTGATGGTGTCATAGCTATTGTTTGCCTCAAACTTAATCATGTTCTATCCCAGTAGGAAGGAGTCAGGTGCTCCCACAGAATCTTCCATGTCCTGTTGTCCAAGGGGAGCTGCCAAGGTTGTTGTGCATGTTTTGGTTTAACTTGTTCCCGCTGATATCCAGCCTTTGGTTCGTATCTCACTTCGCTTCCTAGCTGAAGGAGACTCTAATAGAACAGAGGAGTGATTCATGCTGAGGAAGAAAATTATCTCTTATCTAGGTTGCCTCTAAGCCAGTCCTGCCAGAGCCGACTTTATCCTTGAGAGGCTGGAAAGTTGGTCTAGAAGGTAAATATTTATTCTTTAGAGTGTCTGACATCGATCTGAAATCCAGGCGGCTGCTGCGGTTGCTGATGGGAAGGAAGCTGTGCTCGTCCGTGTTCACACAGCACGGTGAGATTCAACCTGCACATGGAACACAATCTGTTCCTGAGGAGTGGAACTAAAAATTTGCAGAAATCTCTGCAACCTCGTGGACTAAGTAGTGTTTTCTCCCACCTCAGTAATGATAGTTGGTCTGTAGGAGAGAAACCTTAAGGGTCCAGCTCCTGACTTCTTTGCTCTCCCAGCACTGAGGTTCCTGGGATGGAGGCTGTAAAATATCAGTACTTCTCTGCAACTTAGAGAAAGTCACTGGAGCTTTGCTAAGTCAGCTGGGAGGAAGATCAAATATGCTGCAGTGTGGCTTTTCTTCAGGGTTGTATAGTAGGACACTCGGGAAGTTTTTGTACAACCAAGTAGAATGTTTCCACAGCTTTTCTTTTAAAAACTGTGGTGGAATTTCTGCATGGCTCCCTACAGCCAAGCTGCTCCTGCCTTGGTGATTGCCCAGAATTCAACAGGAACAGAAAGTGAAACTGGATGGTCTGTTGGTCATATGCTGAGATGTGCAGAAAATGGAAGAGTTGTATAAATGCTAAACCAGATGAACTTTGCTGTCCTATTATTATCATCTTTATGGAGAAAGCTGTCAGGGGTCACTATGAGCCAAGCCAATTCTTGCATAATTAGCCCCATGCAATTACGTGGTATTTCGTGATGTTTGGCTTGAGCTGTAAGTTTTTGTGTATAACAGGGAGTTTCTGATGGGAACATGAAATTTGGGTGTCCAGAGTGAATATGTTGCAGTTAACCTAATCATTTCCAATCCTTTCATGCTCCTTTAGTTTCTGTCTTAAAGGTCATTGAAATCTAGACCTGGGACGCCCTTTTTAGCCTTTGCACATCATCAGTTGGTGTTCTATTTTTGAGCACTTGCTAGAGTTGTATAGGAGGGGAGCTACATTGGAAGGATTTTGTATCATTTGTGTTTTATCTCCTACTTTATTGCTTGGCAGTAGTTCATACTTCTGGTTTTTTAGGGATATTACTGGGGGCTTGAGCCATTGCTGAGTGTTTCTCTGCTGTACTGAACCACCAAATTAACTTTTGCTGGTCCTTGGATTCAGCAGAGGAAGTTCTTCTGGCTTAACCTGAGCACAAATCAAAGAGATCTGTACCCCAGAGCTCAGCACTGGCACAGATCATCTCTTGACCTAAGCCAAGCACCTCACTTGGGACTTGGTCCTGTTTTGATCTGTGTCTAAATGGCTTCTGCCTGCCCTCCTCTTGAAATGGGCTTCCTCTGGCTTTGGGGTCTCTCATTTATGTCCTGGCTTCTGTGGTTTTTTTACAACACATCTTTTCTTGGCAAGGCAGTGGAACTCCTTTATGTCTAAGAGTGCTCATACGTATCTGCTGAGTGTTACCTATGCGTACATAATTCCAATAACACTGGTCAGTTTTCCACACAGGACGCACACAGCTGCGGTCCATGAGAGTTCTGTAGTTCAGGGAGGTGGGATGTGCAGCTGACCCCGTGTTTGTGTGTCTCTTTCAGAACAGGGCAGTTGGGCGGCCCAAGGGGAAGCTGGGTGCTGCCTCTGCGGTGAAGCTCGCGGCCAACAGGAGCACGGCGGGCGCCCGGCGGCGGAGGACGCGATGCCGCAAGTGCGAGGCGTGTCTGCGGACAGAGTGCGGCGAGTGCCACTTCTGCAAGGACATGAAGAAGTTTGGGGGGCCCGGCAGGATGAAGCAGTCCTGCCTCATGAGGCAGTGCATCGCTGTAAGTGTGCCTGGGCCTGCAGCTCATCTGCAGAGTCCTCTCCTCTCGCTGTGTGTCCTGGGTGACAAGGTGTGGGACTGGCGGCTCTGCTCTGAGTAGTCTCTAAAGTGCATCAGACAAAAGTGTGTAATCCCTTCCCTCTCAGCTCAGATCCCTTCTTCCCAGCACTTCTCATCCTCCCCGAATCTTGAACCAGAATGCCACTAAAACTTAACAGCACAGCTTTCCTTCTCAGCTGTATAGAGGTGGAGATTGTCAGTACCTCAGAAATCGGGCCTCAAATCATCCTCAAACTCTGGGATTTGGAGAAGAAGGGGAAGAGTGGGAAGTTCTGATTCAAAGGATGAAGAGGTGTATTCGGCTTGAATGTTGGAATTTCGTGAGAAAAACTGTGCTGCAATCATCTTTGCCATCTTACCCACATAAATTAAGATGTGAGAAATCTTTGACTGGCAGCCTCTAAGATTTTGGTGTTGCTGACCCCAGCCCCAGGCTCCCTGAGATCTGAATTTCAGTGTGTTTGCTGTTACATAGACATAGAGCAGAGGGGCTGATGCAGATGAGGCAAAGAGCCATCAATCCAGGGTCTTGCCTTCCTCAGGGACTGGAAATGGCTGTCAGGGAAAGAGCGTTGGAACAGGGCAGGCAGGCAGTCAGTTTCCTGGGCTCCTGTGATACATTACTTAGGAGCTTCTTGAGTCACAAGTGATAGCTTTCTATTTAACAAATATTGACAGATTAATCTTCCATTAAGTTGTTCAAGCAGCTTTTGAATCCGTTGCTGCCATGCTGACTTGTGGAGCTTCTTCTCAGGTCTCATGTCTGCAGTGACTCTGCTCAAGGCTAAAAATCAGCTTTAGCTTTTATCTTAATTCTTTAGAAGGTCTTGTTCATGCTGTTGTTATGGGTTTGGTTTTCTTTTGTTGTTGTTTTTTAAGGAAAGGAATGTTGTTTATTCATAACTGAAATATCACCCTATCTATACTGATTTTTCTCATTACAGTTCCCTTGACTTAGAATTTGGATGTTTTTCTTTTAATTCTTAGGAGATGACCAAAGTGGAGGCATTAAATGACTTCACCTGACACTGATAAAAAAACTGATAAACACTTAAGGTTTCCAGTAGTTGCTCCTGGTAGCTCACTCCATGTCATGTTCCAAGCTCTGCACTGTTCCTGACACAGAGGATTGGGTTCAGCGCTGCTGGATCTTTCAGTAAAGTACACGGAATATCCACCTTTCTGCAGAGTGCTTTTGCAGCTCAAGTGTCTTTTCTTTGAACACTTGATTTCCTGGAGTGTGGCATGAATTGAACAGCATGGATGAAGAATTTATTATTCTCCAGGGGCAAGAAATAGTGAAATCATGCTGCCTTTTTAGTGGAAGGATTAAATTAGGGCTGCAGTGTGCTTTCTCATCCTCACTGATGAAGGAAACTTTCATACTAAGCTGTTTCACTCTTGATAGCACGGGCTGAGCCTTCTGGAGATGATCTGGGTTCTCTTCTAGCTAAGTGTAGTCATCCTCTTTCTTCCAATGAAGATTTATTTTCCTTCTTGGTGCCTAGAGTTTCACTTCCAGTTAGGACAGAGGTAGCCAGAGGACTGGGATTACTTGTCCCACCCTGGCATGCACTGACAGTGATGTCTCTGCCCTTGGTATGTTGGTGCAAGTATCAGGGGGATTGTTACAACCTCTTAGAGCAGCAAAGGCCCAGAAAATTAAGGAGTTGAAGTGTTGTAACTGTCAAGGTTCTTTACATTTCTATAAGCAGTCCTGTTGGCTTTGCTCTTGTTCTCTATCAATTCAGTAGTAAGATTTTGTGGTACCTCTCCAGCAGCTTCCACCCAAAAAAACCCTGCAAGATGCCAAAGCAGGGCTGTATGGAAGTAATGATCCTTACAGCTCTGGGACTGTGCTTAGCTCTGGTTAATAACATTGACAGTATTAACTAGACACAGACTTTCATTAAGCTCAGAAGCCTTCAGAGAGCCGATTGTACTGCTGTTCAGAGAGCAGGAACTTCCTCTGCATCACCAGTCCCATCAGGAAGGGAGGCAGGAGTGCCTGGGACACTGCTGCATGGAATAGGTCTGAGGGGAGCATGGGACTGGGAGGACACGTGACAGCACAGCTGCTGTTCAGCCCATCAGTGGGACAGAGCCGGTTGTGGCATGGAGGAGATTGCCTAGAAACCCTTGCTTCCAGCAAGAAAAATTGTACTGCTGTTTGCAAAATGCTCTGTGCTCTAATGGCTCACTACAGCTGGGCTTCCCCCTGCCTGAAGGAGGCACTGTTGTTGCCGAAATTTGGGTTGGTGTGCAGGTATCCACCTGGGATTTATTCACTCCATCCACAAGAGATCCTTCCTGTGAAAAGCCACATCTCTGCCTCTGGCTGTGTAATAGTTAAAGACGTGCAGCCTAATCGATTGCACTTCCCTTTGTGGCCAGCTTAAGATCTCTTTTCTTTTTTGTAATGAGGTTTATACCTTGTTGCTGCAAACCAGAATTTTGTTAATCATTATCAAAGAGAGGGCTTTTTAATTAGAGTGGCATTCAGTGCTTTGACATGGGTGACAGGTATGTGAGATGCTGCAGTTCCCTTTCTGCCTCAGCAAAAGACAGCAAAAAATCTGTGTGATCTCACTTGTGACACATGCAGGAGAGAATCCTTTTTCCAAGTGAGCAGAGCTTTTTGCAGTGCTCAGGTTGGGAGCAGGGCCCTGGATAATGGACTGCCAGTCAAGAAAAGGTCTGTTCTTGGTTCTGTTGTGGGCTTGCTGTGAGACCTGGATCAGATCCCATAACATCTGTCTGCCCTGCCTGTAAAATAGGGGAGCTGCCAAATTGCTACTTGGATTGTGAAGCCTAATGGATGTGAATAGTGATGTTCTAGGTTGCTTCTTTCCCCTCCCATTGTACGCTGGTGAAGTGACTTGCATGCCAATGTCTGTGTAAGCTCACAGATTCAAGGAACTCACCAAAAATACATTTTCATCCATCCCAGGAATGCTCTCTGAATCTCTGTTGCTACAGGGAGGGCACTTTGAAAAGTATCCTGTGGTGCTTGGTCTAGTACCCAGCCCAAATATATTACCACTTATTTTTACCTTTGTGTCGGTTTGCACAATTAATCCCTGTTTATCTCCTCTTTGAGGTGAGGATACTGTAAATGCACATTGAGCTCTTCTATTTCCTTGTCTGCCATGTCTTGATCAATTCTTTCTGATACATAAACAGCCGGTGCTGCCTCATACTGCTGTGTGTCTGGTGTGTGGAGAAGCTGGGAAAGAGGACACTGTGGAAGAGGAGGAGAGCAAGTTTAATCTCATGCTAATGGAATGCTCCATTTGTAATGAAATCATACACCCAGGATGCCTTAAGGTGAGTACGAGGATATGATACATGTTGGAAACAAAAGCTGAATTAGTTATCACTTTAATGTAAAAGTAGTGCACAGAAATTGGGAAGCTTTCAGGTTTTCATCTTTGGACAGATGAGTAAGTGAGCAGAGAGTTGGTGTGAGGAGCAGGTTGAGATCTGTGGCACATGCAGCCCTGACCAGCAGGCAGGATCCTTGATATAACAGTATTCCCTGGGAGCAGAGACCCTGGCTTTGGACATGCCCTGAGTGTGTGTGTGTGCAAACACCTTGTGCATTTGTTTCTTTCCTTTTGCCTCTTGTTTAAGGAAGTGAGGTATTTCAGTTGGGATGGGGAAGGCAGAGCAATGTGCCTGTACTGCAGGATGAGATATTCCCAAGTCCATGGCAGTAACTTCTTCCTGAGTCCCACAAAGTACAGATAAGCAATTGGCTGCTCGTGTAGGTCCAGGCACAGATGTGCCTTAGGGTGGCAGCTGGCTCTAAAGATGTTAGGAGCAAATGTTGGAGCAGGGGGAGTGCAGCTCTGGAGAGCAGCCTGAGCGAGTGTGTCAGGCTGCAGGAGTGCTCACCCTTGACTGACTTGAGTCCTGTAAGCAGCTGTATTCTTTGCTGGTAACAAAAGTGTCATTTTGGGCATATCTTTGTGCATTAGCATTTAGAAGCTGCCTTTCTCCAGAGCTGGTTTCTTTCAGCTGATCAGCCATTTCCTGTTGCTGATTTGTTTATGGTTAAAGTGATTTGCCAAAGCAAATGTGTTCTGACACACCGTGCCCCAGAAAGCAGCGTTTGGGCCCTTCTGGGATGTCTGGGAGGAGAGGTACGTGTGTTCTTTATACAGGCCCAGGGTGAAGTTCTCCTGGCCTTTCCTTTCTCCTGAGCTGTATGTGGTGCTGCACCCAGCTCTGTGCTGTCATTTATTAGAGCAGAACGTGAGGAGCTGGCAAACAAGAGCTGTGCCCGTCTCCCTGATTCATGGAGCTGGTGCTCAGTTCCTGCCACAGATGGGCTCTGAAAGGGAGCTTTTCTTGTTTGGCTCTGCTTAAAACGAGGCTTTGGGGGCTGATGAAGCAAGGAAGGAACTGCTTGTTTTCAGAGGTACCTCAATTTTGGCTACTTTGCTATTTCCAACCCTTGCTGGAAGTGCCCTGTGCCCCCCCATCTTTGTCTTGGCAGTGTCAGTGGCACCTCAGGGCTAAGTTCAGAGGACAGTTGTTGTCTAGTGGCAGCTCAATATGGTTTCCTCTCCCCATAC
Source organism: Dasyornis broadbenti (assembly GCA_013397935.1). NCBI lineage: Eukaryota > Metazoa > Chordata > Aves > Passeriformes > Dasyornithidae > Dasyornis > Dasyornis broadbenti. The sequence goes on from VZRN01001997.1 coordinate 271,784, forward strand.
TACATTTGGGACTAGTGCAGGATGTGGGTCAGGTCTGTGAAGTCAGGTAAGTGCTGTTTGTTCTCTTACACACACGTGGTGTTCTGAGGGCTCTTTTGGTAACTAGGAAGAGTGATGCTTTTGGTGTTTCTGACAATTAAGCACTGGGAAATTTACTCTGTATTGTATTTCGATTTCTCAGTGCTTCTGCTGAGGTGAAATGGCGGGTAATTGGTAACTGCCAATGGTGCTCTTTATTTCCTGAGGCAAAAGAGCACTGGTAGGATTTCAGAATCATCTTGGAAGGCGAGATGAGACTGCTCAGGGGAACAGCAAAAGGAAAATGGAGCCTCTTACTTGGGTCCCTCCTTGCTCTTTATTCTCAGGTTCCATGATTTCCTGCAAGACAGAGATCTCTTGCCATGTTTACATGTTGCTCAAGCCCTTGAGCCCTGAGGAGGGAGCCCATAAATAGCCTTTGATGCAGCCCCAGCCCCAGGGCAGCTGCTTCCACTGCCCACGAGGGAAAGTCCCTTCCTGTCCCACTTGGGAAACAGCATCATGTGAACTGCTGGTCATCTGCAGCTAATGTCTGGCAAATGTACTGTTGGAGGAGACTGGAATAAACTGGATCAGTCAGATGCCCTTTCCTGGCTTATTCCCACGTGGAGTGAATTCCCTCCAAGATGCATCTCCCAGAGCTTGTGGAGTAATTTGGCACATGCAGAGGGTGATTTATTCTCCAGGGCAGGTTGGTGGTGGTTTGAAGTCCATCCTCTTCCAGCTCCCTGATATGGCTGTACATGTTTCTGGGGGGTTTTCTCCGTGGAACAGCCATGTCAGAGGACAACCTCTCTGAGGAGTTAAATTAAGGGTAGTTCAGGTGTATCTGTGCCCTGGCGCACTGAGCCTCGAGGGGCTTCTGTGGGGTCCCCTTGCTGGGGGAGCTGTGGGTACCACAGCAGCTGCAGTACTGGTGTTGGAGCCATGCTGAGGACAGCCAGGATGTTCTGTGTGCTCAGAAGTGTCATGGGAGCTTTCTGACATCCTTCTTTCCTTGAAAATACCACACCAACACAAATGCTTGTTTTGCTGAACGAGTTTCTTATGAAAATTATCTTGGTGAGAGTTTCGCAAGCGCAGCACTGCTTCCAGAGGGAGCTCATGAGATTTTGGGATGGACACTGCCTTTCATTGTTACAGAGTGTTTGAGTTGAACCAAGAGTGGTGAATTTTTCTTGCTTCATCTCAAACTGCTGGTATTGCTGGCAGCACATGTGAGTGCAGCATCTGATGCTGTTCCCTTAGGGGAGAAAGGATTCCTTTCCTCCACTAGGAGCCTATTCTTTCCCATCTTAGGTGAGTATACCGATAATGATGGAGGTGAATATTTAGGTGCCTTTTCCAGCATAGCTGCAGCCCAGGTGTGTCTCACTGCCAGAATTCATGGCTGTCCCTCAGGGATGCCAGATCAGCGTCCTGGGGTCTCCATATCCCTCCCCAGATGAGTTCCCAGCAGCAAGGTCTCATGTTCAGCTTCTGAATTGCTGACCTCGTGCTGCAGGTAGGTTTCTGTGATGCCTCACGCTGTGCCTCAGACACCCACCTGCTGTTTGCAGCAAACACTCAGAACTGGCTCCCACCCAGCCTGAAAGGCTTGGGACAGATTCAGTGGCAGGTTTGTGTGTGTCTAATTAGTTTGCTTACAGTTCCTCACATCTGTTCAGTTCCTGAAACTTCACAGAAGGGACAGAGCTGTAATGCTTTCCCTTCAGCAGCACTTGTTCTATATTCAGTGCGGGAAATAACTTGTTCCCAACTTGGGCTTGGGCCAGGAATTATTCCCCTGAGGCAGAGATGTATACAACAACTCCTGGAGTATCTTACACCTACCATGGGAAAGAAGGTTCAAAGGCACACAGTTGTGATAAAACCAGTATTTAAATTCTGCCCACTTCATTTACTCGTTTATTAACTCCAGGAGACTTGCTGAGAGACTGACATGTCATCACTCTCACTGGATGGTGAAACTAGAATGGCTGCTGTCTGGCTCAGGGACTTGAGGAAGCAGTTCCTAAATCCAAGGGCTTGCTCCTGCACAGCCAGTGTCTTTTCCCTGCGCCAGGAGGAGAGGAGGAAATGTTTCAGAAACACGAAAAATCTGCAGATCCCTGCCCGTGCATGTTCCTGTCTCCTGCAACCACACTGCTGCTGCCAGTGCCCAGCTGTTAGTCTGGACAGCAGCATGTTTTTGTTGTCTACAATAGTAATAAATTAATATTCTCCCCCCCCCCCAAGTTTTTTTTTGTGAATATGTAAGAAAACCCTTAAGTAGGAATGTGCCATCAGTGAGCGTGTGTTTGTGTGGAGGGTGTAGCTTAGCTCTGCTTTTCATTCACAGAAGTGTCTTTTCCAAAATGCCTGTCTCCTGTTTGGAAAGCAGTCCAGGCTCCTGTGTGGAAATCCAGAAATGAGGAGCACTCCAGCTGTGTAGGGCAAGATTGTACTTTTACTGGAGTGTAACAACACTGAGCATGAGTTTCTTTCAGAAAGCAAAATGTCAGTGTCAGAGGTAGTGAAGTTGTCAGCCTTTCTCTCCCTTACACTGTTTGAGGATCTGGGGGTGTGAGAAATCTTAGAAATGCCTCTGTGTGTCCAGTCCTGTGAACAAACGTGCCTGTTCCCGAGCTGACTTGGCAGCCACCATCCCCACTGGCACATGGGCTGAAGGGCTGCAGGCCTGGGACTGCTAGTTCTGATCCTGGAAGAAAAGTATTTTAAGGAACACTTGATTACAGCGCAGGGTGCTGTGCTGCTAAAAATGCCCATGGGATTAATGTATGTGAGAATGTGGATGGGAGAAACCCTGCCTGTGGAAGGATCAGGCTGTGCCTCACCAGGGGGGACACGAGACTGGGCTTTGCAAATCCAAGGTGTGGGAGGACGTTTGGAGATGATGCGATCGCAGCCCTGGGCCTTGGGGGTTTCTTTGTGCTGTCAGGGTGTTCTTTGTTGTTCTAAGAGCAGGATGTGTTAATTGGGGTTGTCACTGACCTTCATGGAAAGCCTAGAGCTGAGCCTTTTGCAGATGTCTTCTGCCAGTGTTACTTCCTCCTGCCAGCGTCATCAAGGGGTGGCTGTGCAGCACCCAGGGCTTGCTTAGCACCAGCAGGACGGTCTCTCTGCTCCCCTGGAAGGGCTGCAGTCAATCCCAGAAAACATGGAGCTGTACAAAATGCCTTGGGAATGATCATCACCTTCCGGCAGGCTTGTGCAGCACGGTTGTGAATTGTGTCTCTTCCACAGGTGAAGGAATCGGATGGTGTGGTTAACGAGGAGCTGCCGAACTGCTGGGAGTGTCCAAAGTGCAACCATGCAGGGAAAACTGGAAAAGTGAGTTTAATGGGAATAAGTGGTGCTGGAATGAGATACAAAATCTTAAGCATTCCCTCTGGCTTACAGATAGACTTTAGCCCAATACCAGCTTTTGGTTTTGTGCTTAATTCAGGTTTTGTTCTTAATTACCCACAGTGGGGGTTGGAATGAGGTGATCTTTAGGGTCCCTTCCAACCCAAACCATTCAGGGTTATATGGTTCATTCCACGATGATTCTGTGAGTTGAAGGAGACAAGCTGACAGATTTCTGTTCTTCAATAATTTTTGTATTCTTGTACCAACACTTCACCCAGCACCTGGGGAATATTTAGGTTAGTTCTGTGCACGGCTGCATGTTAATTTTGACAATAAAAATTCCTTAAATTAAAAATTCACAAGCAGTTATGCAAAACCTGGAGAGTCTGTTGGAATTAGTGAAACATCATTTCTTTGCAGACTGAGACAGACACTTGCAAGTGTGTAGTTAGAAAAATAACTTCATGAAGATTAAAACTTTTAATTCCTTGCTAATAATTTTTTGTGTCAAAAAATGATCAAGCCACCAGCATTGGAATGCTGGTGGCAATGTAAAGAGCTGAGAGATGCATAAGGTATAAAGTTGGTTTGTGTTTTGTGTCTCTCTGGCGTACAAGCAAAAGCGCGGACCAGGATTTAAATACGCATCAAATCTCCCGGGCTCGTTGCTGAAGGAGCAGAAAATTAACAGAGACAACAAGGAAGTGCCAGATGCTGCCAAACGGAAAGGGGACTGTGAGGAGACTCCCAGGCGGAAATCAGAGGAACATTCCAAAAAGGCTCCAGTTGACTCCATCTTGAGGAGAAAGTCTGACGAGGTGCATCTGTGGAGGAAACGGAAATTCGAGAAATCCCAGGAACCCACGATGAGAAAGCGGGTAAGGCACAATACCCTTCTCATGGGTCTGCACAGAGCCTGGGCTGCCTGGGTCTGCTGCCTCTGCTCTTCTGGCTTAGAGCTTATCCCAAAATCCCAGATTGGTTCCCAAAAGAACTGCAGTGTTTTACTTTTCTAGTCAAAGCTGCTGGTCTGACAAGACAGTGGCTTGAACAGTGACACTCGAGTTGATGTTCAGAGGCCGAAAACACTGGGCTGTGGCTGTTGTTTTATTAAAGATACTGGAAACCCCACTTTAACTGAAAAGTCTTTACAAGGTGCTCAGAGTAGGAGCAAGGTGAAAATCAATTTTTCATGGAAACCTTTTCATGTCTCTCCACGTGGTGGCGCCTGGCAGCTGTTTTGGGGCTGATCTGGGTCTGTGCCAACCTGGGAGCCTTTGGAAAGGACGCCTTCGGGTGCCTGCAGAGAGCAGGAGCTGCTCCCAGCAGCCATGTGGACAATCTGGTCCTGAATGTGACAGTCAGGGCTCTCAGGCCACGCAGAGACACTCTGAGTTGTTGTGTGGATTCCAAAATGTGCTGCTTGGGATATGCAGAAATGCTGGTTTGCAGAGGCAGAAATGAGGGCCCAGATTTACTGTGTCTCATGAGTAAGTGGCAGACAGTGGGAATGCTGCAGGATGGCAGATACAGGGATTTGGGCTGCTTTGGTGGAGAGAGAGCAAAATTCACAGTACCAGTTCACGCATACTTGCTTGCTGGCCATGCTTTCCTTTTCCCATCCCTTTGGACTCCCCCCAGTGAGGAAGGCACTGTGGATCACTGCACTCACACAGCACAACAAATGTGGTTTGGGTTTTTGACTTTCCTTTATTCCAACAGCTAAAACTTGGAAAACAAACTTTATCCCATTTCAATCTTGAAATTAGAGAATCTCTCTCTCGTGGAAACCTTTAACTCCCGGGCAGTTCAGCTGCACTGTCTGCTTTTGTATTTTCTCTTTTGGTGTCCCATATGAAAATATAGCAGCCAGTTGTGTTTTAATGACTCAGGGAATAAAAATCTGTTCCTGTAGGGATGTTTGGCTCTCCCTGTGTGGTTGAAGATTGCCCTTGCCACACAGCCTCTCAGCAGGCTGTGCCCCAGCACATCCTGGAGTCCCTGCGCCCCCCGAGGGAGCCAGGGATGTCCTGGCACTCAGGTACTGCTCCCCTCTCACAGCCTGGCGAATCGACAGAATTCCAGTGCCTGTAAGCAGAGCACCCGGCAGCCCTGTGAGGGATGCTGGAAGCTGCACTGGGCTGATGTTGTGATGTTTTTATTCTAACCTGTCATTAACTTACTGTGACCTCTCCTTTATAATATGTTAATTTAAAGGCAGGGTGATCAGCTTTCTCCACCGTGTGCTGCGGGCTGAAACTTGGGAACACAGGCGCTGCCTTGATCCAATTAGTTTATTGGGAAAGCGAAAGCATGGACCCTTTGACACAACAAATGTGCTCACAGCAGTTCCTTCTCCTTGCCAGTCCAGATCTCCTTAGAGCTATTTCATTTTAACAGCTGGTGGCTTCTTGCTGATGGTGATCAGATTAGACTTATAGCCTTCCCGGGCCTTGGTTTGTGTCTTTCATGCAGCCTGGTGAATCCGAGGGAGGGTGGATGAGTGGGAGCAAGTGCAGAGCAGTTTGTTGGGAACAGGGACCAGGGCAGGAGGGAGGTGCTGGCTAAGCCATGTGAGGGCTCAGCAGCCCTGGAGTGTCACATTCCCTGTTCTGCAGCCATCGGAGGGGATGGCCAGAGTTTGGTTGGGTGCAGAGGAGCATCTAAAGGAGGCTGTGGGTGTCCAGCAACCAGGGTGGCAACTGCGATTCCAGAGATTTTGGGAATGGCCCTTCTGGCCATGGTGTGAGGGCACTTGGGCAGTGTTTAACATGGATGCCCAGTGAATGTGTCCCTAGCCTGGGTTCCTGTGGCCCCCTGGGGACAAAGCTGTCCATGGTGTGCTGCTGATCTGCTGTGTGTAAATGATCCACTTGGAGATGGGCAAGGCCCTGGAATGTGCAGGATTCTGCATGGTGAATCAGTGCATTTATCACTCCTGGAGTCCAGTGAGCCAATAGCTGGACTGCTCATCCTTGCTGGCACTTGAACTCGGTACCTTTGGCCGGTGGCTGTGCCCGGTGCTGGGATGGGTGGGGCCCGGCGCTGGCAGGTGACCCAGCCCCCGGGCAGGGCTCCTGTGCGGAGCATCCGCATGGGAAGCGCTCCTGAGCACAACCTTGCTCCAAGAGTCAGCCCTTGTGTGTTCTTTGCAGCGGCGATCGTGGAAGGCCCCAGATGATCGAACTGCCATGATCAAACCCCTGCGGCGCCTCAAGCAGGAGCCCGAGGATGAGCTGCCAGAAGCACCCCCCAGGTCCAAGGATAGTGACCAGTCTCGGTCCAGCTCACCCACAGCAGGGCCCAGCACGGAGGGCGCCGAGCCCAGGGACAAGAAGAAGTTCAAGATGAGGAGGAAAAGGCGGCTTCCCAATAAGGAACTGAGCAAGGAGCTCAGCAAAGAGCTTAACCAGGAGATCCAAAAAACCGAGAACAGCCTTGCCAATGAGAACCACCAACCCATCAAATCTGAACCAGAGAGCGAGAATGAGGAACCCAAGCGTGCGTTGAACAACAGCGAGAGACTCCATAGGTTCAGCAAAGGGTTGAATGGGACTCCCCGGGAGCTGAGGCACCACCAGCTCATGCCCAGCCTGCGCAGCACCCCCCGGGGAATAGCCCGGCCCCCGCCCTCGCTGTCGCCCCCCAAATGCATCCAGATGGAGCGGCACGTTATCCGGCCACCTCCCATCAGCCCCCCTCCGGACTCGCTCCCCCTGGATGACGGGGCAGCCCACGTGATGCAGAGGGAAGTCTGGATGGCTGTCTTTAGCTACCTCAGTCATAGAGACTTGTGCATCTGTATGAGAGTTTGCAAGACCTGGAACAGATGGTAAGGAGGGCGGGATACGAGGGGTGGTAGGATGGGCACAGAAGGGCAGCAGGTGATGGAGGCACTGGTGTCTCCTGGGAGAAGGGTGCGGGCTGTCACTGGAGCTCTAGTGAGCCCAAGGAGACAGGGTGACCAGCAGAAGGGGCATGTCTCACATTGCTTTCTCAGAAATAGCAGTTCACAGCATTTCTGATGGGAGCTGTGTGTATGTGTCAGCCTCGGCGTCAGCCTGGCGGGCTCCGGAGCAGCCTGTCCTGCAGTCAGACACCACGGTGTTCCTGCTGCTGGAACAGCCTGGCTGGAGCAGTCTCAGTGTCATTCTGCCCCAGAACTTCCTGACTACCAACATTTGTGCAGTTCAGCTATTAAATATCTATTGTGATAGTGAGGATGCCACCGTGTGCTCTTCACAAGGGCTGTGCTGATTGTCTCCCTGTGGAGGGTACATGGAGAGCCAGCCTGTTGTTCCCTGTGTTCTGGGCCAGCAGAGCACGTTATGGAGGAACCCTTTGTTGATGGCATTTGCTCACAGCGTGTCCTTTGTGCTCGGGGCACCGCATGGCCCTGACACAGCTGTGGGTGCCCAGCAGCAGAAGCTTTAGTGCAGATTTACCGGTTCCAGTGAGCCCTCTGCGAAGCCTTGTGGCTGTGGTGACTCTTGTCCCAGCTTCCTGCTGTGCACAAAGACAGACACACTGGAACAGGCTCCTTTTTGGCGCAGTCTGGTAACAAAACATGCACAGACAAAGTAGAGAAGTTGGTAACTCAGTGCGAGGTGATGTGTGTGGAGTGTCTGCTCCGTGGGCTGCTTGGTGTCACTAAACCTGCTAAAGGCATTTTCTACTTAAATACCGTACTTACTAATGAAAAAAAAATCAAGAAAATGTAGACTCCTGCACACTCATCAGGACTTGGTGGTGTAGCCCTTAGAGAACCATAAAGAGCAAAAAGACGCATAATCCACATGGATAGGGATAACACAAATGCAGGAGAGGGAGGATTTGTTTTCCCAAATCCACTGGTTTTAAGTAAGGAAAACACAGGAAATGGGGATATTTAAATCAGACTTCAGAGTCAAAGTGTAAGGAAGATGTGGTGACTTGTCTGCAGGCTATAAAATGGATTTTAGGAAGTGCTGGGATGACTTAAAATGGGATCCAAAGTTGTTGACACTTGTAATTCTGTGGAAATAATTCCATGCTTTATTGCAGGATGTATTTGATGGAGAAACTTGAAACTTACGTAACATTGTGTGGGGTTGTGTTTATCTTAGTAATACCCGGCCTTATTTTAGCAATTTTCAGTTAAATGCTGTAGTTTCTCCTACTGTTTAATGACACCTTTTAAAGCCTTGCTGAAATCCAAACAAGTGCCAAATTAAGTGCTGTTGGCTTCTTTTCTTTTTGGGTAGGTGCTGTGACAAAAGATTATGGACCAAAATAGATTTAAACCATTGTAAATCCATCACTCCACTTATGCTTAGTGGCATTATTAGGAGACAGCCTGTAACCCTTGATCTTAGCTGGACAAATATATCTAAAAAGCAGCTGAGTTGGCTTATCAACAGACTGCCAGGTAAGTGATAATCACCAAATCACAAACCAGTTTGTATAAGAAACCAGTTTCTATCTAAACTGCAATCTCTGGGGAAAGTCTGAAGAGACTGGGGTGTCCTAGAAGAGGAGTAGACTCTCCTAGGAGGGCTGGAGATGTGTAAAAATGAAGCATCAGCGGGTTAAAATGGGCCAAAATAATTTTTTGTGACTACTTGACATGTTCAGTTAAAATAATTTGAGGCAGGTTTTGGCCAATGCTGCTGTGGAAGAGGGTGAGGTGACTTGGGGAGGGAGTGCTCTGAAGTTCCAAGTGGTGGGAAAGATGGAGAGCTGGGCAGGAGGAGGCTTTACAGAGTCCCTTCTCGCCCCAGAGCGCTGGGACTGTGGTCAGAGCAGCCTGGGGGTGTCAGTGGAGAGGTCACTGGGATGTCTCTGGGAAGGTCACAGTGCTCCAACCTCTTCTGTATCCACAGGTCTGCGGGACCTGCTGTTATCAGGGTGCTCATGGATAGCAGTGTCGGCACTTTGTAGCTCCAGTTGTCCCTTGCTGCGAACTCTGGACGTGCAGTGGGCAGAAGGACTGAAAGACGCACAAATGAGAGACCTCCTGTCCCCGCCCACGGACAACCGGCCAGGTAACAGCGGGAGGCGCCCGGGAGCCCCGTGCCACCCCCGGGGCGTGTTCTGTGCTTAGTTCCCCTCGGAGCAAAGGGCAGGAGCCCCCACAGCCAAACCCAGTGGGGCTGGGCCGTGCTGCCCCTCGGGGAGTTCGAGGTAGTGACTTGCAACGCTCCTGGCTGGAGCCCCGGGGTGACAGTGATGTTCTCTCACTGCTGAACCGTCGTCTGAGCCACTGTGCTAGTTTTCTGTCTGACTTTCTTCTCTTCAGGCTGCAACGGGTGTACTTTAGAGAGTATGGAAACACTTTCTTCCAGTTCAGGGAAGGAGCAGTTCTGTGGGTCATGCCACATTCGCCCGGATTTCAGCTCAGGTGAAATTTTGAGCAAATCAGATCTGCTTTCTGGCATGCACTGCACAGCCTACTGCTTATTCCCGACTTGTAATTCTGCTGGGCCCCTGCAGTTACTTTCATCCCTTTTGTTTTGAAATCAGGAGGTGGCTTTGTCCACGTGCCTGTTCCAAAAATAGACAAGTGTTCCTGCTGATGTTCCCTCCAAAGCTCCAGACAGGCAAAAGCATCTGAAGTTGACCTAGGGCAGCAGTGTTGTGTGTCATGGTGCATTTCATAGAGGCCTGCAGATGTTGGCAGCACGGGGTGAGGCTCGTGGGAGTGACCTGCTGCCTCTGCTTTGCAGGTCAGATTGACAACCGGAGCAAGCTACGGAACATCGTGGAGCTGCGCCTGGCTGGCCTGGATATCACCGACGCTTCGCTGCGGCTGATCATCAGGCACATGCCCCTGCTCTCCAAACTCAATCTCAGTTACTGTAACCACGTGACAGATCAGTCTATTAACCTGCTGACCGCCGTCGGAACCACCACGCGGGATTCGTTAACGGAAATTAATTTATCAGGTAAGGGATGTGGGGAACTGCCCGTGGTGTTGGAGCTGGGAGAGCCATTGGACTCAGCCCTTTCCCTGCTCCCAAGACTCCTGGCAGCAGCTTGATGTGCTGCTGGTGTAAATGGCCCTGCAGCTGCCCAGCCTCTCTGTGGCCCCCACCAGCTGCCAGGAGCTGCTGTTGTGTCCATGCTCATCCTCCCGGGGGATTTTCCAGCGCTGCTGCTCTGCACATCTGGTGCCTGGCTTTATCCCGTGGGTTACACAACAGCTGTGGGGATGGGTGATGGAGCTGGTGGGGGATTCCTCTGCTGGCACCACGGGAGCGGCAGAAGGGAGCAGCCGCAGTCGGGATGAACTGTCCTCGTGCTGGAGAACAAATTGGTGTTCAATTCCTCCCCTCTGCTCTCCCCCAGACTGCAATAAGGTCACTGACCAGTGCCTGTCTTACTTCAAACGTTGTGGGAACATCTGCCAGATCGACCTGAGGTACTGCAAGCAAGTGACAAAGGAGGGCTGCGAGCAGTTCATAGCGGAGATGTCTGTAAGTGTCCAGTTCGGGCAGGTGGAAGAAAAACTTCTGCAAAAACTGAGTTAGTTAAAGGACTTGTGTAAATACTGGGGCGAGGGGGGGAAGGGACTAAGAACACGTAGGGATTTTATTTTCAATTGGGAACTTGGAATATCAGAAAATGCCGCGATTGGATTTTACAACTCTTGTTGAGGAGAGAACAACGTGAAACTACCCATGTTAAGAATTTCAACTTGTGCCACTAATTCAGTCCACCTGGGATGTCCTGCACTGGCTCTTATGCAAATTCATAAGGCGACTGTTACTGATGATAATTGTTCACACCCTGGAAGAGGACTGAGCTCCAAGAAATACTGTTATTTAAAGTACCACAGCATGTGCTTGGTAGTGTAAATTTGATTTCTGCTTTTCATTTCTTAAAACAAGAAAAAAAAAAAGTTGGTGTCATTCAAGTGGACCACGCACTGCATTTCTGCCTTCTTAACACGTTTTGTTTTGTTACATCTTACATTATGCAGAACTATTTTTGTACAAAAATTGTTTAAAAATTATTTATGCAATGTTTGAATGCATTACCAGTGTTTCGGTTTTGATTGCCAATTTTTATCTTTACTTATGGTAGGCGAGAACTTAACCTATACTTCGTAGACAGTATCTATCTACAAACGTGCCCAGGTCAGGAAAAGTAGGTTCATACTTTCAACTTAAAGCATGTTTTAATGGAAGTTTATATCCTGCTTTGTATACTTCAGAAGTGACATAAGCATGTTGTGGAAATAAGGTGTAAATTATAGTTGAAGTAAAACACTTTTATCTGTATAGAAATCACCTTTTTCTCAAAATTTTAAAAAAATTCCAATTTCAGCTTTTGCACATAGGAGGGTTTCACTCTGTAGCATGAGCTCTTGTACTCAATATAAAATTAATTTATACAGTGAGTCCAGCAGTAGAATAAATGGTCAAACGTAGTCTCTCTTTCTTTGAAGTGTGAGTTGAGTTCTCATTTAAGGTTTATAACATGGTTATTTCCTGATTGTAAAATTCTGCATTCATAAGTGCCATTGTTGTACGGTGTTGTTTTCGTAGACCTTCCTGATGCAGTTTTACCTTTGTTGAATTTGTATAAACAATTGTACAAAAAGAGCTGCTGGCTCTGCGCGTTTCTGTCGGGGCTGGGGGGGAGTGGCTGCAGGGAATGTTTGGGCTCTGGTCCATGGCTCTGAGCATTTTCCAGTGCGTTGTTACTGAGGAAGTACTGAAATATCCACATCTCCATTCCTCCAGCAGGAATCTGCCCCCAGGTCAGGCTCGAGGAGCACTGACAGCTCAAGAACATTAAAACTCGAGCTGAGTAACTCCCAGCACTGCCAGGGCTGGATAAGAAAAGAGACAGAGGCTGAGAGCCCATCACCAATCTTTATTCAGCTCAAGTGGCTAATGAGCAGCATGGAAATAACACCGAGGGCATGTCTGTCTTCATTAGCCTCCCCTCTGGACAGACTCCAGGAATTAAGTACCATTAAAAAGTTACTTCTAAAAAATAAAGCCATTAAGAGGTTTGCTCCCTTCTGAAAAATACCCAGTAGAGCTTGGAGCTGTGTTACAGTGTGAGGAGGAGTTACTTTCTTCTAAGTCTCCTTAACTGTTCACAAAAACAAGAGCAGGTGCCAGTTCTCGGGTCCTACATCCCCAGCAAAGCACAGCCTTGGCTCTGGAACTTTGCTGCCACAGGGAAAGCGAGAGCAACTGTACCTTTGTCAATCAACTCTGCTTAAAGAGTAACTGGACACACCTGGTTCTTCCTCACCTCTTTTTTACAGTGAACTTTACCAATCCCCGTCTGTGGCCATGCTTGGCCACAAGCATCCTCTTCCCTGCAAGAGCTACTCTTGCTGCTCCCTTCCCCAGATCATCGCTCACAGACATCCAAGGATCATTACAATTCCGGCTCCAAGAGGACCTGTACCCCAGCTCATGGCACAAAGCCCAGCTTGACCCTAGGCCAAGGGCTGGCAGCAATACAGGGCCCTCAGCAGCTCCTGGGAAGCTGGTTTGGGAGACTTGGCTCTGGGTGAAAGTCTGTGAACAGGAGGTTTTACACAAAAACTCCATTTTCTATCCCTGCTCCTGCCTCCCCCTCCCCAGTTAAGGTTAGTAATGCCGTACATTCCACGTTAGCAGCAAGGAGGTGGTGCCCCGATCAGGATTCACAGTAACATCAGGCTGTCGGCACATGGAGTACAATCATCGCAGATTAGTAGTTACAACAGGCATGAGTGGATTAAGGACCACGCTAATATGGTTTACTATAATACCCCTTCTTAAAAAAATAGTTTATTCCTAAACTAAGAACCACTTAGAAACTGGTTTTTGGAGCCCACCAGGCAGAGCCCTGTGCAGCCCCTGAGCCCTGCAAAGTGATGGAGTGTTTTGTACACTGACAGAACAGCCAAGACAGCACGTGTCATGACAGACATTCAGAGGGAGCAATCAGCATAAAGCAAGATTGCTTAAGGACTTCTGTGCGGGAAAGTTCATGGCAGTGCTTCCTAAGCCATGTCCAACACCGGCATCGCAGCCACGGTGTGGGAACAGATACATTCTATCATTAGGGAAAAGCTGAATAATCAACTGATATATTCATTGCTTCTAATGCACTAGAGAACATCACAGGCTAATAGGCTCAAGCAGAGGTGTTTGCTGACCACTTGCCGAGTGCTGAATGCATAAGGACAGGTGAGATTCTTCAGAAGAGAGCAAGAACTGCTGTAAACAGTTTGACTCCCCGGTCTGTGGGGCTGTAAGGTCAGTGGGGCAGCACTGGTGCTGCACACACAGGCACCACGTGGGCCTGCCCAGCCCTGCGCTGCAGGAGCTGCTTGAGAAACCTTTCACCAACTTCTGCACCTTGATGTTGAAAAGGCCGTGCTCAACGAAGAACTCCAGCGCTGCTGTCTGCCCCAGGACCCAGCACTCCTGCCCACAGGAATCCTGCCCGGGGGCCTCCAGGCAGGGCTGGGTTAGGATTTGAAGACGTGCACGGCCCGCACAACGTACTGGCGGCAGATGGGGCACTCACTCATCCTCTTGCCACACTTGGTGCAGGTGACCATGTGGCCGCACTCCAGCAGCACGCAGTCGATCACGGCGTCCATGCAGATCCGGCACAGGTTGTCATCGTCCTCGTTCAGCTGCATCTTCTCCCCCTCTGGAAATCAACACAGAGGGAGGTCAGGGCTCTGGGCCCTGCAGAACCTGGGCAGTTCCAGCCCAGCAATGCCCCACCCACAGGCAACTCCTTCAGCACATAGTGCTCCTCCCCACTCACATGAGCCTTTTTAACCCCCAGCTATGACTTGATCTATATTCATCCAAAACTAAGCAAAGAAATAAGAACTCGAAAGTTCCTCAAATGAACATCCAATATTTGGCTTCATTCTTTACACTCAAAAAACTATTTTCAATTCAGAATGTAATGACTGTGAAATAACATGCTGGATTAAAATTCTGAGCATGCTGGTTTTCCATCTCTGAGCTCACTGTTCGGCAGAACACCTTCCTCAGAAGATTAAACACAATAATAATAAAGCAGATGAGGAGTGGAAGCCTTAAGTAGGCCATAAAGGTGGCAGAACTGAACAAAACCTGTCAAGTTTCATAGCAAATAGTCAACATCCCCATCAATAACTGAATATTCCATCAGACCATGGTGAAAAAAAAAAAAAACCCTTAAAATTTTCTTTCCCAAGCTTTGCATGAGCAGAAGTTGGTCTGAGGACAAACTACAATCACACAAGTGACAGACTCCAACTGCTACGTGGAGTAGAGGGTAGAACAACACCCACTGAGCTGCAGTCACAGACCCACGAAATTTATCGTGAAAATGTGGACTGAGACCAAAGCACTTGGGCTTTTGTCACTGTAGATTTTAATTCTGCAGTAACAGACCTGAAGTGCTCTGATCTGCCCAGCTGCAGAGCAGCTCTGGCTAATGCCCTGTGAAACCCAGCAAAGCACACGGAGGTGCCAAGTTTCAGTTCTCTGAGGAACCGGTTCTCGGTTGTGCAATTTTACCATCACCCTGAAAGCTGAGCTCTCCAAGCTTTGGAAGAAAGTCTCAAAATCCCAGCACAATCCTGGAAAGCTTTGTTTAATCACTAGAGCCATGTTCAGCTACTCTAGAGGCACCTTGCATCGTTAAAACCCACTTTCCAGGTGTTCCAAAGGAGCAGACTGAGTTCAGATACTGAGTTCTTCCACTGGCAGAACCAAACACTGGAAACCAGAAACAGAGAAGTCTTAAGAAAGTGAAAATAAAGTATAAACCTACGTGTCTTGTGGTTCTCCTCGTTCTCTCTGTATAGTCTGCTCACTTTTTCCACAAGTTCCCATTTTTCACAGCATCCTGAGTAGTTGACAAAATTACAGGCGAGTATTTCCTTCAGCTGCCGAACACTCAACCCTTCGATGTCATCCAGACTGGAAATATCAGACAGGGACGCCCTCACTCGCTTCCTGGACAGCCCCGGGGTCTGAAACACATCAGTTGTGTGGTTTTAACTGTCCTGGTTAGTTCAGAGCACCAGAGCTGAAGCACATGAAGCTGCAGCAGCTGGGCTGAAGTTTAATTCTTTTTCAAGCCAATGTGTGCAGATATTCATTGCTAGACACAGTGAACTCTCTCTGGAAGAACCAGAGCATGAGGTCAAATGTTGGCAGAGATCTGAAACGCTTTATGGTGTCACATGCCAAAAATCTATTCTTTGGATAGTTCATATCTCACCTGCTCTTCTGCACTTTCTTCTTCTTCATTATTTACAAGTGTTTCCGTTTGTCCCTGTGTACGAAAGGCAACTCATCAGAATAAAAACTCTTGTTATTCCCTTACAAAACATTTTCCTTCCTACCAAGGTGATCACAGGTGAAAATGACATGATATTCTGAAGTTTCAATTGCTACTCATCATTTCAGGTTTAAGTCACCTCTGAGCTGAACTAGGAATCTTTGCTAATTATCTCCATTTTTCTGGTGCAGGATATAAAAGGCATTTTTCCTGCCCCTCCAAAGGGTACCAATTGGTGTGTTACTTTAAAGTGATGTGTAGCTATTAAAACCAACCAAACAAAAAACCCAACAATGTTATACTATAAGACATGTTAATCACTGTACCCGTAAAGGTGTTCCACTTCCTGTGCTTCCCCTTCTATTGGCAAGTTCTCCTGGATTTGACATGGATACAGACATGGAAAAGGGATGGGTGAAAAAGCCTGAAGTCTGTGACCGTGATGAACGCAAGCTGCCAGCATCCATGTCCTCCTCTGACCCCAATCCATGGTGACACAGCACCAGGTCCACCAGGTCTTCCTTCTCTCTGCAGGTGTCTGTGGGGATGTTTCTGAGGATCAGATACTGACGCAGATCCTTCACTTTCAATCTCATTAGCTGAGGGCGCTGGAAGGCTGTTTCTTGCAGCAAGTGACAGGTGGAACATCTTCTGAGATTCTCTTGTAAGACCGAACAAACCGAGCAAAAATCCTTCTTGCAGTCACAACACACGTGCTGAGGGGAAAGAAAGGAACCATTCAGCTGTGGGTCACAGGAAACAAATCCAGGCCCTGCTCTCTCCTTCTCCAGGCTACAGAATCTATTTGTTTTTCTACTGTCAGTTGTGACAAACATAATTTTTAAGATTTAAGTCCAGCAAACTGCCAAACTGTCAAACAGTTTTGCAGGTGTTCCAAGAGAGTCCCTTGCTCTTGCGGCACTACTGAAGCTGATTGGAGGTTTCAGTGAAAAACATTATGAATAAATGAATAAAGTACTCAAGCTGTAGTTTAGATAACAAATGAAACTAAAACCAATTTTATGGTCTGTTAAAATACTTCTGAATATACTGTCACTGCTCCTTTCACATGTGTAAAACAACAGTATAACCCCAAACTTTAGAGAACCTACTGCTTCCTCAACTGATTCCAAGAACTCAAAATAGGCCTCGAATGTGATGAATCACATGGCAGGGAAATACCCTGAATGCCCAGATGTCACTTCTGAAGAGAGCTTTGTTCAAAAGACTCACAATGCACAATGCTGGAATAGACAAGACCGTGAGCATTCCAGCTGCTGTGAACAAACCCAAACTCCTCAAGGTTTTCAGGATTATAGTAAAGTAATACTGGCTTCAGAAATGCCCCTACACAACACTTCATTCAACAAAGCCTTGCCATGTGAACAGGACACGTTGGAAGGGGAAAACAACACACAAATTGAGGGAAGAGGCTTCACGATCATCTGAAAGAGCTGCAGAGGATTAGGTCACTGAGAGGACAAAATAACAATCCCGGACAGTTGTGATACATAGAATATAATATTACCAATTTCAATTTTATTCATCTGCATTAACCCACCAACCTGCCTCCCAAAGCAGCAAGAGGCTATTGGAGCACAATAGCATTGAGCAGAGTTAAAGCTGGTGAAGGAAGCAATCAGAACTGCACGAGAACTTCCCAGGAAGAAGCTGCAATACTGTATTTTGAGTTTTTAGCTTTTCCATCACCCACTTGGTTCACTCCTGTACTTGACCACTGTTTGGTGCCATCTTCAAAACCGTATTTGCTTTAATGTTAAAGATTCTGAAGCTAACACATGCATCTTACAAATCAGACTCCATTAATTTTCAGGCCAGCCCAGATCCAACATGTCACTGACTAATGAATATCAGACTAATGGACACCAGACTTCTTAACTTCTAATCCTGGCTGACAGTAATTTCCTGTGACCTCAGAATAAGGCACTTCCTCCCTCCCTATCTCAGTTTTCTGAAAAATATACACTTATCTCCCAGTATGCCACAGATGAGTTCACAGGGGGCAAAATACTGTGCAATAGGAAATATACTCACTTTTTTCCTAAAAACTGAGAAGGAGAGTCCACAGGCTTTGCAGACGATGTTCGTACTGGCTGCAGCTGGAGCTGGATATGCTGAGAAGTCTGTACTTGGTGTAAACCTGAACGGGCCAGCACCTCCCCCAAAGCCAGCCTGCTGGCCACGGACTGCTCCCGTACCCATGACTTCATTCAGCAACCCGCAGCAGGAAGCCCACATGGAAGTAGCTCCCGCCTGAAAACATCACAAAGCAAATGCAGAAAATCAGTATCTGAAAGCCCACATCAGATGTGACTTGCTACTGAGGAGCTATTTCACTCCATCTGTCATCATCCCAGGAGCATGTGGTGTGAATTCCCAGAGCTCCAGGATGCCGGCACGCTCACGGCTGTGACAGACCAGCTCCACTCCCAGCTGAAATCCAAAGTGGGAAAGATCTTCCTCCGAGAGGCCAATGCAGGCACAGAGAGCTCACATTCACAGCTCCTCTTCTAGAGAATTCCCCACAAAAAGTCAGGAATTGGAGGAGTGATGCAACAGTGGGGCAAGGAAGGAGGTGACTGACAGCCTGTTGTACGTGAGGGGCAAACCCTGACACAGTGACAGGCAGAACTAGCAACTTCTCATGATTAATGCAGAACTGTCCCTGCAGGATCTGATCCAGAACTCATCCAGTTCTTGCATGAGTCACAACAAAACTCTCTCTAAAATAACATTCCTGGTTTTCAAACTTGAAAACCAATCTTCGTTAGAAGATAATTACAGTCTGGTTTCACTGAGACGCAAACGTTTTTCAAGACCTCCCTGAATCTGCTCGTTTTGTTGCCTTACAAAATGTCTAACAAAAATTAAAATAAATCTAAATGAACTTATGTTCTATTAATTGGATTTCAGATTTGAGTCACACAATCTTAAAACACTGCAAAAAACTCTGAACACATAAATAAAGTGCTACTTTTTATCCTTGGAAGCCTTTAGCACTGGATTCTCTATCAAAAGCGCATATTCTACTTAAAGGTGGAATTTGGACTCCAAGTTGTGCAGGTCACAAGTTTAATCACTGTCAGGTGGCTCCCTGAGACCTGCTGGGAAAAAAAAGGGGGGGCAAACAGAATCACATCAAGTTCTCCCTGAAAGGAAGCTGAGGGGTACAACTTTCTTTAAACACAATTATTTTTTCAAAGTTTTTTCTGTAACAGCTGTTCTCTTTTTCATTTCAAGGCAGCATATTTTCTGGGTTTTTTTTTCCCCAAAGCACCAAGACAGAAAATAATTGCTTTTGAGACTTTTAATTCTTGCTGTAAAATCCCAACGAACCAGAACACGCATTTCAGCTCTATAACGTGGTGCTTTAATTCCTGTAGTAACTACACTAATTTCTAGATGAAGTTTTCCCTGAACTGAACACAATCCTCTTACATTTGTGGGAACTTAATGTCAGAATAACTGGGTACAGGCCAGAACATCTCCTTTCAAACCACAGAGCACAAAAGGTAAGAACAAGAGCTTCCGTTACAACATCAAATATACATTCTAATTAAATCCTCTCATCTGTTAAATCCACTCATCATTACGGGTATTTCAACAGCAGAATTCATCCTGGTGTAACAAGAACCCTCCGTGCCCTGGGCACCCCATGCACAGGAGATCTTCCTAAGCTTCCTGCAGAGAGTTCCAGGGGGATGAGCTCCAGCAGCTCGTCCTTGACCTCCCGCCCCAGTGCCTGGCGGGGCTCACACTCAGCTCACTCCAACCTGGCACTCACATCCCAGCCTCAAACTAAGGCTTGTTCTATACTTCTGCATTATGAACATTGTGGAAACGTATCAATATTAATTTTCCCTGGACAAAACATAATTATGTTAGTTTATTAGGCAAGAGGAATTAACATTCCAGAAATACAGCCTGAAAACCAATGACGATCCAACGGAGCCCCGAGTTTTAAAACTTGGAACTTCTGAAAAATACTTTCTCTCATCTTACGGGAAAGCTGTAATACAACCATTATTCTCATTCCTCAGCTATTCTTAAAAATTGATGAGCTAATTGTGTATCTAAAATATTTCAAAAGAGCCACATACAAAACCCAGAAAAATAAAATAATTAATCAAAAGGATCTGTCAAAATCCAACTTTATTACACAACTATGGCCTTTTCAGGGGGTCACAGCAGCTGCAGGACACAATGACTAAAAGGACATGAGACATTTGATATCACAACCCTGGCCCGAGAGTTTAACACCTGCTTCTTAGACTTATTTTATTCCAGACCCTGTAACAACTGTTCAGACATCACTGTCAACACCAAACATATGTATTTTTAGGATCTTTTAGTTGCCCATTCTGGACACACGAATGTTGTTGGTATCAAACAGAGAATCTCGTTATCTTGCTGCCAATCACTCACTTAAGGTGAAAGGTAGGGCTACGTAGGCATTCATTTTCTCCTTAACCTACGTCACCTGTGGATTCCTTCTATGCCCTCAGGTCATTAACTGATAATTGAATTACAGTGTCTAGACTCTCCATATTGCTCTGTAAAAGAAATTGCACCGTGCTGAAAAGCACCAACACAACACAAAAATCAGACATGCTAAAACAAACAAATCCCTCCCTCGAGAATTAAAACATTCCCAATTTCTGCACCAAACCGTAAGTCTCCACTTCCATGGACAAGCTGCCATCGGGTATCTTCTCTCCCTTCATACCTTATGTGCATCTCATAGGAGCAAAACCCTGCGTTTCAACTTCTCTGCCGTTGTTTTTAGCTTTAAGGGTGTTTAGTTACGTGATGAGGATCTCACCGGAGCGAGCGCTGCTCGACACACCTGTGCAAGCTGGGTGTGCTACCAAAGCCGCAGAACGACAGGGGAGCGGCAAGAGGGATTTCTATTTAATCATTTTAACTGAAACGTCCTCTTTACACCCACCCTTAGATCAAGCAGAGCTTTTCCGGGACCGCGCATCCCCTGACGGCACAACAGCCCCGGGCGCGACGCGGCGCCTCAGGGGAGAGACCCGGGCTCTGGCCCCCCGGGAGCCCCCGGTGAGTCCCTCACGGGCCCGGCCCCGGGCCCTGCCCTGCTGCTGACGCAGCGCGGGAGCCCCAAGGCTCGGCGGTGCCGGCCCGGGCACCCCTCAGAGCGGGGCGGGACGGTGGCCGCGGCCTGAGGCGAGCCGG
>VZRN01001997.1:292933-312858 GCA_013397935.1 Dasyornis broadbenti
GGGCGCGGAAATGCCCCGAGCGGGGCCGGGACAGGCAGGGGGCACCGAGCGGGCACCGAGCGGGCACCGGGGGACATCGATGGTGGCACCAATGCAGTCACTGATAGTGGAACTGATGGTGGCTCTGAGGAGATCCGGCCCCTCCACTCGGCCCTGGTGAGTGCTGTGTGCAGTTCTGGGCTCCTCAGGACAAGAGGGAAGGAGCTCCTGGAGAGGGTCCAGCGGAAGGCACGGAGACAATGAAGGGTCTGATGCATCTCTTTTACGAGGAGAGACTGCAGGAGCTGTCTGCAGAAGAGAAGACTGAGAGGGCATCTCATCAATCCATACAAACATCTCCAAGGGACGCCAGGAGGATGGTGCCAGACTCTTTTAGGTGGCACCCAGTGACAGGATGAGGAGCAGTGGCCATAAACTAAAACACAAGAAGTTTCACCTCAACATGAGGAAGAGCTGCTTTCCATGGAGGATGGCTGAGCACTGGAATTGCCCAGGGAGGTCATGGATTCTCCCTCCGTGGAGCCCATCCAGTCCCACTCCCTGGCCTTGGACACTTCCAGGGATCCAGGGGCAGCCACAGCTTCTCTGGGCAACCTGTGCCAGGGCCTCTCCATCTTCTGAGTAAAGAATTTCCCCCTAAGTCCTAATCTAAAGCCACCCTCCTTCAGTTTTATTCTACCAAGCCTTTGGTGATAATCATTAAATTTGAGAAAAGGTTTATTATTTAAAAATCCACTTCCAGCGAGCTTCTAGATGCCACTATTATTTTCTCTAGGCTGTGAGTGGGATATATTTATAAAATAATAATCATAGGTTGCAAGAACTGAAAGCTTTTAACCAGAAGCTTGCATTAAAGAAACCCCAGCAGTACAAACCTGACCAAGACTTCAGGAAAGCTTTACATAAAGAGCACACAGGGCCAAGAAGAAGGCAGGCCTTTGCCAAAAAGAGGAACAGACAAAAGTGGCTGAAAACACGGAGGACAAATCAAATGTACCCCTACAAAGGGTTGGGTACAATCTGCTAATTTCTACAGGAAGGATCTATTTTTGGAGCAAGTCAGATACAAGAACGGGGTACAAAAAAATGGTGTGTAACTGCCACGTGAATGGCACAGTCCTGGCAGCTTCAGGAGTAAGAGCAGATACTTTACACAGCCCAACTTCTGGATTTGCATTGACACCATATTTTAATTCAAAATCAGGTCACCTTTTTTCAGAAATGCTTGTGCTCCTTGACAAGCTTTAGATATGCTCTGAACTTGTACACGACTTAATAAAAAACGTCATTTTTTCCCCAATAATAGCTTGCCATTTTAGTCAAAGTGACTGAAAAAATAGAAAAGCCTCGTGAATACAACATTGGAACACGCAGTGGCACATTCTCCTCATTTCTCATGCAAGAGATTGCTTTAAGACACTTTAAGAAATATCAGTATAGTTTGTTTTTTAAAAACTTCTATATCATCTAAACTGTCGATTCAGAGTCACCCTTGAATTACCAAGTTATACACATATTTTTGTTAATAATAAAACAGGAGAACTCCCCATGCAGTTGCTGTAATGGGGTAAAAGCTGTCCCAAAACAAGCAAAACCCAGCATTTTCCCTTTTTATCTGTTAAGGATTTGCTAGCAAGAAATCCTCCCAAACACAGATGTTTTAGGGAGTAACGTGGGCCTGACAGAGCTGAGATCTGGTGACAGTGCTGGCAGCTGCACTTGCCACTCCTGCCTTAATTTGGGCAGATCTGGATGAATCATGTCCTTAACATGTGATTTGAGATGACTTTTACTGCCTTAGTGTGCCCAGACTGTAACCACGCTGAGCGTTTTAAACGAGGATCTTTAACTCTGCCAGCTACTCCGTGGGTGAAAAGGAGCATTTGAAGAGATTCTATTAATAAAAGACTTGCCCTCACTGAGCCCTCTGGACTGTGCCAAAGCAGCATTAAAAGATTTAAATCTATTACTGCGAGATGTCCCATTTCCTTCTGCCACCAAATAACAACTGACAATGACTTGCTGCAGCTCTCTAATCCCCCAAGGTTTTACACAGTGCCAGAGGTAGAGAAGTGATTCTTCCCAGGAATATTAATTTGGTTTTAATTTAACAATCCGCAAAATTTAATAGTAAAGTTCAAAAAGACAAACTTAATCGCTGGGCTTTATCTGGGAATTTCAGGTTGGATATTAATGCCTATAGGAAGACTCGGGAAATCACAGAATGGTTTGGGTTGGAAGGGACCCTAAAAATAATTTATTTCCAACCCCCTGCCATGGGCAGGGACACCTTCCATCATCCCAGGTTCCCCCAGCCCCTGTCCAGCCTGGCCTTGGACACTTCCAGGGATCCAGGGGCAGCCACAGCTTCTCTGGGCAACCTGTGCCAGAGCCTCCCCACCCTCACAGGGAAGGATTTCTCCCCAGTATTCCATCTAACCCTGCCCTCTGTCAGTGTGAAGCCATTCCCCCTTGTCCTGTCCCCCCACGCCCTTGTAAATAGTCTCTCTCCATCTTTCTTGTCGGCCCCTTCAGGCACTGGAAGGCCACAATTAGGTCACCCCAAAACGTCTCTTTTCCAGGCTGAACAATCCCAATTCTCTCAGCCTTTCCTCACAGGAGAAGTGCTCCACCCCTCTGCTCATCCTGGTGCCCCCTCTGGCCTTGCTGCTGGGCACAGCCGATTTTAGGTAAGATAAAAAACGACTTTTTCAACTTTGTTACCTAATCTTGGACTTAATACAATCAAAGTCATCTCTCACTGCTTTTTTGGAGGGCTGGTTTCAGGCATAAGAGCTCATTTAAATATACTTTAAAAGTGTATTCTAAATGTTCTCTGCACCACGCACCCGAAGCATTGTCAGCACAGTTCACACTTTGGCTTCAGAGCATTGCACAGAAACATCAGAACCAGATGTTTGTCGTTTCCTTTTCCCTCCCAGTCCTGCACAGGCCAGCTGCAGCCCGGCCTTTATCTCATCCCCCTCCCCTCCCTGCCCTGCCACGCCACCAGCTCCCTGTTTCCGCCCAGGCCATCGTGCTTCATTTTCAGGAAATGTCAGCAAATTGACCTTTATAACATAATAGCTGCTGTTACTTCCTGCGTTTTGTATTCAGATATAGTTCAATGAGTTCATTGAGGGCGAGGAAGCCCTCATTAATTACGCCAGCAGCAGCAGCAAGCTACAATGTTAAGTTGCTTAAATGTAAATGTACCCTAGAAAATTACTCCCCGCTTGATTTGCCGCCTTCTCCTCCTCTCACCACCCCCAGGCATGAATCAGGAGCAGCACAATGGAAATCCCAGGGGACATGCAGATGTATAATAATATTGAGTTTTGTTTTGCTCTCACTTACAAAAATGAGAGCTATTATAATAATTGGAGTATTTTCTTTGGGAATATGATGCCTTAATGAAGTACTTTAACAAGTTATTGAGAAAATAAAAACTTACATGTGGAAATGCCTTTACAGCATCACAATTAACTTGCAGGAAATCCAAAGAGGAGTGAATTCACTCTGTTGCGTTCTCTGTAACATGGAAATACTCGTGTCAGAGCACAGAGAAAATGTATTAGATAGGTAGGTTTATCTTTTTACTGTATAAAAGATGTAACTTTTTACCTCTTCGGGTGCTTGACTTTCAGAAACCTCCACCTTGCAGCCTGTGTGGAATAAACAACACCTCCTTTTAAAACCAGACTCTGTATCTGTGTTTAGAGAGCTCCTAAAATTGGCAACCCCACCAAACCATTGCCTGTGGTCACCTGTACCTCACCTGGTACAAGTGTGGCCATCTCTGTTAATCACAGGATCATTAAAGCTGGAAAAGACTTCCAAGATCACGTCCAACCTGTGACCAATCACCAAACCCTATAGCAAAGTATCATGTCTTACTTGTATTTTGGACACTTCCAGGGATGATGACACCACCACTTCCCTGGTCAGCCCCTTCCAATGCTTCACCACTCTTTCAGTGAAGAAATTTTTCTGAATATCCAGCCTGACCACATGCCTGCTTTCCTGGCACAGCTTGAGGCCATTTCCTCTGATCCTGTCCCTGTTCCCTGGGAGCAGAGCCCGACTCCCCTGGCTGCCCCCTCCTGTCAGGGGTCGTGCAGAGCCAGAAAGTTCCCCCTGAGCCTCCTTTGCTCCAGGCTGAGCCCCTTTCCCAGCTCCCTCAGCTGCTCCTGGTGCTCCAGCCCCTTCCCCAGTTCCGTTCCCTTCCCTGGACACGCACCAGCCGCTCTCAAAGCCTTTCTTGGCGTGAGGGGCCCAGAACTGACCCCAGGATTTGTGGTGCCTCAGCAGTGCCAGCATAGAGGGAAAATGTCTGTTCCCTTATCTAGCAGATAACTCCTCAGGGATGCAGCTGCCCAAGAACAGCCCAACCCGTCGCTGTCCCCGGCCGCGGCCTGGCTGCAGTACGGGGCAGTTCGGGGCAGTTCGGCGGAAACAACCCCCGGACCCTTGTCTCCCCGGAACGTCTCTCTCGCGCCCTGCGCGCCGGGCACCCCCGCCATGGCGGCGCACAGCCCCTCCTCTGATTGGCTGCGGCGCGGCGCGAGCGCCGTCGGCGGGGACGGTGATTGGGCGGCGGGGCGGGTGCGCGCGGTTTCCCAGGCGACGGGCGGCCCGGCGCCACCATGGCGAGCGTGCACGAGAGCTTGTACTTCAACCCGATGCTGACGAACGGCGTCGTGCACGCGAACGTGTTCGGCGTCCGCGACTGGGTCACCCCGCACAAGATGGCCCTGCTCGTGCTCCTCAGCGAGCTGGGCCGCGCTGGCGCGCAGCTCGGCCTGCTGGAGCGGCGGCGGCTCAACCGGCTGCTGCTGCCGCTACTGCAGGTCGGGGCCCGGGCTGGGGCGGGGGGAAGGGTGACCCCGTTGTATCGTGGCCTGTCGCGACATATCGCTGTCCTCCGCAGGGTCCGGATATGGCGCTGTCGCGGCTGCGCAAGGCCATCGAGGAGTGCTGCCCGCACCTGGCCGGCTCCGTCCACATCAGGTGCGGGGTGCACTTGAGCGGGTCCGTGCGGGCGGGGCGGGGGAAGAGCCGCTGAGGCCGCTCTGTGAATCCTCTGCGTTGTTTGTGTCCGCTCTGATCGCTGAAAAGTGCTCTAAAACATGAAAGTGTCAGGTTTTAAAAGCATACATTTGGGCCAAAACTCTGCTTCGACAGTTGTTTTACGTGTCATGACTAAGTTCTGAAAGGCAGGAACATTGAAACCTTCAAAGTTTCTGTGGGACAGAAGATCTGTTGTCAGATCAGATAACTCACTGAACAGCAACAGTTCCAAAAATCTAATCAATCAAAAATTTTAAATTTAAAAAAAAATTTTTAAAAATTGTTCCTATTTATTTTAAGAATAACCATCTTGTCTAATTATTCTCTTTTAATAAAGAAAAAGAGCCCTAAAGGAAAAAAAGACAAACATAATCGCTGGGCTTTTAAAAAGAAAAAAAAAGCCCAAACCTGATTATTATTTGGCTTATTATTAATATTTAATACGATCTTATTTATCTCAGTATGAAAACCTCTTGGGCCCAAGAAATTGGTTCTGTATGTGTTTACTCATTTATACAGGAAGCGGGAGAATATTTTATTTAATGTCTATATTAATACCCTAAAAAATGTCATTTTCTTCCCCTGTTTAGGTTAAAACTTATGGCAGAAGGAGAACTGAAAGATATGGAACAATTTTTTGATGACCTTTCCGATTCTTTCTCAGGGACAGAGCCAGAAGTTCATAAAACAAGTGTAGTGGGTAAATAATTGTTATCCATAAGCTATTTTTGATATGATAGCTATCACTGATGTGATTCCCTCAGGATGCAGCTTTTTTTTCTGGGGAGGTGTAAAATTGCAGAATGTCATTTTTCTCTTGCTTAGATATTGCATGTTAACCAATAGTTTTGCATGTTGTGAGGTTGTTACTGATTTTAACAATTTATCTGTGAGATTTGCTGCTAAATTAATTTACACCCTACAAAATTGAGTTGTATCATTTGGTAGGCTGAGATGAGACTCATTAATTCCTATTAAATTTCTATTAAATTCTCATTAATTTCTGTTTCGTGAGGAACTAAATGATGTTGTTTATACTCCTCGCCATGATTTCAGTCTCCTGTCTGAAGCAGCACCTGACAGACCGTGCCCACAGCAGGTTTTTCCCTCTCCAGGTCTGTTCCTGCGCCACATGATCCTGGCATACAACAAACTTTCCTTTAGCCAGGTCTATAAACTTTACACAGCACTCCAGCAGTACTTTCAGAAGGATGACAAAAAGAATGGAGCCGACGAGAATGAGATGGAGCTGACAAACCCAGAGGAGCTGGATGGGAAAATGGAGAAAGAAGAACTTGACGGGCCTTTAAGGTGATATATTCGTGTTAAAGTCTTTGCCACCTCTTAAGAAAATGAATCTTTTGTTTTTTTAAAGCCTGCTACAGCCAGGCTGAGCTTTGTGGCCGCTCGTTTCCTTGGTGCCACCATGTGGTAACATTTGTCAGTGGCTCGTGAAGGTGGCACTGCCCCATCCTCATCCTCACTTAGGGAACCACAGGCTAAAGGCAGTTACTGCCCACAGTTTCCCACTGTTGAATGACTTCTCTGCTTGTCACGTGCTAAAATTGTTGGAGAGGTCACTTCTGCTTCCAACAAGGAAAGATTGCTCAATAAGTTGAATCGTTCTGTTTTTCTTTTCACCCTTCTCCAAATAAAAGAATTTGTGTCTATTTACCTCAAAAAGGAGAAGCAAATACTGAAGAGTTTTCACCTGCTAAAGAAGTGCTCCACTGTAAGAATAATTCTGAAAATATTTTACATATCCATACATTTAAAATGTACTTTGCAAACTGTCTTTGTATAAACTTGTGCAGGAGTTGCTGCAGCGTGAGTCAGACAGCATCTTTTGGGGTCTGGCTGTGTGCTGTACTTGGAGTCTTTCCACGAATAAACTTTTTGCAGAACAGCTGTTTTCAGGAGTGATGGATGTGGCCAAAGTGCCAGTTCATCTCCTTGGCACTGTCTTCAGAAGACAGAAAAAACAGAGCAAATCCATTTGAATATGTCAACCCCAAATCTTCCCTCTGCTGTTTTTCATTAGGTTTTTTGTAGGGTGTATTTAGGGTAATGTTGCCCTCGACTACGGTCTCTGCATGTTGAAGCTGAACTGTGTGAAATCGTTTGGATTGCTAACTTTGGTGCAGTAAATTTTATTCTTTATTAAGTTTTCTCAGTTTTCTTTCATACTTTGAGCTATAATATCTCAGAAAACTTTATAAAGCAAAAGTGTGGGGTGTCTGATAAAATGTATTTCCATGTTGTCTTTCCTTGCCCCTGTTTCTAACCAGTGTTTCTTACCAGGGAAGAGGAGATAGCCTGCAGTGGGCCTCTTTCCCAGAAACAAGCAGAGTATTTTCTCTCTCAGCAGGTATGTTAATTCTGAATAAGGTGGAGGAAATGTTCCATAACATGAATTTCGCCTTGAATTTCATCCACAGTGTCAGAACACGATTTTTTTCTCTGATCTGGTAAAGCCTTGTTGATAATCTTGCATGTTGTTGCTCAGTATGAGCACTTGGGGCTATGAGTGTTTTATCCAGACATGTCACCATATGCTGATATTTGGTTCTGAGAAGGTCCTTCTGCTCTGCTTGCCTCACATTTCTGTGAAATGTGCAGTTTTGTTGGTTATTCCAGCTGGTAAATAAAAAAGGGAACAGAAATACACATGGACACAAATGTCAGTAATTCAATAGTCAGTAATGCTAATTCTAGTAACTACATTTTTGTAATTTTTTATTAATTGCTCTGCTTGCCAAAGCAAACTGTGGATTTATTGTATTTGTTTTCCTGAAGGGATTTTTTTTGTTGTTTGAGAAGATACATGTAATTCCAGTGAGCAATGTGTGGCATTAGTTCTTCAGAGAGTAACTTAACCAGGATTCTTTAAGTGCCTTTAAACAGTTATTTGCATAAGGTTTTATTTGACTTGGTCTCGCTGATCTCTGAAAAGTGAACACTTACAATATAATGCAGAATCAAACTGCCACTGTCGTAGTAGACAGAGCTGCCACAAAATCTTCTTTAGTGTCTTCTCCAAGCAGATAACAACCTGACAATCCTGTACCACAATACATGTAGAACCCTCCTGATGGAGTTACATATCTTACTTGTGCTGTTCAAATTTTATTCCAGGCTTCTTTATTAAAGAATGATGAGACAAAGGCTCTTGCTCCAGCGTCTTTACAAAAGGAATTGAACAACTTGTTAAAATTTAATCCAGACTTTGCTGAAGCAGTAAGTATATTTTTCTTCATCTAGAATGGTTGTAAAGGGATTTCTTATCTCTAGGATAGGATTATTTGGGAGTAATTTATTCTTTATTGAACTGTAAGTACATGATAAAAGTGTGAGCAAGTTGCATGTAAATGTTTAGTAATTCAGACTAAAACTCCTGAAGGTACAAAAACCTTAATTAAGCAAAGTACTTCCCCCTCATGCACAGATCTAAGCCTCTTAATTTTGGTGGGACTGAGTGCATTCTTGTTGAACTGAATCTAAAACTTACTTCTTTAACCCACATTTTCCTAAGGAATTTCAGGCCTCATGCTCCTGTAGTTTGAAAATCAGTATTAAGTGTAATATCTGTTGATTTTGCTGGTTGATACTCACTTTGCTTCTGGTGCTTAATAGCAATTTATACTGAAAGCCATAGACAACTCCCACTGAGGGGTGTTTCCAGACGTGTGGTGTGAGCCCTTGCTTTGTCCCTCAGCTTATTCTTGCGAACTTCCGTAAGTTCAACTCTTTCCTGCCTTTCTACCTCTTCCTCCCAGCAGCCCTGGGCTGAGGCAGACAGGATTTTCCTTGCTGCTCTTTGGAAGAGTACCCTTGAAAGGGCTGCCATAGTCCCTGGCTGGACTTCACAGCATAAAGGATTATCCTGCCCAGATCTCAATGCCAAAAAGAAAATACCTCATTTTAGCATCTCCTTTCTATCTGCACAGCATTTGGAAGCAGTGCTGATGCTTTTTAGTATCTTCCTGAGTGCAGGCACTGTGGGAGCCCTGCCTCCATTCCCACTGTCACTTCACACATAAATGAAGGGATTCCTCCTCTGGAGATATCTCAGACTGGCTGGGATCATTCTGACAGCTAGATCTTATAATCTTTACCATTTGGCAGATCCTGTTAGGGAAGACAATCAGTTTTGTCCAAGAAATTACCCAGTTTTATCCAGAAATTCTGCACAGGTAGTGGCAGTATTGGTGCAACTTCTGATCCAGCACACACTTCCCTGGCTGCGCAGTATTTTATGGTTCCATGTCTTGGACTAAAATGCATACAGTTATAAACAAAAACTCTGGTTTAATATTTGTACAATTAAAGCTGATTTTGCTTCACTTTTCAGCATTATTTAAGCTACTTAAACAGCCTCAGAGTACAAGATGTCTTCAGTTCCACACACAGCCTCCTGCATTACTTTGACCGGTTGATCCTCACGGGGGCAGAGAGCAAAAGCAACGGGGACGAGGGCTATGGGCGGAGCCTGCGCTATGCCGCGCTCAACCTGGCGGCCCTGCACTGCCGCTTCGGCCACTAGTAAGGGATCAGGGAGGGGTTCACCCTGGGGCACCTCAAAGTTCTGACAAAGAGATCCTCCCTTCCTTCTGAAAATCCCTTCAGGGGCTTTCTCTCACTTGACAGCAGCTGTGGTTGGGTTGGGATGGTCTTGTGATCTTGATTTGTTTGGGTTTGGGTTTGTTTTTACATTTATTTGGTTTCCATAATAACTGAGCCATCTAAGAGTTGACATTTGTCTGTGTCCTGGGTATTTTAAGTGTTCAGTTACATTTCCATGACCTCAGAAGGGTCAGTGGGCATGTATGCCTATTTTCATCCATATTCTCAAGAATGCGTGGTTGGTTTTCTGTTACCATTCAAATCAACATAAAGCTGATGATCTGGCGAAAGATAATTAAAAAAAAAAAAGCCATCTGAACTTTTAACATTTAAAATTCCATATGGGTGGGATTTATTTTGTTGATAAAGCTGGCCTACCCATCTTCACTTATGGTTTGCATTTATTGATTGCTGCCTGGAGGCATCATGTGAAAGGACTGGAGAGTGAAAGGACACTGCAAAGTTGAGAGCAACAATTTCTACACAGGCAAATTCTAAATGTTGCCCCTGTTCACACAGTAAGTTGGCACCATGACATGTACAAGGTTTGAAAGCCCATGTAGGGGTTACAGCTGCATTGGTTTGCAGATGCTGTCAGGCTCATTGTCCTCAAAACCAGAATGTACTGCTGAGTGCTGGGAGGAAAACACAGGCTGTTAGATCAGAGATCTGAGTGCATTATGCATAATTCAGATCAATATTTCTCTGGATCAGGATGCTGTATCTTAAGCACTGTGGGAATACTAATTGTTCTCCCCCTGTCTGCTCATAGCCAGCAGGCTGAACTTGCACTTCAGGAAGCCATCAGGATTGCCCAGGAGTCCAACGACCATGTCTGCCTGCAGCACTGCCTGGTAAGGGCTGTGTTCAAATGGGGCTTGAGTGGTTTTGCTCAGTGAACTGTTGCAGAACCTCTCTTGCAGCAGCATTTCACCCAGGGCATTTGACTGCCCAGCAGTGGGGTGACATTGCTCCTGGCACACGAGGCACACTGTAGGATCATGGAGAGGCTTTGTTGCAGCTCAGGATTAATTTCTTAAGCAGGAGTTGTTATCCCAGAGATCTCAGTAGTAAGCTCAAAGTTTAGTCTTAGATGTTGTAAAAAGACGTATTTCATAAGCATCCTCCTTCCTGTCTGTTGAGTGCTCAAAGAGTAACCAGCCACCTTTAGAGCAAGCAAAAGTGGGAGGGAAAGACTTGGATTTCTCTGGGGTTTTTTTCTCCTGTAATTAACATTATAAAGAATTGACATCAATGGTATCAAACTCCCGAGGTGCTGCATTCCACAGTTCCCTGTATTTTTGTGCATCACTGAACCTCCAGCGTTGGCTGGTGCCACACCAGCATCCCAGCCTAGCTGCACTTCTGCTATGTTTTGCTGCGCAGCATTTAGTGGAAGTTTCCTTAGAATCAATTAATCCTCAAGTAGTTTGTATTTCCAGTGAGTTTTCGTGCATTCTGGAACAGCAAGACAAATTAAAAGTGCTGCAGCCATCAGTTATTTGTGATGAGATTTTAATTCTTTTCCTCGCTAGAGCTGGTTGTACATCCTGGAGCAGAAGATATTCGATAGCTGTGTTCTGCTGGAGCACTCTGTGAACAAATCCTTACATTTTGGGTTGCCGGTGAGTCCATTTCATTAATCCTTAACTTTATTCTGGAACAGACCCATGTGGTGATGGGAGTGTGTGTGATCAGTTTTGGGTTTTGTGGCTCTTCTGTTCAAAATACATAACTGAATTTAAACAAACATGGTTTAATACTCCAAAATCCAGCTGTTTCTATCACTTGTATTCTTCATATTAACAAGCCAGAGTTCAGTTGCTTTAACGTGAGAGCATTATTGCAAGGCTCACTTTTTTCCTTCTAACTTGTTTAATTTTCAGGCAGAAAAACTCTCTGACTACTGGCCCAGTCACCATTTTGACACAATCTGGTGATCAGGGGAGGTTCTTAGGCCTCCATCTTCATTGAAGCTCAGTTCTGATGCCTCTGGCAGGGCTTTGAACATACGTTTACTTGTACCAGCTCTGTCCCAACTGTGAAATCTTGCAGGGTAGCTCTCCCCTTTGCAAGTTCATGCCCTGAATCTGTTGTCTGTTAATGTTCCCCAAATCCACAATTCCTTTGTTAAGAGAATTGCTCTAAAATGGACTAAACTGCTGCTCTTGGGAGATAGGAGCAGCCATGGCCCCTCTGTGGGGAAGGGAAGGGAAGGCTCCGTGTTTTCGCAGCCGTTCTGGAGAAATCCAGGTACTGGTCCTGTCCTCCTCCATAAGATTTCTGTGTGGGGGAGTGGAAATTACCTTTCACATCCAACAAAATGACATTCACATATGTGTGGGTGTGCATAAGTGAGTATTTAAAGAAATGCCTGGAGCAGTGTTCCTTTGTCTGTGCTGTCTTTTTGGGAGTCTTTTTGAGTGGTTTAGAACTGTGCTCCCATGTAATTTGCAAGCCTAGGGTACTCTGTTGTCTTCCAACACAGTAGGTATGGGGTTTTTTTTTTCCCTTCTTCCCAGTATCTTGCTTCCTTGGGAATACAGTCCTTGGTTCAGCAAAGAGCTTTTGCAGGAAAGGCTGCCAACAAACTAATGGATGCCTTAAAAGATTCTGATCTGTTGCATTGGAAGCACAGCCTGTCAGAGCTCATTGACATCAGCATCGCACAGAAAACAGCCATTTGGAGGTTATACGGCCGCAGGTATTTGCTTTGTTTGGAACTCCTGGATTAGCTCCTGCACTTGTTAGCACATAATGCATTTATATAGGTGTAACAAGTGACTGTGTCTCCCTAGTGCCCTAAAATAAAAGCAATCAGACTGTGATTCAGTACAGGCTAAGTGCAATTATTTCCATTCTCCTGTGTTCCTTTAAAACTCATACTGAAGAAGAGATAGAGTTTCCATTTAGTAGTGGCAAATAGATCATAAATTGTTCCTGTGCCCCTACTTTCAGCATCTCTGTGCTTCAGCTGTGTACAGCTTTTAGTCTGTAGTACTTGCCGTGCCTGCACAGTCCAGAGACCTTGGGTAGCAGTTGTTTTCTGAGTTTTCCTTCTCCCCAGGCCCCTGGTTTACCAGACAATGTAGACAATTGTCATAACAAGACTATAGATTAAAAATGGTTGTTGTTTGCTGCTTGAAAACTAAAAGATATTTCTCTTGCACAAGCACCATGGCACTTCAACAAGCCCAGACCTTGCTGAGCATGAACAGTCTGGAGGCTGTGAACGTGGGCGTTCAGCAGAACAACACCGAGTCCTTCGCCGTGGTGTTGTGTCACCTGGCAGAGCTGCACGCCGAGCAGGTGAGCTTTAGGGCTACTTGCACAAAGTGACATTTGGTGAGAGGACGTGTGGGTGTTACTGACAGAGGGTGCAAGACTTGACTTGTGGTTTTTTCTGCCTTCAGCACCTGCTCTGGGGGCAAAGACAATGCAGGGTGTTTGCTTGGCAAGTCCCTTCCCTAAGGGTTGTGGTGAAGGGGAGGGGAGCAGAGCCCATCCTGGTACATTAATCGGTGGTGTTCTGTGTTCCAGGGGTACTTTGCAGCTGCTTCTGAAATACTGAAACACCTAAAGGAGAGGTTCCCTCCCAACAGTCAGCATGCACAGGTACAATCAGCCTGAAAGTTATGTAACTATTGCACAGTAAGATCTGGATCCCACTGCTCCTGAATTCCTTCCTGTGTATGCCTTGGGCTATACATTTTCTCATTTCCCTTGGCTTTTCCTCATGGGAAGCTGTGCAGCATCAGCTTTTTACAAAAGCATGGAAAAGCTGCCTCTATTGTTTTCAGACTGGTGAGACGTGATGAAGCTGTTTAAGTAGAAATTTCATTAACAGAGGAATATACATCTGCTTCATGAGCACATAGAGCAATTAAGTGGTCTGCATTGATCTGGAGCTTCAAAGTTCTGTTTAATTAGTGCTGCTTATTTTGATATATTACAGTCCAGAAATAACTGAGATAATAGGCTAATAACCTGGGTTTTGTGTGACTCTGGGAAATATTACCACAGGAGTCTATAAGATGGTATTTACATTGAAGCATCTGAGATCTCATTAAATATGGTGTGGTCCTCTTTTCACTACAGAACAAGCCTACTGTCTCAAAGCATTGGTAATGATTTAAAAGAGCCTTTTCACTTAAAATTCAGTCAAGTAGGTGAACTTCGATATTGAAACATTAATCCAGACCTGAGCATTTCTGTTGAGGACAGTAATTCAGTAAATCCAATAATTGGACAGTGGAGTTAGTGTGCCTAGACATAAATATCCACAGGAGAAAATAAAAAGTAAATTGTAACTTGGGATTAGAAAATGAGCAGGCGTAACTTCTAAAACCTGTTCCTGGATGTTCTTTGTTTAGCTTTGGATGCTGTTTGATCAGAAAATACAGTTTGAGCGAGCCATGAACGATGGCAGATACCATGTAGCGGATTCCCTTGTAGCGGGAATTACAGCACTTAATAGCATTGAAGGTGTATACAGGTAAGAAATTGTGGATCTTCATGCACTTGCAAGTGTGTTCCATGAAGATATGAAATATTTAGCAAAAACACCACTGACAGTCCTGTGTGCTTACATGTTTCTCCTTTTCCAGAACAAGTTAAGGTCACGTTGTCTAACCTGCAGGGCTTATTCCCTTAGAGCATGTCCTGCAATAATAATTTGTAGTTGTTCCTCTGGACATTTCAAGAACTGGAATAGCTGAAGTTGGTGTTATTCTAGAGGTGTGAATCTGTTGTGATAACTTCTTCAAAATCTGCTGTACTCAAACCTGAGCACAAAGCAGAATTTTATGTCAAATAGCTGGGGAGGGAGCTCAGGCCTTGAGCGAATTCCTCTGTGGCCTGGTTTCTACATCTCCAAAATGGAACAATGTGATTTTTTTTTTTTCACTCACCTTAATGGGTTCTCGTTTCTAAATGAGAATGATGTCTTAAAAATAGTTGCAGTTAAAACTTGTTATTTGGTGAGTATGAAAACCTATTTACTGTTAAAATAATTTCTTGTTGATTTTCAATGAGGCAAAACACCTAAAAGCAGCCAGTGCCAGTCAGCTGGAAGATCAGTATTCAAGCTGTGGGTCCGGATGCTTGTCCTTCTGGAATTGGACTGATCATGAATTCCCTGATCTTTAAATATTCTGCTCAGTGTCTTATTCAGGACGTTTGTACTCATCCCCTGCTGCTGTGCATTTGGTCCTGACTTCCCTGTTCTCCATTTTCCTGTTGCTCTGTATCCTTGTTAGCTCAAGCCAATTTTAGCTGCTTTACCTCATACCTGTTCCTGTTTTTCTCACAGATAATTACTTGTGCTTTCTAGCTTGCATGCCCTCCCACTTCTGCTGCCTGTTTGGCCTTTGGTTTTGGCAATCCCTGGTTTCTATCTAAAGCTGTTTTATGAGTTTGATCCCTTCTGCCTGGGAGTTGTCCAGTTGGCACCAGGGAGATCTGTTTTTCCTCCTGTCTGTGTGTGTAGCATGTGTACACTTTGTCAGGGTGCCAGTCTACAGTTACAAGGAACACAGGTCATGAAATAGAAGCCCGTTTTACTGTGTTCTGAAGAGCAGAATTGTATCTAAAATAAAAAAGTACAGTGATGTTTTCTTTCTACCATGACAGAAAAGCCATAGTATTGAAAGCGCAAAATCAAATGTCAGAGGCACACAAACTTCTGCAGAAATTGTTGATCCACTGCCAGAAAATCAAGAACACTGAGATGGTGATTAGGTAAGAATGTTTCATTTTCAGAGTATTAAAGCCACTTTGCAGTGATTAGAATCAGCCATTTCAATTTGTCGGTGTTCAGACTTCACTAGTCTTCAGATTACCTGCTGTGATTCTGAGATTACAGAGTCATTTCAATTATTAATCACGGTATGGAGGAATCCTCAAAATATCGTGGCATTAAAACCTAGTTATTTTTAAGATACAAACTAAAAGGTGGTAAACTTCAAGTTCCATGAAGATTCATTGAAGAAGGAAACACTGCATCTAAAATAGAGAATGGAAGTGTGTGTGTGTGTGTGTAGTTCTACCTTGGTGTAAATCTTCACAGTAGCTACAGAGTTATTTAATCTTTTGTATGTCTGTGGCATTTCCTCTTAAGGGTGTAATTTAAATTTATTGTATTTGCAGCAGCATAATTCATAATAAAACTGTTACCATAATAGATGGAATAATTCCTTGGGAAACAAGTGGAATTTTTCATCCAGAGTGAAGGTTTGTAACTGTTTGCCCCTGTTTGGTTAGTGTGTTGCTGTCCATAGCAGAGCTGTACTGGAGAGCCTCGTGTCACACCATAGCTCTGCCGGTGCTGCTCCAGGCTCTGGCCCTCGCTCGGGAATATAGCCTGCAGTACTTGGCTTCTGAAACTGTGCTGAACTTGGCTTTCTCCCAGGTAAGTCTGATTTGTGTTTTCACAGGGCTGCAGGGCAACATTTATTCTGGGGATCTGAATGCTGGTTTTACTCCTGTGAGATTTAAGAACACAAGGTTGTTGGAATTAAATTATTGATTCTGAAGAAGCATACTCTGAATGTAAAAGCTTTCGAGGAAGTTAATAAAAGTCAAGTTTCATGTATATCACTAAAATGTATAGTTATTGTATACAATTAAGCAGCATAAATTTGCCCCGTCCTAATATCTTTAGTTATTTTTTAATGTTGGTATTTTGGCTTTCTTAGTAGCACAGGTTGGCTTGTGTATGAACAATAATGCTGGTAATGAGTTTAGTTATATTGTTTATTCTGAGAGATGTGGCTGTCAGCACTGACTGAGTGGAGAAGCCATTCCCAATCATTTCAGAGAGCAGCTCATTTCTACTGACAAGTTTTGATTTAGAGGAATATTGTGGGGAAGAAGTTGAAAAAAAATTGTGTGTGTTACATCATGTTATTAGAAACAGACGTGGCTTATGTTGGTGTTCCCTGAAGAAGCTGCTCATACCAGTGGACTCCAATGTATTTCTCTTTCAGCTGATCCTTGGCATTCCTGAACAAGCCCTGAATATCCTGCACATGGCAATAGAACCTATCTTGGCCCACGGAGCTGTCCTGGACAAAGGCTGTGCCATGTTCTTGGTGGCCAAATGTCAGGTGGCTTCCGCAGCTTCCTACACTCCACAAAAGAAGATTGAAGGTAGTGTGACGAGTCATTCTCTCTGAAACTGTGCTCAGAAGTGCAAACCAGTGTCTGTACTGGAGTTCTGCTACACCAGAGTGTTACCTGGTTATTGGATACAAAATTAATTTGGAATTACCAACAGATGTTTACAATGGAACGTTGTTTATCTGCATACTTCCACACACGTATTTTGCAGCAAAGGCTGAATAATAGAAACTAGCTGAGAGACCATGTTGCTAAGACACAAATGGTTTTGAAAAGCTGAGGAATTTATAATTGGGCTCCTCCAACTTGAGCTGCCTTGCTTGGAGTTGTTACTGTGATATTTTCTTAAATATGACTGTCCCCCTTCTCCCCACAGCTTTAGAATCTGCTATCTTGAATCTAAATGAAGCCAAGACTTACTTTGCCAAAGTGGACTGCAAAGAGCAGCTCAGAGACGTTCTCTACTTCCAAGCCCGGCTGTTCCACACCCTCGGCAAGACCCAGGAAAGGAACAAATGTGCCATGTTGTTCCGTCAGTTGCACCAGGAACTGCCAGCACACGGTGTCCCCTTAATCAACGCCTTCAAGTGATGCATTTAAAGATGAGATTTGTTTGTTTTCCTGTTTTGTTTTTGTTCTTTTTTTTTTTTTTTTACAAATGTCTTTTTATTGTATTCAGTTATCCCTGTTCAGAATAACTGCCAATAAATCATGGTCTGCTCTTGAACAAACTTGTGTTTTGTAACAGAAACGTAGTTTTCCCCCCATTTCACTTTTATTCTGTACTTGAAATTAAAAAAAGAATACGGAAAAAAGAGAAAAGACCCTCTTGACTGTGTTATAAACACACTGCGAGGAGTAGTGCAGTCACGATGACATAGTGTCCTGTTCTT
Source organism: Dasyornis broadbenti (assembly GCA_013397935.1). Taxonomy (NCBI): domain Eukaryota; kingdom Metazoa; phylum Chordata; class Aves; order Passeriformes; family Dasyornithidae; genus Dasyornis; species Dasyornis broadbenti. The sequence goes on from VZRN01001997.1 coordinate 310,639, forward strand.
AGTAGTGATATGTCCAGAATCAATGCAGGCTTTATGAACACTGGGGAACAAAAAATCAGTAGAAAATGTAGGCAAAGCTCCTTTGAGCTCTTTTTAACTGGTATGGAGTGGGAAGCCTCATTTAAAATGTGTTGTTGCTTGTAACCTGTCTGCATTTGCTGTTTACGCTGTAGAAACAGATGGTGCTGGCAGAAGGGAAAAAACCAGGGTTCAGTTAGAGAGGTGTAATGGTGCAAAGTCCTGACCAGTGTTGTTACATGTGTCCTTGTGCGGGGCGGGGGGAATGAGGAGAGTGAAGAATGGGAAACAAATCCCCAGCTCAGCTGAAATGTTTTTATTGTGTGTGTTCTCCCCTCAGCACTGTGTATCATTCATCTGCTCTGCTTTTATGGGGTGAATAGATGGAGGTGATGATGGACTGAAGGGGCCTCCAAGAAATCTGGAGAGCGATTTCAGACAAGGGCCTGGCGTAGCAGGACAAGGGGAAGTGACTTCCTACTGCCAGAGGACAGGGATTGATGGGATATTGGGGAGAAATTCTCCCCTGTGAGGGTGGTGAGGCCCTGGCACAGGGTGCCCAGAGAAGCTGTGGCTGTCCCATCCCTGGAAGTGTCCAAAGCCAGGCTGGATGGGGCTTGGAGCAACCTGGGATCGTGGAAGGTGTCTCTGCGCATGAGACGGTCTTTGAGGTCCCTTCTAACCCAAACCATTCTATAACTGAATATCTGATGTGCTGGCATTGACTGCTAGCAATGAGATCCTCATTTTGGAAGAAGATTTCATTTTGGCTATAGTGTGGGATTTGAGGGCAGATGGGACTGCACTTCTGTGAGTATAAACCTTTTGTGGGGGCCAGTCACGTGGTGACTATGTAAAAGATTAACATCATTAAACACCAGGAGATACCCTGCCTGGAAGCTGTAGATTTATCTGTGGCATTGTCAGCAACAAGAAAGCCAGACCAGACCTAAACCTGGTTCTGCTGGAGCCCTGCCAGGTAAGGAGGAAGAGAAAAACACAAAGGTGTGGTTGAGACAAGGATAGTCCGGTGTTAGTTTACACATCCCATTAATTAGTGCTGCATCGGGGCTGTTGGCAGATCATCAGAGCCTTGATTTTAAAATAGTGACTGTTTCCAACAGCAAAGGGGAACCCAGCTTTGTGGAACTCATTCCCTCTCAGGTGTGTTTTAACCAACATCGAGGAGTTTCATCCTTAAAATGTTTGGAGCACCGACCACGTTACAGTAAGTGCATAAGCCTGATTTTTAGCGTAGCTTTCAAGATTCTGGTCAGAAATATAGTGTTCATCCACAGAGCCGGCATGGAGACCTGCCTCTGCTCTGGAGAGTTCTACAGTGTCAAAGTTGTGCCCACAAACGAGTCTTGAAGCAAAATAAGGAAGAGGGTTTGGCCGGCTGTGACATTTGCATCTGCTCAAGGCTGAAGCTGTAGCATTATGAAATGAAAACCGCGGATGAGCTTGGTGCAGAAATTGTGCTGGATGGAAATACAAACAAATTCCAAATAATGGACAAAGCAAGGGGTATATTTACCGAGGGCTGGTGCCAGCTGGGGTGTTAAAAGTCGTGCCCGTGAGCTCTGTCTCAGCGTTACAGCTGAGCTACCAGCTTGTGTGGGAACTGTTTGGTGGTGGCCGCTGTGACATTTCCAAACAACTGGTTTCCAAACCTCCCCTTTAGGTGATGATTTGGGCAATCGCTAAGCGAAGGTCCGGGGGAGCTGGTGCAGGTAACCCGGTTTGCCCTCGGCCGACCTGACACTGGAAACCCCAGTGTTTGCACAGAGGCACGGGGAGGAAGCGGCGGCGGGGGACGCCGGGGCTCGTGTCCTTCTGAGGCGGACGCGGGGAGCCCGCAGCGGGGCTCGGCGGCAGCGGGACCGGCCGGGACTCCGTGCTGCATGCCGCGGGGAGGTGACGCGGGGCCGCGCGGCCCAGGGGGGAATAAAACACTGGGGGTAAAATTATAAACAATCAAAAGAACAAAACACACCCCAAGAGCGGCTTACAGGGGGTGGGCGGGCAGGATGCGGCTGCCCGGGGGGAAACCTGCCCTTCCCCGGGGCGGAGCGGGGCCTCCCTCTCTCCCTCCCTCCCTCCTTCCATCACTCCCTCCCTCCTTCCCTCCCTCCTTCCCTCGCTGCCGCCGCCGGAGCGGAACCGAAAGCGAAGGCGGCGCCGGGCAGCCGCGCTCCGGCC
>VZRN01001997.1:312916-416986 GCA_013397935.1 Dasyornis broadbenti
GGAGACAAAGCCGCGCCCGGAGGGACGGGGCGGACGGGGGCGGCCGGGCCGGGGATGGAGCGGGGATGGAGCCGGGGCTGGGGCTGCCCTGCGGGCTGCGAACGGCATCGCCTCCGGACGGGGCTCTCTCGCGGCCGGCCTGTGCGGGGACCCCGGCGGTGCGGGCTCGGTGCTGTCATTTCCCCATCCCGCTCCGAGAGCTGCGCCGTGGCCGCCCGGGCCCCGCGGACATCCCGCTGCCGCCCGCCCCGACACGTGCAGCGGGACCCGGGCTGGCGGCACCGCGGGCGCGGCCATGGGACCTGCGTGTTCCACAGACACCGTGGGGCTCCTGCCCGAGGGTTGAGGGCCGGGATCAGGGGTACCAGAGAAAGACAGGCCGTGGGAAAAGAGAGGATTTTTAAGGTCAAGGGGCAAGTGAGAGGCCAGGAAAAGATGAAGGGGATGGAGCTGGTGGAGCGACTGTGTACAGGGGACAGGTCTCATTAGAAGCCACAGGTTGGATTGCTGCGAGTGACAGAGCGTGGTTAGGAGGTGGGATGCAGCCCTGCAGCCACGTGCACGGCACAGAGCATCAGGAGCATGAAGGTAACAGTCAAGACCACGAGCAGAAGTGAGATGACCACAGGAAGGCAGTGTGATGGAGCTGTGGGCTGACTGCAATGCTGCAGGGGCAGAAACCACCCCTGGGGACAGGACCAGGTTGTCCTCAGGGCCAGGGGGACCGTGCTGGGGAGAGGATGTAGGCACCGCAGCTGCCTTCATGGCCGGCAACCAGAGAGACATCCCCTCTCCTATGAGGAACCCTATCCTTCCCCTGGCCCCTCTTCATGTGCAATTTCTCTTGGGAAAAACAGCCAGTAAACCCTGAAAGCCCTTACCTGAGTGTGCTGGGAGGGGTCTCTGATGGACCAGCGCTGTTCCAGGGAAGGTTATTACCAGTTTGGGGAGGAAATTTGGAGGAGCGTTTGCTTTCAACTCGGCCCTAATATCTTTTAAGTGGCATTCACAAACTGCAGAGCTGCTCTCATTTCCTCTCTTGTGGGCATCATGGGCTGGAGCTGATGTTTCCAGGAAAGCTGGGAGTCACTTGGCAGTGCTGGACAAGGTGATGGAGGTGCCCTGAGCTTATCCTGGCCCATGCTCAACACCATCTCTGGAGCTTATGCTCTTTTTGGATGTTCATTATGTTGCTTCAGCAGTATTAGGCAGTATCCTCAACATTATAAAAAAACCTTGGTAAAGACATTTTTGTGAGACCTACTGAAACCTGCTGCTGTGTTTTGATCCACTACAAGCCTGGCTTTGCGTTTTTTCCCCAGTTCTTTCCACCCTGTGTTGGCTGGGCCAGGCAGCGCAGAAGGCTCTTCCATTCGCCCTGGGGGTGATGAAAAGCTCCCGGTTTTGGGCACAGGGTGCTGTCCTAGATGGGGCATGGGCACCTGTTTCCAGTATCTCATAAATTTAGGTGTCCTCTGACTTCTAGAGAAGCTGCTGAGAGATTTTTTTCCCATTAAAAGTCAGGTGGGGGATGCATATGGTCTTTGTATACTACAGTGACTAATACATTTCTGGCAAGGTCTGCCCTCACCCGTAGGAAGGGAAACTGTGATCGATGCCCCCGTTGCTGCAGATGACACCACTCTTGGCACGGGCACTTCCACTGCTGACCATGACCGGGGAAAGAAAACTGGCCACTGGAGTCTGCCCAGGGAGACCAATAACTGCCCCAGGCTGGCCCTGTTTGGCTTTTAACCAACCTTCAGCAGTAGCAGCAGCAGATCTCTGCGAGTAAAATCAGCCCTGGTTTCAGTGCTTTGAGTTCAGTTTTGTAATAAACAACTTAATTTGTGGTTTGTGAGCTGACCCCCACGGAAGGATGGACGGAGGGGTCACTGCTGAGCTGTCACCAAGTCTTACTCCCTTAGGAGGGTCTGATCCTGACACTGTGTCTGGCCTTGCCTCAGGGAAGCACGTGTAGGGAAGGTGAGTGTGCAGCCCCTGCATTTGAGAAACAGCTCCGGGGAGGGAAGGGCAGGTTGATGCTCCAATTTAAATCTGTGCAGCCAATGCTGGCTGCAAGGTGTCACCCTCTGCACTCCCCCAGAATCGGTCGGCATGTTCCCCTCTGGAGGTGGCTGCATCCAGCAGGGCCCAGGCAGGGCCCACGCGCTCTCAGCAGAGCTGGGGCGGCCTGAGGGGGCTGTGAAAATCCCTCACCCTCACGGGGGCTGATTTCACTCCCATTCGTTTCCACTTAAGCCACGTGGACGCTGAGAGAGGGAGAGCTGCTGCCAGGGTTTCACAGACCTCTTTTCATTTTAATATCCCTCTCCTTGCTGAATTAGATGCGAGACTGATTGCTTCGATAATCCTGCTGCAGCCACTATGGGTTATATATGGATTGCAGCCAAAAGCTGTGCCGATAAATCATTCCTATACACCAGGCTGTTATATTTCCTGAGGATTTTGTGGGCATGTGCTGCTCCCTTTTACATAAGGATCTGCTGGTGTTCATACCAGAATGTGCTGCTTTTCCCCAGGCAAGGGCCTGGATGGGTTGGTGAAGCTAAAGCCCCCAGGCTGTATTTCCTCTCTTGGGATTATTGCCCTCGTTTCAGCTTTTTTACTTTTCTCTCTGGCTGGGAATACAGCTATTCTCCACCTCCTCCTCAGCCTCCTTCTGGGTTTATTAAGGAAAACAGGACTGTGTTCAACAGTGTGACCCCACTTTTGGCTTCTCTCAGGGAAGGTGTCATCTCACAGGGCAATTCATGAAAACCCCCATCCTCAGACCTTTTGCACACACACAGAGGGAAAACTCCTCTGATTTCCCACTCCAGCCGATGTTACAATGGGGCTTGGATGACTTTTAGTTTATAGAGCCTGGGGAAGCCTGCTTGAATTAATCAGACTTGATATGTTTATCCTGGTCAAGCCAATTAACTCCCGCCAGCCAGGACACGCTCAGCTCTCAAGTGTGACTGAGACTTCATGACTCAATTTTGCTCAAGCCCGGCAAAGTTTATCAGGAACCCTTGGAAATCGGGATGCAGGTGATGCTCTGGGGGCAGGATGGGATGCCCAGCTGTGCTGTGGCACCTCTGGGGACTGGTGTTGCTACCAGCGATGTTCCTGGGGTGGTTTCATCCCAAGGCTGTCCCGATGAGCTGCCTTTTTTGGTGTGGCTGCAGCGCACAGTGAGGGTAGAGGGCACAGCATTCCGGATCAGCTTTGGCTTCACGGCAGCTATTTATATGTGCCCACTGGAGGGGTGCTCAAAGCAAGCCAGACAAATGGCCTTGAGATGCATCCCTGTGGATTCAGGATGAATGGGGGGGACTGCCTGTTTGTTTTAATCCATTTGGGAGTGCATTAAAACACGCTGCCATGGGCTGCCAGCATCACCGGGGGGAATTTGACTTGGCTGGCGGCTCCCGGCTCTCTCATCCAGCAAAGCCCTGTTCAGGAGCAGATTCAGTCCCACAAAACTCGGCGTTTCTGGAATAGTTTGTCCTTCTTGCTGTTCGTGTGCTTATTTATAGCCTCCCCATCCCTGCGCTTCTCTGTGCCTCGGAGCAGCGAGCGGTGCCGCGTTGGCTTCAGCTCCGGGCCGATCCCACTTGGGCACAAAAGCTCCGGTTTATAGATCAGTGTTGAAAACAGCAATTAGGCCATTGTGAAGCCTCGAGGACGGGGGAGACGATTTGATTTCTGTACTTGACCCATAATTTCTGCTGGGCTGATTCAGAGTGGTTGTGCTGCGGGTGCAGCACGGAAACTTCAATGGAGATGTGTGGAGCTAATTTTAACCGGCCGCCTCGTCGAGGTGTGGGAACCAGGCAGAAAAACGCCTCAAACCCTGTTCTGGCTTCTGGGCTGGTTGTTTCAGGATATTTTTTTGCTTCCTTCTGTGGCAACTTGTTAACCTAGAAATTAAAAACAGCACCAGTGCTGGGGCAGGGAAGAGTGATGGTTTACAGCCAGCCAGCCAACCAACCATTGAACAGCCCCAGGTGCTGTGGGGTGCCTGGCATGTGTGGATTAACATAATTTTCTCCACTTTTTAAATTATCACTTAATTATTTGATTTTTTTTAAGATTCTTTGTTGCTAACAGTTTTGTCATTTATCTCAAGGTTTGAGGACCTGAGTTTTGCAAAGAAGGCTGTAGGGCGAGGAAGAGAAATTGCTGGCAATGATGGGCTGTGGGAGGAAGCAGTGAGCTGGGGGGCTGGTCCTGCACCCCACTCTTGGTAAGTGGGTCCCTGTGCCCCTGAACTGCTTTGTTTGGGGGAGAGTTGGCAGAGATGTGCCCACTTTGAGCAGTAAAGTAGGGAACTCAGTGGCATTTTTGTCGATATAGTACAATTCTGGATCCCGCCCTTTAAAACAACTCCTTTGGGCTATTTCCATAGTGGAGATGATGGAGTTCTTATTTCCTGGAGGTGTTTAGATAAAAGGGGTGGAAGGAACAGTGGTGCCAGCCCTGGGGTTGAGGCTGGCTTCAGCCTGGAGTCTGTCTGATGGCAGGGTAATTGTGCATCCTCATGCCATCCTGCACCGCTGCCCTTGGCTTTACCATTCCCTATGGAATGAATAAATCAATCTGTAGCACAGCGACCAGCAGGAGGAAATCCCGCTTTCTGGAGAGCCTGGCTGACCCATCCTCTGTTTGCAGGCACATCTCCCCACCACAGCATGGCCAGGATGAGGCTGTTGGTCCCTCCACACCTCCACGTGTCCCCAGCAGCTTGCCCGCCCCGCAGCCCCTCTGCCGTGCCGGAGGCTGCGGCTGCCGAGCCCCCACAGCGCTGTGGGACCCCCCGGCGCTGAGCCCTGGCCACAGCAGCATGGCCTCGCTCATCGTGGTGACCGAGCACGACGCCACGGGGAGCGCGAGCGAGGAGGAGATGGATGTGCCCAGCAGTGAGGGCTTTGGGGATGGCCGGAAGCTGCACCTCTCCGGCCGCAAGCTGTCCCTGCAGGAGCGGCCACATCCTGCCCGCTCGCCTGGGAGTGGCAATGGCGCCAATGAACGCTTTATCTACCCATCCCTCCCTTACTCCCCGGTGACATCCCCGCACTCCTCCCCACGGCTGCCGCGGCGGCCAACGGTGGAGTCCAACCGTGTGTCCATCACCGGATTTCAGGTGAGGGGGATGAACATTTCAGGTGAGGGGGATGAACATTTCAGGTGAGGGGGATGAACGCTGCTCCCATTGTTCTCCTGCCCCCATCTGCCTGGATTTCCCCACTGTGGCATTTCTTCTTGTTTGGTTTTTTGGGATAAACCCCCGTGGCATGTCTGCAGGTGTGTGGTGGGGGGCAGTGGGATATCCTGGGCCATGGGAACAGCCCTCAGGGGGGTGAGACCCCAACTCACCATTTTTCATGCCTTTTGCCAATGCCACCAGCTCTCACAGCTGTGTTTGGTGGAAGCCAGGAGCGTACTGCAAGTTTCTTTCTTTACTCCTTAAAAATAAAAAAACAGAGAAGTTCACTGAGATCTAAAGAGAAAACAGCCCTGCCTGCCCCCAGCCTGACAGAAAACAGGCAGCAAGTGTCTGCTTTGCCCAGAAGAAATAAAATTACTCGGCGCCAGGTCGCCAGTGTTAAACTCCCTGGGGCTCTCCTGGCCCGTAGCTCTCGTTCCACGTGAGTGGACAGGACAGGATCGCCTGCCCAGCCGTTAATGTTTGCAATTAGCCGTCTATAAACACACCAGTGTGTGGCTTGGTGGGTGGCTTTTGTGGTTCATGAATCAAAGCTGCCCAGCCCCACGCGGGTGCTCAGGCAGAACAGGACTGGGCTTGAGCTTGCAGAGAAAGTTTTGCTGGAGATTTAACAGGAAAAGAGCAAATGCGAGTGGTTTTGTGGCTCGTGTCAAACTTCCCCACTCTCTCTCCGCAGGACTGTGTGCAGCTCAACCAGTATAAGCTGAAGGATGAAATCGGGAAGGTGAATATTGGGTTTGGGGTGGGATGAGGGGTTTTGGTGTGGGAGGGTGTTGAGCTCATTTTCACTTTCCAGTCAGTGAGGTGGCAAGACTGGCCACTCCCCACAGCAGCTCTTTGCTGCTCGTTGGTCTATTCTCAGTGGTGCAAATTGAATTGTATCTTTTTAAAATTATTAGTAATTTTCCCCCTTCCCCCTCCCTCCCACACAATGGGGCATTTGAAGCTTTTCTTTGCTGTCAGTGTGATGTCAGACTTTACACCCCCCTGCTCCTCCCAGCATCACCCACCAGCTCTGTGATCCCGGTGGGAGTGGGTTTGCAGAGAAGCCCAGAGCCTGGTTTGGTGACGTGGGTTTCTTGGATTGTCCCTAACTGGTGCCCCATGGCTGTGCCCCTCTCCAGGGCTCCTATGGGGTGGTGAAGCTGGCCTACAATGAGGACGATAACACCTACTATGTGAGTAGCACACAGCCCCAGAGCCTGCAGCAAGGCAGGTGGGATGGGGATGGATCCCGTCTGCTGACTCCCTGCCCCATCCCACCAGCCATATTTTACCCTTGACTTGCCCCAAATTCCACATTTGTTCCCCTCTTGCAGGCAATGAAGGTTCTCTCAAAAAAGAAGCTGATGAGACAGGCGGGCTTCCCCCGTAAGTGGCACAAAACCTTTTGGGTGAGGGATGTTTTGTGAATCTTGGGGGATTGTTCCTGACTGGACATATCTCTGCCTTTCCCGAGGCCGCCCGCCGCCCCGTGGGGCCAAAGCTGCTTCTGAGGGCTGCCTGCAGCCCAGAGGGCCCATTGAACAGGTCTACCAGGAGATTGCCATCCTGAAGAAGCTGGACCACCCCAACGTGGTGAAGCTGGTGGAGGTAAGTGCTGACCTCTTTCCAAAACTCATCCTTGAGCATGATGGAGCGTGGATGCTGCAGGGATGGGCTACACCTTGTCTTGGGTGAAGGGGAGTGGCCCCAGAAGGGCTGGGATGACAAGGGCACGTCTTGCCTTTGGGAGAATTGTGTTTTCCTTGGTTTAGAAGGCTTTTTTATTCTCACCTCCTGAAAGATTTTTTTCTTCCCTGCCCAGAAAGGAAAACGCAGAAAGATGTTGCTTCTGTAGAGGAAACAAGTGCTGAGACAGGTTTTAGGGAAGAACTGATGTTTCTGTGGGTTCAACAGTGCAGCTGCCTTGCCCTCCACCCACTGCCTGTATGAAACAGTCCAAAAATCAAGAATTAAGGATGTGCAGGCTGGAGTTTATTTGGTTCATGAGTCAGATGATTCTTCCTGTGTGTTTTAAATATTTGCTTCCTTGAAGTACAGCTACATCTCTGTCCTCTTTTTTTCTCTACTCTTGTGGGTAGAAGCTCGGAGATGAGCAGACCGTGCTGATAGTGCAGATGGTGCAGAACTCAGATGGTTGCTAAATAAAAGATCACAATGTTTAATTTGCAAGGTTTTCTTGGCGCTGTTTAATTGCCTTTTTGCTTCCTTTGGCAGGTTCTGGATGACCCCAGTGAGGATCATCTGTACATGGGTAACTGCCCACTGCCCTGGGGTGTCAGAGGGATGGGGCAAAAGGTTTCTGCTGTGTTTTGGAGTGGCTGTGGGCAGGGTTGCGTCTCTCCTTCACTGTGGGTATAGCCTGGATGTGCTGGAGGAGCAAACAGGATGCAGTCTGGATTGTGAACAGAGACAAGAGTGCTTTATAGCACTTTATTGCTGTTAATTTGCCATCAGGGCATGCTGTGCCATGAGAGGCACCAGTGTTGGTGTTCTCAGCTTTGAAGCGGGGCTGATAGAAAGTGGCTTTATTTCATTGGCTTCGGGAAAAAGGCATGAGTTAATTATCCGAGGTACAAATGAGCCACATCCCAACCTGCCTGGCAGACTGCAGTTGTTTACTTGATGTAAATACACAAGTCTTGGAGAAAGCATTTCTTTTCCATCATTTATGTTCAGCCTGTCCTAGTGGGGGAGTGTGTGATGCCTTCATGGCCAAGCACTGAGGTTTGCTCTCGTTCTGGGCTCCACCTTTTTGGTGGCAAATTGAGGACTTTCGTGTGCCATGGAGGGCACTTCACGATGCTGAAGCTGCAGCACTGAGAAGGTAGTTGGCAGCATCCCCTTAACTGAAAATGGGAGCAACCCAAATGCCACGTGCCTTGCATGAGACAGCATCTCCTTTTTAAAAATAACATATTATTTTTAGAATTTTTGTCATTAAAATAATTGCTTTTGTGCTGAGACTGTGCTCGCAGGAGCCATACCCTGTAAGTGATCCGTAATCACCTTCTCTTTTGTCTTGCAGTGTTTGAACTGGTGAAGCAGGGGTAAGTACTGAATTCCAGATTTAATCCTACTAACACTTGAACATGAGATGGGTTTGTGGGTGGCAGAACTTGGCCACCCAAGATGGGAATGGGGTGCAGAGGTGATGGGGAAGTTCATGGTGAGGCTTGAGGTTTGAGTAGCATCTCCCCAGCCTGGTTACAGCTGAGTACACCCTGTATGTGCCTGTGTCTGGGGTTGTGTGCTGTCACCAGCCAGTGACAAAGCCTTTGGGCCCTGTTTCAGCACATCCAGGTAGGGAATGAACTCTGTTCTCTGTTGCCTTTGCAGCCCTGTGATGGAAATCCCAACCTTGAAACCTCTCAGCGAGGACCAGGCTCGGTTCTACTTCCAGGATCTGATCAAAGGCATTGAATACTGTAAGTGTCTCTGCAAAAAGGACGGGATTTCTTGGTTTTGTTTTTTTTCTAAACTAAAGAGCTGGCCTTTCTGCTGGTGTGTGGTGCTGTTTCTGGTGGCTCACGCTGCACAGGGGCTTTTAAAGCTGGGGCTGTTCATGGTGTTAAGCAGAAAGATTTAGGCCCTCATGGGGCAGACCCAGTGCTGCTGCTTCACTGCTCGTTGTGCCTTTGGCTGCAGTGCACTATCAGAAGATAATCCATCGGGATATTAAACCTTCCAACCTCCTCGTGGGGGAAGACGGGCACATCAAGATCGCTGACTTTGGAGTGAGCAATGAGTTCAAGGGAGCTGATGCCCTCTTAACCAACACAGTGGGCACCCCTGCCTTCATGGCCCCGGAGACGCTCTCAGAAACCAGGAAAATCTTCTCTGGAAAGGTATTTAATAGCAATTTGAATGGTCTTGGACTAACCTGGCACACACAGAAGTCTTGTTGTAGATTAAACTACACTTTTTTCACTCTGCAGGCTTTGGATGTCTGGGCCATGGGGATCACACTTTACTGCTTCGTGTTTGGGCAGGTAATGAGATGGATTTTTCAGTGCTGTTGGTGTTTGGGGGGTTGGTGTGTGCCTCCCATGCTCCAGGTAAGCAGTGGGATTGGCACCCTGTGTCCCTGTTTGAGCTGAGTGGAGATGAGGCTGTGTGGATGGAAATGGGAAACCTTTGCCTGTCCCTGGGATGGTTGCAGCCAAAAAGGTTGTTTCTCTTCTTCCCCAGTGGAAAAAATTCTGTGCCTGGGCAGATTTTTTAGGAAAGGAGCTCTTGTAGTAATTGGTAATTTTTGGTTAAATATTTTTTTCATTGCGTTTAAAGTAGACATTGATATAATAAGAAATCTTCTGGAATTTCCCTATAATTGGATCTTTGCTCTCCTTCAAACCCTATGAGACCCTGATGCTCCTCTGGCTGCCCCACTGCTGCCTCTTAACAGAGGTTGTTGCTTTTCTCATTGCTCTTTTTCTTCGTGGTAGTGCCCTTTTATGGATGAAAGGATCTTGAGTTTACACAATAAAATCAAGACCCAAACGTTGGAGTTCCCAGACCAGTAAGTACTCAAAAACAAAACCAACCCATCAATCCTTATTTTACAGCTCATTTGAGTTGTTTCTCAAGCACTGCCTGGGTAGGGCTAGCCCTGCTCTGCTGTGGTTTTGCAAAACTCAGGCTTTGAGTTGGCCTTTCCCTGCCCTGTACATGTGGGGTTCAACACTTCATATTGCCTCAAAAGCGGATATTTTGCTTTTGCTGGGGATTTGGAGAGGAGGGCGTGTAAGAGGACCTGGAGTTGTATCCCTGCTGGGGCTGGAGTCCAGCCCCTCTGCCCGGGAAGGCCCATAGTGGCTGGCACTGAGGTGAAGAACAGAGGCATCCATCCCTTTCCCCATCTCATCTCTCCTTTCTTCTTTCCACAGGCCAGAAATTACCGACTTCTTGAAGGATCTGATTACGCGGATGTTGGATAAAAATCCTGAATCTAGGATTTCGGTCCCAGAAATCAAGGTACTGACCCAACTTCCTGGTGCTGGCTCTGGCTTCACTTCTGTTGGGTTCTCCTTGCTAGGCTTTTTTTGGGAGTCAGTTTGATCGCGCCAGGCTAGGTCCCCTCCCTGTGCCCAGGGCCCCTGGGCAGGTAAGTCCCAGCTCCTTCCCCTGCTCCGGGACCTGCTCAGCTTTGGGACCTTTGGTGCCTATAGAAGTCACAGGCAAAAGGAAATCCCCTGAGTACAGTATTTCCTCTGCTACCAGGAAAGTACTGTGCAACAGCCTTTCGCAGGAGATTTCTGGTCCTTCGCCCCTGCGGGAGCCTGGACGGGGCGAGAAGCTGAGAGAATGGAGACCAAGGTAGGGGGAAAGGATTGCGGGGGCATTGCTGAACCATTTTGTGCTCCTCCTGCAGCTGTCCAAGTCACCAGGTGTGTGGGCAAGGAAGTTCTGCCTTCAGTCGTGGATTAATCCAAGTCCAGGATGAGGGCTCAGTGGGTCTCCCCAGCACTGCTGCTCATACGTGTGGACTGGAATAAATATCTCCTGCTTCTTGGTGCTGTTTCATCCATAAGATGAAGATAGGTCTCCTTCCCTAAGCCCAGAGATCCCAGTGCTGTAGGTCACCAAGGTTATGGCCTGGTTGTGTAGCTTGGGCTGGCGCTGGCTCTGGATGAGCTGCACCACAGCATTCTGTTCCAGGCTGTGCCGTTTCTGGCAGTGCCAGAAGGAGCTGGCTCACCAGTGCGATGGCACATCCCTGCCCTGCTCCCTGGTGTTTCAGGAGCGTGTAGGGGCCATAGCTTGGACAAGGAGATGCGTTTGCCAGGCTTGTGTTGTTTGAGTTATGAAAAAGAGGAAATCGTTCCTGACAGGCTGTGTTATTAATTGAAGTTGCACCCTTGGGTCACCAAGAACGGAGTGGAGCTGCTGCCCACGGAGGATGAGAACTGCACCCTTGTCGAGGTGACGGAGGAGGAGGTGGAGAATTCAGTCAAACACATCCCCAGCCTGGCCACCGTGGTGAGTACGAAGGAGTTAATGGTCTGTGGATGCACAACAGAGTCCATGCTGCCTGTCAGGGTGGTCCTGAGCAGCTGGAGTTCACTGCTGAAGGGCAAAAGCATTGGGCAGGATTAGAGCAAAGACCTTCCCTCTCTCGGAAACAAGTGCTGCAAGACGCTTCAGTGTCTCAGGGTCTCAGCAGCTCGTTGGACATGGCCATAGCCCACAGTGCAGGGGAATATTTTAGAGCAGTTCCAAAGGTAACTGTCAGTGGGTTGCTGGTCTCCACACTTGAGCTGGCTGCCCAAATATCACTGTATCTGCGCAGGGTAAAAGAGCATCTGGTCCAGAACCTGCCTGTGGCCAGGAGCAGGTGTTTTGGCCAGGCACAAGGAGCTCCTGCCCTGTTCTGCCTGTCCAGCCATAGGGGCTCTGGGAGCTTCCCAGGATGGAGATTTATCTGGGCCACTACTTGCATCAGCCCCCGCCTGGAGCTATTCTTGGTGACTTCATCTCATCTCTTTTCAAGCTCATATTTTTATTCTCTGCAACCCACTGTGGTGTCGAGAACCACATTGTAACCCTGTCCTGTGTGGAAAGTGAAATCTTTTGTGGTTTTGAACCTAATGATTTCTTTGGGTGCTGCCAGCTCTTGTGTTAGCAGAAACAGCGAGCGACCATTCACAGTTCCCTGTCGTGATGTTATCTGCCTGTAGGCACCCAGGCTGTGATTTTTTTGAAGAACAGGTTTCCCTTTGAAGCCCCTTTTCCATCTCATAGCTGTGCCCACATCTGGCCCCATTTCTGGAGCTCTCTCCCTTTTGAGTACCCTGCAGAAATCTCACTGACCACAGACATGTGAATATGCAAATGTGCCCTGTGCTGCTCAGGCTGCAAAATCAGATGTTGCTCTAAAGAGATCACCATTGATGACGGGTTTTTGCACCTTCCTGTTCAGAGGGGACTTGATCAGTGGACTACGTGCTCCCAGCCCTTTTGAAATCCAGGTGTGTTTAGCACAGCTCAAGGCAAATGAGGTTTTACTGAACTTCTTTGACTCTTAAATAACACACTGCCTCCAAGCAGATGTGGTATTTTCACATTTGCATTTGATCTTCAAAATTGCCCTCTGGTGCCTGATCTTTGTGCAGCCAAGTTCAGGCATTGACGCTCCAGTACGAGATTCACTCACGTGGCTTCTACTCTCATGAAACACCCTCGCCTTCTGACACAGAAGGACACGTAAGGGCTCTCTGTGCGCCCTGGTGAGCAGATAAATGAGGCACAGAGGGATGAGAGGCAACATCAAATGAAGCCAGGAGCTTCCAGGCATGCACCTGCCAAGGCAGGGTCCAGTGCTGCTCACCTTGCTGTCTGCTTCCACCAGCAAAACAAGCTGGGGGATGCCAGGGAAGAGCCCTGACACTTCTCTTTTCCCACCAGTCTCTGTTTGCTCCGATGCTTGGTAACTGTGTTTTGCAGCCAAAGTTGGATAAAATGGCCAGCCTATCAGTTTGGTTTCAGATGAATATTAAGGTAAAATTGTACCAGTTCCGTCCCCTCTCCCTTTCTAGTGAACTACTCTGCCAGGTAATCATGGAGAACTGGGAATTTGCAGGTACTAGATGCAGTAATCAGTAAAAGCCACTTCTGGGGAGGAAGGAAAACTCCCAGACTTGGCTTTGCTCTCCAGCATCTTACACCTGGTGTGCCTCTCATCTGCAAGGGCTTCAGACATTGATACAGCTCCTGTACTGAGCAGCTGGAGACTTTAAAAGATGGTTCCTTCTGATTTCTATTCTTTTAATAGAGAACTCTGACGTGTTTTCACTAGTTTTTTTAATTACATAGGCATAAAAGTTTGATGTTCCTGTTGCTTTTGAATGAAGGGAAAGCACCCCTGATGAACTACATTCTGGTGTTGCAGATCTTGGTTAAAACAATGATCCGGAAGCGATCCTTTGGGAACCCGTTCGAGGGGAGCAAGAGGGAGGAGCGGTCATTGTCTTCCTCTGGGAACCTGCTGCCGTAAGTGTCATCACCTCGCCTCGGCCCCAAAAGAGATTTGCAGCTTTTCCCAATGCTTTGGAGGAGAAATTGGATAGCTGGGCTTTGAAACTTTCATGGGGGCCACGACTGCGACATTCACACACCCTGTGTCTGATCTGTAACTGCTTTATGGGATTTTTGTGACATGGCATACCCTGCTGTTCTGATGGGATGAAAAACATCTTTTTATGGCACTTTCAGCCGGTTACGTGGGGAGAGATGACACATGCTCAGTGTCCCAAAGATCCCATGGCACAGAAGGGGCAGTTACTGGTGTCTCATTGCCTGCTTTGCCTTTCTCTGAGTCGTTCAGCAGCTGTTTTATTTCCTTTGAGAACAGGAAACAAGGCAGTGAAGATAATCTGAAATGCAATGACTTGCCCAACGTGGGAGAGGAGGAACTTCTTCCGTGAACGCGGACTTCATGGTTCTGTCGAGCAACTCAATCCAGGGCACATCACAAAGCGTGCGCTGGGGATGAGGTGACCAGAGCCCACAGCAAACACAGCATGACATGGCGCTATCTCAGTACAATGCTGGATGTAGAGCTCACATAGCAGCATGTTATCAGACATCCGACTATTTTCCATAAACATGGAACATCTCCGATCACTTGGACTGCTGACTTCTGGTGGGAGAGGCGCTGGCAGAGAGCGGAGAGGTGAGCTGTCGTGGTGAGCAGCAACAGGGCTTTGCAAAACAAAACCCAAAGCAGCCAAAGGAAAATGTGTTTGGAACTGCTTTTAGCTGGTTTTAATGCCCGATAATTTGCAGGGACTGACACCAGCGTCCCAGGGGTGCGACGCCCATTGCATAGCCCTGGGCACATGCAGAAGGGTGAAGCTTCTTCCAAGTGGGATACACTGCAGTAAAATCACATGTGTGCACTTTTGAGAGTTCACAACCTACCGGGAATGTTGTTGCATCTATTTCTTGTGTTCTGGTTTGTTTTTAATTGACACCTTTTTAACTGCATGGGAACAAAGCAAAAACCCACCTTTTCAGCTTTTTAAAGAATGCCGACCTTTGTGAGCCAAGTTGTATGAAACAGCATCTTCAGGACGTTCAGAAAGTGAGGTTAATTACCTCCTCAGGTAATTAACACCTTTCCAGAGGCCTTGGTGTGACTAGGACTTGGTAAGTTAGGTATTCTGTGTATGAAAGGAAAAGGTATTTAAGGGCTTAAGTTCAGTTTGAACTATTTTTGCTGCAGACAAATGAATGAAAGGTGGTGTTTAGCTGAATGTTTTAAACAACAGAGGAAGCACTAACAGTTTGTTTCTAAATCTTTGACTTGATCTAGGTAGATATATTATAAAATATGAAATTCAGGGTAAAATCCTTCACTTCCATGTACATTACATGGTTTACTACAATTAAAAATAATACAACTTATGCTGTTTTTTAAGTATAGACTTAGGGCTTGCTTAGAATTTAAGATCTTAATGATTAGCTAGTAATTTTCAAAGAAACATTTGTTTTCCAAACTCTTAATCTCGATTCTGGGGCCAATGCTATGTATTTTTTGCAAGTTTGTTACCAGTAATTTGTGAATGCCTGTGGATCAGAGGCTTGTTAGTAAATTAAGTGTATATCTAGTTCATGGATTGTTTCTAACGAAGAGCTCTTTCACCTTCAGTCAGATTACTCTGATTATTTGTGGTGCTTGTATAAAATAATCTGTCATGTGGTGGGAGAGACTCTGGCCTCCAGACTCACTTTCCCAAGTGCTCTGTGCTTGGACAGAGCT
Organism: Dasyornis broadbenti; assembly: GCA_013397935.1. NCBI lineage: Eukaryota > Metazoa > Chordata > Aves > Passeriformes > Dasyornithidae > Dasyornis > Dasyornis broadbenti. The sequence continues at coordinate 327,916 of VZRN01001997.1, forward strand.
GGAGAATGAGGAGCCAGGGTTTGCCTGAGGAAAGGGGTCACGGTAAGTACAGTCATTTCGTGGACAGAGTGTGGGAGTAGGGGGAAAAAAGTCTTGATTTTTTTCCTTCTCAGTCTGATGTGGTTGTGTGACCTTGAACAAGGCATTTGATGTGCCTGACCGGGGGAGGATTCAAGTCTCCCAAGCTTGTGAGGGACTGATAAGGTGTAATTCTTTGCCCTCAGGAAGAAGGCACTAAGAGACTGCCAAGTATCTTAATTAATGGTAAGATCTCTGCCTGTTAACCCTGGCCATGGATGCCCCCCTTTGGAAAGTGACCGTTCCCTTGTCTTCCTTTCTCCTGGACAGCACAAGCAGCAGCATGCTGAGGTCCTTGGCCCTGCTGCAGTCAGACCTGGCCTGGTAATTCCTGGTTAGGACTGGTTTTTGTTAAAGCCAGGACAGCATTAGCAAGGGTGCAGATCCCTACCCAAACTTTTTGATCACTTGAAGCAATGTTCCCCCTAAATTGCAATTTATTATGGAAACATTGTGCTGCTGGCCTTTCTCCAAAGCCAGTGAGGACGTCTGGTGGTTTAGGAGCAATACTATGGAGTTTGGAGCCATAAGACATGTACTGTTTTCCTCCCATTTTAGTCCGAGGCTATGCCAAAGCCCTGCAGCTTCAGCTATGGGAAAACTAAACAGGTAACTTGGGGGCCAGCACTACTACAGCTGCCTGCTCCCCCTTTCCTACACAGGACTTTTCATTGTGGAAATGTGTGTGAGTGGGCAGCTTGGTTCTCTAACCCTGCAAATGGACTTGATCTGCCAAAAAAAAAGTAGTAAAAAGCTAGGGGATCCAGTTCTTTGTAGCTAGTGCATAGTAATGTGTGTGGTGTGTTTGCTAGAGGTGTGTTGTAGAGATCTCTGTGCTGCCCACCCCTGGTTGTGATTTGTTGGGTGAGACAGTTTACATTGACCAAACAGGTCTGCCAGGTGCAACGCAGCTTCTCAAGAGCTGTACCAGCTCCCCAATGCCCAGGCAGTCACTGGGCCTCAGATACTCCCACAGATCAGTGTCTGACTGCCTGCATGGGCTTGGTTCTGAAAGATGCTAAAGCTCAGCACTTCCCAAGGCTCTCCAAACCGAGTGTCCCTCAGTGCAGGCTCTGGTGGGGCTGCAGCCAAATGCACATTTTGGAATGAAATGCAATGTGGATTTTTCTGGTTGGTCAGCTCTGTTGAAAGCATAAAGCGTGGCCGTGTGAGGAAGATCTCTGTAAATGCATGACCTGTTAGAGAAGCTGTACTGTGTATATAAACCCGCTCAGTTCCCCGGCTGCTGTTCCTTAGTAGTAACGCTGGCTTTCTCCTTATAGTGAAGTAAACATTTTGCTTGTGCCTTGGAACTGGGCTATAGCTTGATTTCCCCAACTCCCTTCTTTCCAAGCAAGCCCGGTGCTGACTGTGGGCTTATTGCTGGGTACTAAGCCTTTTCGGCTCTGAAAGCACACAGGAAAGTGCTAAGGGGAAACCAGGCCTCTTGTCTGAGTAGTTTTCCATGGTGGTCCCCTCTTACCTATCAGGCAATTGATCTGTTTCTTTTCTAAGGTCCTGAACTATTGCTGATTTTTATACTGTTTGTTTAATGACCAAGGCTTGTGTTTCATTCCTACCCCTTTATTATGCATTTAACTTTATCAGGTGTATCAAGTTTAAATACTGTGTATTTACCACTTTTAAATTGTATTACCTAAGAAGAATAAACCAACAACTAAGTGTTTTTCCACACAGCTGTTCAAGATTCACTGTACAAGTTGAAATAAATGACATGCAACCAAACCCAGAGTTAGTTGATCAAGTGGAACCATCGTTCTATTTGAGCGGTCTTTATCAAGCTGTGAGAGTTTGGCTGTGGGAAGAGGAATCTGGAAGCACTCTCCTATGGTAGTGAAGTTGGGTGCTCCACTGTTACCGGGGATCTTGGGATAGGATGAGACCACAGCAGCTCAAGCCACTGTATAATCCAAACTGAGAATTCACAGGCACATAAATAATAAAACAAAATGATAATGCTGTGGTTTATCCACTGTGCTGCTGGGAAAAGGCAGCCAGGATGATGGAGGTATGGAACAGGGCTCTGTAACACTAGAAAAGGTTCAGAGAAAGGGAAGACCTGCACTTTGTGAGTCAGTGTGATCACTAGAGGTGCTCAAGGCCGTGTGAATATAAAAGCCAACAAACCGACTTGAATCAAATTGTGTAAACCTGTTAAATGCAGCAGCCCAGACACAGGGCTGGTGTGGTGGTGAAAAGCACAGGAGGTGGGCCAGGGAATAACAGATCTGTTCTTCCAAGCAGTTGGTACCAGCATTCGGATAAAGACCCTAAGACCGTGGCCTCTGACTTACAAGTCTTTTCCTTTAGAGGGTTTTCCCTGCAGAAGGTTTAATGCAACAGACATGGACAAGGTGTCAGGAGAACCAAGGCACAGCAGCTGTAGTTGCAGCAGCACTTCTGCTGAGACAATTAAGAGGCAAAGGCCACAGAGCCCTGGCTTTGATAGCCCTCCACTAACACTTGGTATCTGGGGTGAAATGAACAATCAAAACCCAGCCTGCAGGACTTTAAGAGGGCTGAAGGAAGGTAGTATTTTATTAAAGTAAATTTTAAAGTAATAGCATAAAAATTAGACAAAACAGAAAAAAAGTTCTGTAACCAGTAAGCCATTTTTCACAGCACAGTGGAGCCAGACACTGCTTTGTCATGGTCTGTGGCCACTGGAGCTTGGAGACCCAATTAAATAGTAGGTACAGGCTCAGCTAAGCTTCACAGTCCTTCAGGGCAAGGAAAAATGACAACAGCAAGGAGCTGCTGTCCCAAGGTTAGGCACTACCTGGCAGTGGCCACGTTCAGTTAAGGAAGAATCTGTGCCTGTTGTCCTGTGCCCTCTGCTACCAGTGAGCTCAGGGATAGGAGGACTGTCTAAATGATGATGTCAGAGCTATCCCTGTCTCAGCCTTGGCCAATGCAGAGGTATGGCATAAAGCACAATTTTCCCTCTGTGCTTAGTGCAATTAACCTGGAAAGAGCACAGACAAGGAGCAGACCCAGTTCTTCTCCCCGGGGATTGGCTCCAGCCAGCAAAAGTAGTGAAGGGTAGTGAAGATGGTCCCTTTCTGAGTTTTGTTTCCCACTTCCTTCCAGCAAAGAGGGGCTGGTCTCATGGTAGGGTCAAGAAATGTTCCCAGCAGCAGTTTAGAGCAGCAATTGGTCCGGCAGCACCAGGAGCTCAGGAGTTTGTTCCATATGTCTCACCAACTCCCTGCAAGGATCACAGATTACAGTTCTTGGCCAGAAAACTCTTCTTTCTCTCCCTGCCAATCACATAAAGTCCTTTGTGCAGCCATGCTACTTCCCGTTACTCAGACTTTACTTTTCCAGTGGCACAAGTTGTTTTGATTCAGAAATCTGCCCTCTGCAGCCACACTTCCCACCAAGCACAGGGCTGTAGGGCTGAGCCCTACCCTCAGCACCAGTCAAGCAACCCACTAAATCCTTCCACTGGCCAAAGAGATCATTTGGACCCTGGAGGGAGCTGTAACTGTGGCTGTCAGCACACTGGTCTCAGGAAATACCAACCCCTTGAATGGGCTTTTTCACAGCCACAGGAACCCCAAAAGCCAAGAAGGGAGAACTGGATGGGAACAGAGCTGTTCCCTGCAGCTCTCAGAAGGCAAATGCCAATGACTGCAACCCAAAAAGGAGGTGCAGTAGGAGCATGACAAGTTCTTGAACATATATTTTCCTCTCCCAAGAGTGGCTGCCCAGGAAGCATGACAATATTTGTTTCTAGTGCTCTTCCCTGCAACAGCTTTGAGGTAAAAATTAGCTTCTCTGATGAAGAAAAAGTTTCCTTAGAACTGTGGTTCAAAATCCCCATTTGATGCGGACTTTCTACATCCTGTTTCAGAATCTCTGCGGAGTCAGAAGAAGAACCAATTTTGCCTTTACCCTGCCTTTGTTGGTGCTTACCAGTTCATAATCCTCCACATATTTGTATTTCTTCTCCCGATAGTAGTATCTCTTCTTCATGCAATACAGAACAACAATGTCACACAGCACTGTTGCCTAGTGGAGATTGAAAGAGAGTAAGACCATGATCCTCAGAACTGAGGCACTAATCCAGAATTGAGTCCAAGTGCAGACACTGTCACTTACCACACCAAACAGTGCTAAGCCAGAGCCGATGTTAATCATGGTAGGAATTACATCAAATTTTCCTGCCTAGAAGACAGTTACAAGGCTGAGTATGCTTTTCAGCATCTTTGAAAGCCCTCACTACAAGACCGCCAGAAACTGTCACCCTACCTTTCCAAACACTATGATATCAAAGCGGATGCCATAAGCTTTGACAAGTGTCCGTGATTCAGTGCCATCATTATTCTTGTAGTACTTTGCAAACCTGCAGAAAAGATTGCTGGTCAGAGCTTAGCTGGAAATTCTGAGGTTGCTTATATGATCATGCAACATCCAGGTGTGTGCCCCATCCCAAGAGGACGGGCTGAACATTGGTACTTCCAGACACAAGCCCCAAGCGATGGAGATTTCATGCAGGCAAGCACATATAGGAGAAATCCCAAAATAGGTGAATTTAAGACAACAGTGAGCACCATAAAATCAGGAAACTTGCAAGGCATCGGAAGGGGAGAAAGTAGCTTTAGTAGGGGAGCAGAAGGACTAACACAAAGAAATTCAGCTACACGAGAGGGGCGGGCAGGTGGCTGCAGCGGACCAGGCAGCCACGAGAGGGCAGGGCCGGGAGCAGCAGTGCAGCTCAGCCGGGCACACAAAGGCTGCTCCGTGTCCCACACTGGGTGAACCGCAGGCAAACGACAGGAAAAGAGATGAGAACAAATAAGTGAGATCAGACTTACTCTGCCACATGGTTGGCTAAGCCAGGAGGAAGCAGAGAAGAGGATGGAAGAGAAGAGGAAGGATTGGTAAGGGGTTGTACCACAGTCTGGAATTAGGAAGAGCATTTCAGATCCAGCTATGATATCCTCCAGATGGTCCTGACACCCCCAATACCTGCAGGCCTGGCACCTCCCAAACACATGCTTGTGCTGTCTGCATGACAGCAGCTCCTCAGCAAATCCATCCAAGTTCACCAAAAGATCTCCTATGCTAAGCGAGATTTTGTGAATCTAGAAACAACAGCCCTGAGCTGTTTCCTCATGAGCAGGAATCCTGCAAGGACCTTGGCAAGGTGGCCAATCTGTATTATTGCAGTCTAAGTCTGGATGCAACCAGCTGCTGTCTCTGTGCTGGTGTTTTACTGGAAGTGCTGGACTCAGCTGTACTGGCCAGAATGTGTATGTGGTGGTGTATGCCAGGATATTCCAGGTGCAGATATGGTCTTCAACTAACAGAGCCACTTTTATAGGTTAGTTTTTCCCCCAAGCAGAATGAAGGAGATGCTACAGCTTCCCATCCCCACCCCCAACCCCTTCAAATTCTGCCCTATCAGCACATCCTGAAACAGTCAGTTGTCCCATTGTCACCCCATTACCCAAATAGCCACCTAAAAGCTGATGGAAACATGACTCAGACACTCTGATGCCATCAGTGGAGCTTCACTGACCTCCCCACCCTGCTGTGGTTTGCACACAGTGAGGATCCCCCCTACTCTGTCTTATGGCATCAGAAAAGCTCTCCATGTCTTCTTTCAGTGCTCTCCAAGCACCTTTGGAAGCCCAGAACTACCACAACTGCCAGTGGCAGATGGATCTGCAGGGACAACAGGTGCCCTCCACAGCCACATTACCTGAAGTTGTAGCCAGGTGAGACAGTGTGGGCAGAGTCCTTGTTGTCGAGGCGCCGGAAGGAATATTTTGGCACACAGTGGGAAGCGGCTCGATCCAGGTTGCAGTCCCAGTTGATCTGCAGTGCCATGACTCCACCCTGCCAAGTGGAGGAGAGGAGGTGATGGGCAGTCCAAGCGCACTGCCAGCCCAGCACTAGGCTCTCTGCTGAGCAAGACCCTGATTTACTGGCTCTTATCTCAGGCTCAGTCCACCACTCTTTTCTGCTGCTACAGAACCTTGCATATAACCCCATCCAAACAAAGTGAGGCTAATTATTTGTTAATTGACTCCATTCCCTCTGGCCAGAGCACTCTGCATCCTGCAGCTGATCTGTGTTCTGTGGCTCATGCCAGAGGCAGAGGGGACAACCACCTACCACTCCTCTTCTAAAAACAGCTGAAGCCCAAGAGGAAGGTCTGCTAAATACCTCCACGGCCATTTCCTGGAAGTCCTGCCCTGCAGCTTCAACTATTTTCCCTAAACGGAAGATAGGGCAGAAGGGATCTGTTTGGGCGTCGTAGATGCAGTTCTTGAGGTAGGTGGAGTTGATAGTGGGGAGGATGTTTCGCCTACAGGAGAGCAAAGAGAGAAGAGTTGTAGCATCTCCTTCCACCCCTCCAGTTCCCCTTTACTCCCACGAGACCATACAGTGCTTTGATCCCCTCACTATTTACTTGCTGAAGTTGAACTTGCGGTACCAAATGTTGTTCTTCACCAGAAGGGTGAAGTTCTCAGCTTCTCGCAGGAACGCTGGCCTACAAAACAACAGGAAAAGTAAGTAAATACAACATGTTTTCACAAACAAGACTCTGCAGGGTCCTTGGTGCTCACCTCTTCAGCTTTTCCCAACAATATCTCACCAGGAGAAGCATCAGCTGTGTACCACCAGCCTGCTCTCAGGAGGGGCACCGTGGAATAGGCAGACAGAGCACTCACTTGGGTATGTGATAGTCATCCTCCACAGGGCACCATGCAAGGACTTCACAGGTCTGAATGCTGCTGTTGTATGAAACACACTCCCCAGTCTGGATGCCTGGAAAGGCATGTGCATGGAGGTATTACTGAGCAAAACCAGGCAGTATTTGACCTGTGACATCGCCTCACTCCATATGATGAAAACAATTTTCCCAGAGGTGAAGTGCCCCTACAAAACCCACATGATCTTCCATTGCAAGTGTAATTTCAGAGCAAGAAGCATCAGGTGCTTTTTTTTGAGTCAAATCCTCATCCATGTGAAATACTGCTTCAGGGACTGAAGGCCATGAAAGCACTTCACACTGTTTGCTAACTCACCAGAGCCCACACCTACACAGCATCCACCCAACACAGTTTAAGTCCATCTGGTCTCCACCAGAAGAAAATCTGAGCTTCCCTTTAAGTTCTCTTGCATGTGAGAGAATGAGAACAAGGAGACTGAAGTGAAATGCTGCTTCCTTCACAGCAGGGAAGGCACAGCACAGAGGTACCACAACCCAGACTGAAAGGAGGCTTTGCAGCAGCTTTCTTACCACTGCTGTGGGTGCTGACATATCCTGGAACACAGTCGTTCTTCACCTTGCACTCTGTTTGATCATCTGGGAGCTGGAGAGGAACAATAGTTACATAAAACTCTGGGAACTCTCTCCCCCGCACTCCCACCCACACAAGGCAGCATTAAAGCAGATCCTGCACCTACCTCTGGGCAGCGGCCTTGGATCTGGTTCAGTGTGAGTATCACATTGGTCATGACAAACACAGAGTTCTCACCCTGAGCATGCAAAACAAGAAGGAAACTTAACAGTGAAAGTCTGCAAAGAGCACCCAAGGCACTGCACCAAACATTTTTGTTGACAGAGCCCAGGTGGCCCAGCAGAGGAGATTTGCTTTGGACACTGCTGGTGCAGCACTAAAGAAGCAGATTCCTACATGTGTTTAAGCCAGAGGGAGGACTGTGGGACTGGCAACTCTTTCTGTCCTCCCACTCAGCCCAAAGTTCCTCATTCACATTATGAAAACAGAGATCGCCCAGCTCCTTAGGGGAGTCGTAAAGCAGGCACAGAAATAGAGCTCCAGCTGCAAGTCCGAGCACAACGCCCACTCTTTTTGCAATGTATCAGTTAGGAATTTGCCCAGTCCTGTTTCTTCAGGGAGCACTATTTTCATTACTTTACTTTCACTGCTTTCAGATCGGTACGATTCCAGATCTGTCATTTGCTTCCGCTCTACTGCTATGCAAATATGACCACTCAGCCAAAATCAGGCTAAATCTGTCTTTTTTTCTGCACCACATGTCATGCAGACAGAGGAACCCATGACCAGCAGATTTTGGCTGTGCCTGCCCAGCTCAAAGGCTACCACACATGGCCCACACAACACAGATTCCCACAGATACAGTCAATCAATAACTACAGCAATGCTTCCTGTTCAGTTCTGGATCAGGTGACTTGCAGGCTATTCCTGTGGCTTCTGCCAACAACTTAACTTGGGGTTGTTTGCTTTAGAAAGCAATAAGAAAAATGACATGTGATTATTGTTGCAGCTTCTTCCTGAAGCCTGCAAAGTTCTTCTTCCTCTGCTGGGACCGGTGCTGTTGCCAGTCTTTGTGGGCAACATGGAGAGTGAGATCAATGCACCCTCAGAGAAGGAAAGGCTCCAAGGAGACCTCAGAGCCCATTCAAATACCCAAAGGGAGCTTATAAAAAGGAGGGAGAGGGAGTTTTTACACAGGCAGATAGTGATAGGATAAGGGGGAACAGTTTTAAACTAAAAGAGGAGAGATTTAGATTAGGTATTAGGAATTCTTCACTATGAGGGTGGAGAGGTCCTGGCACAGAGAGCCCAGAGAAGCTGTGGCTGCCCTATCCCTGGAAGTGTCCAATGCCAGGTTGGACATGGCTTGAAGCAACCTGGGATAGTGGAAGGTGTCCCTGACCATGGCAGGAGGGTGGAATGAGATTCTCTTGGTTGCTTCCAAATCCAAACCATTCTATGATTCCACACAAGCACACACACAGACACTTCTCTTGAAACAGGCTTCCCCACAGCAGGTGCTCAGCATGATCTGCAACAAAGCAAAGCTACTTTGTTCTCTCATATCATGGCCATGCTGGAGCCAAAGCTGCTCCAGCCCTCAGTGGACTTTAGCAAAGCAGTAATTGGTTGTTAGAAACCTCTCTCTCTGCATTTGAAAGTGATCGATACCTGAGGAGGGATGACATAGTCAGCTACATCCCAGATCCTGGCTCCCAAGGTGGGTGTGTCTGTCAGTGTTACTCCTTTCACCTTTGTGGTTACAGAACTGACCACAGAGTCTGTTTCCTGGTAGCCCTTTTCCCACAGAAAAACCCACCTGAAAGAGAAGGATTGCATGAAACAACAAATAAACAACATAAACAAGCTCAGGTGGTCAGAATTCCTCCTTTTCCCTTTTGAAGGGGCCAGACCAGATAGTTTCACAGCGTTTCCTTACAAAAGGGTCACCAGTCTGGCAATCTCCCGTCTGATTTTTTGGGGGAGATTTTTTATTTTCAGACTGTTTTGCAGGGTCTGATTTGCTTTTATGCCCAGACCTGCTGGGTGAACCACAATCACCTCCTCAGCCGGTCCCGCTCCTGAGAGGCCTTTGGGCCGTTCGCTTAACTTGATCCTTGTGGGGTCCGTTCCAACTCAGAATATTCTGTGATTCTGTCCTGTCTGCAGCCGCACAATCCCAGTTAAGGCTGGCCAGTTAAGCAGTGCCACCACCTGCGTGTCACCGTTCGGTGAGCTCCGGGCTCCCCTCAGGCCCTCAGCCCCTCACCCTGCGCTATCGGTCCCGCGGCCCCTGAGGGCCCCTGAGGGAGGGGCGGCTCCCGCCCTCAGCCCCGCGGGCTCCAAGCACGGAGCCGCCCGCTTCCCCTCAGGGCGGCCGGCCCGTGACAGCCGAGCTCCCGCCGCCCGCTCACCCGATCACGTAGGCGAGGATGCCGAGCTGCACCATGCGGTTGATGAGCCCCACTTTGCGGCTCCGGATCAGCACGATGCGCGGGGTATCGTACTCGAAGAGGAAACTGTGGAGAGCCCCGCACAACGCCATGGCGGCGGCCGGGAATGGAGGGCGGCCGGGAANAGGCGCTCCCGCAGCCCCAGGGCCCGGAGCGGGCGCCCTGCCCGAGGCCAGCGGAGGCAGCGGCTGTGGCAGCCACGGACTCTTCACGGCTATTTTCACACAATCACAGAACTCATTAGGTTGGAAAACACCTCAGAGATCATCGAGGCCAACCGTGACCGAACACCACGTTGTCAACCAGACCAAGGCACGGAGTGCCTCGCCAGTCTTTACTTAAATCAGGTTCGGTGACTCCCAACACCTCCCTGGGCAGCTCGTTCCAATATCTAATCACCCTGTCTGGGAAGAAATTCTTCCTAATTCTTCTCAATGTCCAATCTAAACCTACCCTGCCACAGCTTAAGTCAGGGCAAGGACCACGCACCTGCCTCCAAAAGAAAGCAGACCATATTGAAGACTGTCGCCTTTCCATCCACAATGAGCAAATTCTTTATTTATCCTCTAGCAGAATTAATCTTTGCTGTAAAAGCAGGGATCTGCCACCTAGTTCATGTACCCTCCACCTCATCCTGAGATATCCAACACAGTCCTTATTGCAGAAACATCACCATAACCCTCATAAGAGCACATAAATCATCAGGAAGAGATGAAGTGAACTGACAAAATGGCAGTGGGAATTTCAGTCAGTACAAAACCATTGAAGAGCCTTTAGTTCGGCTATATAGTAGTAAATTGCTTTACTTTTTCCAAAAACAGTCAAAACAGAAAGGACCAAAAAAAGTGGGGAAAGGATAGGAATATGAGTGAATATTCGGCGTAATTTTCAAAAGGAGAATTGGTTCATATGATAGAACAGAAATGCACTAATGCCTACAGTAATATTTTCCCAGTCTAGATATATAAGATGCTGCAATATGAATATTAACACAATTAATGCATTTTTCAACTGAATATACAAATACAGCTGGCATAATCTGCCAACAATATATCTTAAAATATATGTGGAAAATGGAAAAGGCAAACTGCTGGGTTAGCTCAGAAAGAACAAAGCTTTGTTGAAAGGAGTGCAGAACATACCTGTTACAATCCTTCTCACCTTGTTTCTACAAAAATAGAACGTGTCTAAATATAACAAAAATAGAGAAGAGGTGTTGGAGCACAGATTAATTTACCCTGAATTTGCTGCTCCTTGGCTGTGCTCTGGCCTTACACATCATAGCACAAAGCTACTGACACAAGTTCAAGAGGAGATGTAGGAGGCAAGGCCTGCTTGAAGCTAAGAGCAAACAGGAGGCCAAAGTCCCACATGACAATTTCAATGAGGATGAATGAAATGCCCAAAAATATTACAAAGATTGTAAAAGTACTTTTCATTGTAATTCCTTGGTTCAAGCTAAAAAAAGCAATACAAAGAGAACAATCTGGGCTCTTCTGAAAATGCCTTGTGTCCCTGGAATCATCTAAAATAAGTGTGTTTGGTCTGGTTGGACCATGAGACCTCAAATGGTGAGTTATGAAACTCATTCAGTGGCCTCTTTCTAGAGCCTCTCAATGCAGGGCTGCAGAAAGCTGGTGAGGCTGGGGCAGAAAAATACTCAGCACCACATTTTTTAGGTGATGCATCTTTCGGGCTTCCTTCCTTCAGGGTCATGCGTTGAGGTGACTCCTGGCTTTCTTCAGGATGTGATCAGACAGCACCAGGTGCTGAAACCAATTCAGGCTGTGATAAGCTGCCTTTTTTCCTTCAGCAAGAGCTGCTCATGGTGCTTCTGAGTTGGTTGGCATTTGCCACAGCTGCACCACTCTTGGCAGCCTGGGGAAGAGGCTCCTTGTCTAAAGGCTTGCCCCAGCTCATATTCTTCAGTATGATGATTCTCATTGGACTCACCAGTACCCATCAGCTCGGATTCTTCGTTATCCTGATTCTCCTTGGACTCACTGGTACACATCAGCTCAGATTCTTTGTTTTCATGGTTCTCATTGGACTGACTGGTGCAGCAGTTTGCCAGCAGCATAAAATTTCACAGAGTAGCTCTGCAACAATTCCCAACATAAATCAAAGAAAACAGCATTTGCTGCTTCATCCAACCACAGACAGAGAATTTTCAACAGGGATCCTCACCATTGGGTTTTGCACTTGACACAGCACAATAGGGATAATGATGATGGATCAGCAGATCTGGAGGAGGATTGCTTTTCTGTGTTGCCATCACCCACCCCAGCAAAACCAAATCGACACCTCACGAGTTGTTTCAACACCAACGCACTCCCGCGGGCACGTGCCCACCACAGGCAAGCAGCAATTTTTAGTTGACTCAGGAAAATACATCCTCTGGTCACAGTGCCCATGCTCTGATAACTTAAAAATCATGTTATTCTAGACCAACTCTGAACTCCTGAGCACACTTCAGCATTCTGGATATCAGCATTTTCCATTCTCTGATTAGTAGAGAGTGGTAAGAATCATGGGAGCCTTTACCAACTTCCAGTTTCTTATTCTGTCAAAAACCTGACTTTCCTGATGCACAGCTCACAGCTTATGGTTCAATAAGCAGCAACAGAGCATGGAACAAAGAGCTCCTTTAAATCTGACAATGAAAAGCTGTCAGTACAGACAAAAATTATTATATTAAACTGAAAGACCACTACACCACACAATGGTACTAATATCCAGGCTCTGATAACAGCACCCATATGCTTCTGTCTCAGACACGCTGTCAGGACTCTTAAGTGCTGTATTGTTCTTGACTGGTTTACTTAAGTGATCTCTAAGCCCTGTTCTCCTTCATTTAAATAAATAATTTGAATAGGAATTTACTTAGCTGAAGGGACAGAAGGTCAGTTCCAGGAGTGGCAGATACTCACAGATCACTCTGTCACTGCTATTTAAAATTTGTTCTATACTTGGTTGCCTGTTCAAATACCAAAAGAGGAAACTGTTTAAGAGGATATGTCTGGTGTAAAAGCCAGCAGTTCAGCCTTCTGCTTGCTACCATCTCCAGGTATTCTAAAGATAGAGACATCTAAAGAAAAATTAATTTTCCTCTTTTATCTTTGGGTTCAGTCCCTGTTGCTCTGCTTTACCATCTTGATGCCAACAAACCAGTCCAGAGCAAGCTTTTAATTGATTCCACTCTCTCCTGCACATCCTACTGTAAGCTAAGTTTGGGAGACTCTGAATGGTTTAATGAGAGTTCCTGAGATCACGCGATCATTTGCTTCCCATTCACCATTATATGATTTGTATTCTCTGAAGGCAGTGAGTCACTCAAAACACCACATTGTGATATATTCTTCTATCTCCTTGCTTACTCAGACATGAAATGACCTTTTTTCTGTGTTGAATTGTTCCAGAGATATGTTCTATGGGCCAGCTTTTAGCCTGCAGGTCAGTTAGGTTTTCTTTGAGAGTTTTCCTAACTCTTTCCTGGAACAGAGGTTTTTTCTAGCCCTCAGGGTAGAGGTTATTTCCCATCTGCTCTTGGTGGTCTAGAAGCCTTCTCTGTGGCAGCTTTGTGCTCAGAGCTGACCTGTTCAGAGCTGTCTCATCTCTGTCTAGAACCTGTGCTACATCTGCTCAGTTTGTAAATGTGAACTTTTGGGTCTGTAGCTTCCAGATCTGTGTGCTCTTAACTGGGATCTGGGAATTAAGGTGAATTCTTTACTCTTTGGATATCATCACCAGCAAAATTTTACCTGTGTAAACCAAACACTTTGACCTTATTATTTGAATCACACGTGTTGTGCTGTAGTGATTTTACCCTAATATAAACCAGTATAGCTGAATAAACAATTCTGTTGTCCAGTGCATGGGAGAAATAGTTATGCTGGGAGGCTCTGTTCCCAAGCTTTCCTTATTTCCCTTGGTTCCTGGAGGACTAATACGACTAAAAAATTATAGAAACTTTCTATTTGTCTCTCAGGCAGATCCAGTCCTAAATGCACAGCCTTTTTGAGTAAAGAATGCCAGTTTACACAATTTTTTCAGGGCACTTCTACTTTTCAGAAAGCATTGAGGAATGTTTGCACTTTGAATGTAATTCAATTTGGGGAAATGAATGTTGTGCTTATTGGCACAGTGAAATCTTCAGAACTCTTCAGAACCGCAGGCCAAAAAAGAAACACCAATTTAACGAACTTCTTTTACTTAAATACATCAGTTAATGTTATGCCACTTTACTATTACCTGGAAAGCTGTCAGTGGGAGGAATATGTTGCTGTGAATAACACTGAAGTGCAGGGAGTTAGGTGGCTCAGGAGAGCAAGAAAGATATGGGTGATTTTCTTAGTTTTGGGTATCAATTGTTCTCTCTTTATTGCACTTGTTTGTGTGGGCCAAGCCTAAACTGAGTAACTGCAGCTGAAATATGAACTCAGGAGGCTTCTGATACAAATCTTGCAATAGAGTGGTAGTAAGAATTGACACCATTTGACAGCTGCTGATTTCTACCCCATGAATTGGCAGTTTCACTGCTGGTCCCCACAGACACGTGGTCATTTACACCAGAGCTGCACAGCTACTAAGAGTGTAAGAATGAGCCATAAGCTTGATCAGGAGTATTCAAATTTCCATCAAGACAGCCATTCCAAGGGGGAAACCCAATTTTCCAATCAGTCATCCTTGTAAAGGACAGTGCTCCTAAGCAGGAGATATTTTTCCTCTCATTGTATTTTGAGCAATGCCTCTGCACCAGAGATCTTTGATGACAAGCAGCACATTATCTGGATGATGTGCAGTTTCCATGAGGGACTTCTCATGGTGTCTTCTAAACCAAATTAACGAATGAGACTTAATTGCAAACCAAATCGACCTTTGTGGATGCTACCTGGGCATGAAAGTCACTCATTAGTTTCACTGTATAATAGTCAAGACATTATCACATGTGTTAATTTTTAAGGAACTAAAAATTAACGAACCTATAATGGGGAGCTGTTGATCATCATCCACTGGGGAGCATCTGGAGCCTGATCCAAAGCTCTTCTGATAAAGGCGTTATAAACACCAGTCCTTCAGCCACCTAATCCAACAACAGTGCCCTGCCTCAGGCAGAAATGAGCAATCCAAAAATAAAAGAATCTTTTGGCCAGCATGCAATGGCTTTGTTCAGCTCCTGCCATAACGAACAGGAAGGAAAAGGAGGCCTCCTGTGTAGTTCATGAGATTTACCTTTCAGAGGAATTTGGTCAATAAAGACAATCATGGGTGTAACCGAAGCCCAATATTGCTACCTCGGTATTGCTATCTCAACCACATGGCAGAGCTTCCTGGGCTCTGATCTTGGTATTGTTTTGGTAGAAAATAAATATTCAGCTTTGCTTTTTAGTGATTTCTCGATTTTTTTTTTCCTTGCCAATGGAACTTGTGAAGGAACTTTATACATCAGAGGTTTGGACCAAATCTCTCATCCATTATTTTTGGTGCCTGTAGTGACCAACTCCTGGCATGTTAGAGGAAGGCTAGGGAACAAGGCAGAATGTGTCAACTGTGTGATGTAATTGAAAGCAAAACTCCCTCTGTAGCATCCCAGCAGGAGCCTACACAGGGTGACATTTCAAAATGACTGGCAGTCACTGGAACTTTGTAACAAACCCTTAGGATTTCATTAACTCAGGAAGCTCATGCATATCTTTCCCGGATACTGTATGAACAATTACAGCCTTCCTGTTGTTGGACAAAGCCTTTTTCAGATCATAACTCTGTCCACATGAGAAGGGAATGGAATTTGCTCTCAAGTGCTGAAAAACCTCAGCAGAAGGAGCTGTAGGAGGCATTGTGGGCTCTGGAGGGGACCTGGCAGTAGAAAAGCTGCTCTGTTTCTGCAGAAAACCCCAAATTAGGGAGAAGATGAGATACAAACATGGAAACTTATATGGATCTTATATTTTATACATATGTGCTTGTAAATGAGTTAATGAAAGTGTTAATTGACCTAGTTTCTTGTGCATATATTTCAAAGCTGGCTGAGAGGAACTAAAATTCATTACAATTTGCTTCCTTTGAGTATCAATTCCATAATTTCAATTGAAATAAAATATTTTATAATTTTTATTTCATTCTTTGGCTGCTGCAGACTAGAAATAGAACATTTTTGTCTTGGATATTGTAGAGTCATGGGGTTACAAAAAAAGATGGCTATAAGGCCCTTCCATCCTACTCTAGGTCACAGCAGCATTGTTCCATGGAGTCTTTTTCCCGGAGTTTTCTTATCTCACTGTTTGAGATTGCCAGCATTGAGGTTTTCATCATCTTTGTAAGGAGGATGAAGAGATTATTCTTTGGTCTGAGAAGGATCCCCAAACACCAGTCTGCAGCACAAAGCACAGACAACCAACGTACCCCACGGGGGAAGTGGAAGGAACCTCACTGTGATAAATGAACCCACAAAAAACTTCCACACCACAAAGCCTTGCAGAAGAAAACCCCATGTTAGGAAACTTTTTTAATTTCAGTCCCTGATTAAAGCTCTCTTACGTTGATGCATTTTCCTTGACATTTGAATTAATGAGCCAAATGTCTCCAGTGAATTCAAGATGAGCTGCGACACCTAAAACTGTCTCTATGGCAGCTGCATGATGATACAAACTGGGGGCTATGACTTCACTGCAGAATCATACAGCAGGGCAGGTTGGTAGAAGTCAATTATTCGGGTATTATAATGAGTGTTAACCGTATGGCTGTGAGGGAAATAGCTGGTTTATATACATGAGATCTATAAGTGCCTAGGCAGAGAGAGTATCTTAAAATTTCATGACATTGTGAATGTATCTTTTTTTCAAACAAAATGCAGATAATGTCTTTCACTTACTTAGGGAGGTTTTCCATGGATTCCACAGGGCCCCCCCAACCTCACAGGTTTTTAACAGTTGTATTATAATTCACACATCTTCCTGCTGGAATTGTAAAGAAACAAGCTCTTACTCAAGGGTTTTTCGCCACTTAGAGACAGTTTCAACTTGTCTTCCTCAAATGTAAGATAGGGAGCTTGACATTTCAGATTGCTGCAGCTTTCTATAGGAGGAAGCTGCAGAAGGAACTACCCAAACCATGGTCCTGCCACACCTCATCAATCCTTATTTAGCCCTTTGCTTGGGTCAACAGTGCTTGTCATTGTTTGGGCTGAGGGTGAAGTAATTTCCTTCACAATTTTATATGAAGTTTCGTATCTGGACCTGGTGATAGATTGAGAAATCAAGTGTTTCAGTCAGAAGTTAATTCAAAAACATGAGCAAATTAAATGAGGACATAAAAACGGGCAGAAAAATCTGAATTCTGAATATTGGACTGACACTAAGTGAAGACTTGCCTGCTTTGGTGCAGTGTATTCTGCTGTATCCCAGATCCTATTGCTTGTGTGAGCCACTTCCTTCACATTGGTACTAACTGAGCTGTTAACTTCATCCTCTCCTGGTAGAGTCTCTGAGCAATGGCTATACAACTGTCCAGACAAAACAGAAAGGACAATAAAGCCCATAAGAATAAAACGTGTCAGCTTCTTTGTATCATTCTTGAATAAAATACACTCCACGATAAAAGACAGATGGACATTTTCAAGTAGTTAAGAGAATTTTTGAGTGAGATACATCAGCTGGACCAAACTCTGCCTTGGTTTCACTCTCACAACTTTTGGCTTTGTCAGAAGTGAATTGATGTACACAAGAAGAGAATTTCTGTTTTCCCATCCTACGTGACACAGACAACATGAGGTGACATACTGACCCTTCAGATGCCATTTGGGAAAGAGCAATTATCTGCAACAGGCCTTAATGTATGTCATCCAAAAACTTTCCCCCATGCTGTGTTGCTGTGGACCTAGACTTTGACCTTTTCTGTCACAACTGGTAGTGTCCTGTCCATGTTGTTTTTCTTTAAAAGAGCTTAAAATACATAGGCTTTAACTTTTCAGAGTGACTATTTTTGTGCCTCATGCTGATTGCTTCAAAAACCTTGGCCTATCATTGTCACTTTCTCATGAATTGAATGTGTTAAGGAGGAAGGACACCTCTGTTTTAAGCTGACAGGAATGTCACTGAGCTCATCTAACTCATAAAAGCACTGTCAAGTTTGAAAAACTATTGTATGTTCAGAAGATACTTTCTACATTACATAAAAAGGATATAAAAAGTTTGCTTTGAAAAACAAGCCACAAGCACTTGCACCAATTCAGGTTAACAACAGACTTTTCTGCATGAGGATAAAATAGAATCTGAAGAACAGAAATACAAAGCAACTGATCCATGTTCCGTTATTTATATCCTCTATTTTAACAGCATTTCAGCCTTTTCCTTCTGGAGAACAGTGCTGTAGGGTAATGATGTTGTTGGAAAGTGGCAGTGGGAAGCCAGCTCTGAGCAGCAGAAGGTGGGCATAGAACCTTAGTGAGGCAACTTGGATTTCCTGCAGACTCGATTCTTGGTGCGATTGAGATCAGTGTGCTCAATGTCCTGGCCTGCTGCCCTCCCAGGAGAATGGAACCAACTCCATGGACCTCGGCAGACTTTGTTCAGCAAACACTTATCACTGAGAACAGCCCTTGCTTGGCAGCACAGAGCAAAATTTGCCCTTTAGAGGCAATCAATTATGGCATAGTCCTAAAACATCTTATTGTTCTTGGAATCTGCTGCAGAGGGTGACTCGCCATTTCATCTGACCTTGAACGGGAGACTCTACAGAGCAGGCTCTAATCTCAGAAACCCTGGTGTAAACCTGAGACTAATCAGTGGAGCTGTTTTGGGTTTTTCAGACAAGAAACAAAACCAGACAGCATGGCAAAAATCAAAACTGTGAGTGTTTTCTAGAGGAAGCTTAGTTAACTCTGTCCAACCAACCCCACCTTATTAGATAACATCCTATGCCACACTCCTGCCTCAGAACTCCCACAATCACATCCATCTTCCAAGGTGGTCTAACACCAGATCAATGGTCTTGTTTGCTGCCATGGCATCATCTCTCCTCAGTACTACCAGACTTTGCTGGTCTGAAGTAAAGCTGGGACAACTGAGGCTAAATGGATGGAAGCCAGGATCACACCAGCCTCCTTTTGGGCCTGACTCTCCACCCCAACACTTCACACCAGTGCAAACAAGGGGTAACGCTCTTTTGGACGGGGCAGACACACAACACCCACTCTACAGGGCTGGCAATGCCATGCAAGCTGCAGGGCAATGGTAAAGCGGATTCTGGGGTCATCAGTCTCCAGCTTCTTATCTCATGTTGCTTGGGATACCATTCTGCCTGGTCTTAATTTTGCATCAGGTGCTGGGACCAAAAAGAAGTGATGAAGTCACTGCTCCTCTCAGCAGAGTGAATCCATGGCACATACCTTGGCTGTGCCTCTCCCACTCCACGGAGGCATGCAAAGCTGCAGCTGGTCAGTGTGTTCCAAGCCAACTGTGTGCGTCTGGTCCAGGGGGTCAGGGAGAGGTGTGAAGCCACCACTGACACTGTACACACAGGAGGTGGGGCAGGAAAGATGCAGAGCTCTCAAGGTTGGACCCGTAAATCCCAGGCTCAGAGTCTGAAAGACACACAAGTTTGGATCAGAATCCATTAGACCGAGATTTAAAGAACCAGAGTCGTGTCTCTTGCAACAAAAGACTCACATAAAGGCACAAAATCCACAAACCCCACAACACAGATCTAATGTTTTTCTTCCAATCCTTTAGTACTTTAAATCACTTATAACTGTAGACATGACAGAACATTCAGAACCAGACAGACTTCTTGGCTGTCAGTATTGTCTTAAATGCCTTAGCTCACAGGAACAAGCCACATTCTGCATAAACAGGCTTAATATTTTAAGATGCCAGTGATCACTCCTTAGGCTTTAGCTGACCACAGTACAGCTGTAAGTGGGAACCAGAAACAGGCTTGGGATGCATTTAGGTACTAGAATAGCCACAAAGAAATTAATTTTTAATATAACACAATCAGATGTGTACATACTCACAGCATAATGTTTATAATAACAGAAACAAACAAACAGGAGGGTCAGATTGCTTAAGCAAAGCAGAAGTATTGTCTCCTCTTCCTAGATGCTCTTGTTTTCACACTAACATCTTCCATCTGTTTGGGATCTGACCTCAGCAGCCTGGCCGGACGCGTTCATCCACTTGCCCGTGATGTTCCCATATAAGGTGATCTCTCTTTGCCTAGGGAGCAGGATTCTCATTTGCTCAGGTTTCGTCCCACTCGGATTTGCTGCTCTCTGTGGTCAAGCTCTCTCACAACTTTGCTCAGCAGCATCTGCACAGCAGTGGCTGTAAAGGGAGGAGAAAGTCAGGAGGGAGCAGTGAAGCCGTGCCTGCAGATCCAGAGAGCTCTGGATTATCGCCGTTCTCTTTCTTTCACGTTGCCTCTGCAGGATGTCTTTGCAATAGGCAGCTTCCATAAGCCTTTCCCAAGCAAAATAAACCTCAAATTCTATCCAGAGAACTGGATGGAACTATAGGGCTGAACTCTTGTAATAACTCTCATGCCATTAGGAGAGTTTCCTTCAAAATCTGTATCACTGTCCATGCAAACTAATTTGGGAATGTGGAAAATGCCCCCAGAATTTTACAACAAATATACTGGAACACTGGCCATCGAGTCTGTAAGACTTGACTCAGATACCACATCACCCTAACTAAGATAGCTTAAGACAAGTTAAGCATAAACAAATCTCAGCTGCTTCCTGTAATATTTACCCAAGGCTGCACTGAGAGCTTATAATCTCTTTCATGTCTGTGAAGATTGTCTTGTAATAAAGAGGTCAAGGCACTGAGCTAAGCCTTGATTTTTTTCTTTTAAGCAGTAATTTTGAATATTGAGACACCACTGTAGACTGTGAATACCAAGCAGCAGGGGGCCAGCACAGGGGCTGCTCATATGAAGAGCACAAAACTGATGGAAGAAAGGATCATGATAACATAAAGCTTTAAGGATGACATGGGAAGTTCCACAAAACTGGGCTCCAACTATGATTTTTCTCCTGCCTTCAACCACTTGAGCTTCCAAACACGTCAACAAATTCAGCCAGACCAGTTCTAATGATGCTTAGCCATAGAGGTCTCCTTTCCCAGAGTCAGAACAATCAGACTTCATGGGTTTCCATCTCACTATCTTTCTTTCTTATCTTGGCATTTTCTAAAATTTTCATCCTTCCTCTTCTTTATCTTTAATGTTAAAGAGACATGAGAAGAGGTGAACAGTCCTTTCCTTCTCGGAAGGTGTGGGGTCTGAAACAGTCTCATGTAAATGAAAATCTCAGAGCAGCACTCTCCCACTGCACCCAGCATAGATCCCTCTTCACCCTCAACACCAGGAGCACAATTGCCCTCTCCTCTGCACTGAGGAAGAAAAGATGTGTGTCAGTATTTACAGAAACAGGGTTTCTCTAGGATTAAGTGATGGGGAACTCACAGGCACCTCCATCAGAAATACCATTCTCATCTGCTCCTTCTGTGTTCTACACGCTCAAAATACTCATCAGAGAAAACTGTAACTGATACCAGGAAAGCATGACAAGGGAAAGCAGATCTCTTCTGGGAACTTGTAGGTAAATACGATTCCTAAAGGTCAGTATATGGACTGAAAGCACAAAGGAAACATGATCTGGTTTTGAAGTTCAAACCCAGGAGTCAGGAGACTTGGATTATATTCCTGGCTCTACCACAGCTTTCATGCACAACTACAAGCGACCCGTCCGTCCCATTTGTCACTTCATTTAACCAGTTAAAAGCTCGGACACCGATCAGTGTCACTTCTCAGCCTTCTGTGAAGACCAATAAATTTTACGAAATTATTTTATGAAGTGTTTTCTGTTTCTCAGAAGGAAAAGAGGACCTAATCTAAGATAGTCGCAGTGCTTAGAATTGCAAAGTATTACATTTATGGTTGCTACTTACTGAGTCAAATTCTGCAGTGATTTACAACCTGTGCATTCCAATTGGCACCAATTTAACATGACTCACTGCATATTTTATTCCATCATCTGGGGACTCACATGGGATTCTAAGACTATCCAAGAACCTAACTGAAATAGCAGAGAGGCTCCAAAATCCAACTATTTCAGGCCTAAGCATGGCTTTTGACAGATCTGCGAGAACAAACTTGCAGACAGAGATTTCATGAGCAAGTTTGACTTCAATGTATAGTCTGGTTCGGATTTTTTGGTGTTTTTCAAGCTGCTGTCCTTGTTTCAGATTTGTGCACTACGTATTTATTGCTACTTTGAGGCATGCTGACAACTGATGCTCAACCCCGAGGACATAAATTTGCCATTTGCCCCAGATGAAGCCTGGGCCCAGGACTGGCTGTTCCTGTTCCACATGGATCTTCTGTGCACCTTTCCATTTCTAAGGAATTAAGTAACCATTCACCTGACACGTACATCAGCCACACTTGACATCCCTTTGTGCTGTCAAAGGCTGCCAGAAATCTTAATTGGGTAACTGCAGCAATCTGTTTGTACATCTCCTACACATGCGACAACAACCTCCCTCTGAAGGAGCCGCAGAGCCAAGTTTATCCTCCAGAGGCTGAATCTCGGACCTATTTCTGCCTTTCCTCGCACTTGTGCTGTGAAGGAGCCCCACGAGAGACTTGCCCTGTGCCGTGTTCGCCCCAGCTCTCCGTCAGCGGCCTCAGCCGCGATTCCCGGGCTATTCGCGGCGGGAAGGAGACGGCACGGGACTGCGTTTTCCAGCGGCCTGCCGGGCGCAGCCAGAAGGACTGCCTGCTATGGGGACACCGGGAGGGCTCCGGTGCGGCGGGCTCCGCGCTGCCGCAGCCGGCTGTGAGGGCAGCGATCCACGATCCGCAGGAACACCCCAACCCAGACCCGGTGCCAGCCGCAGTCCCTCACAGATGGGCCACGCCCCTTCACGACCAAACCACGCCCACTCACGGATCGCCCCCCCCGCGCCATAAGGCACGACCACGCCTCCTCCAAACCAGACCACGCCCCCTCACGGACCGGGCCCGGCCGGCTTCCCGCCGCTCGGCGGTAACGCCGGAAGCGACGTCACGACAGTGTCCTGGCAACCGTCNTCCGGCCGAGGCGTCAGCGCTGCCGGCCCGGCCCGGCCCGGTCCCCCCCGCCCTCAGCCCCGCCAGGGCTCGGCCTGCCCCGCTTCCGGGGCCGAGGGGGCGGCCAGACCCCGTCACCGCCCCGCCGGCATCTGCTCTGTCTTCTCTGCAGAGGTTTTCCCGGGACACAGTTATGGGTGACCAAATCCAGTTCATTGTTGAGAAGCTCAATCAGGAGCCCTTCAGGAAGAACTACAATTTAATCTCGTTTGACTCCCTGGAGTCGCTGCAGCTGCTGCAGCTGCTCAGTGATGTTCTGGGGGAGATTGACCCAAAGGTAAGGAGGGCACTCAGAGGTGCTCAGATCTCCTGAGGTGGCTTGACACTGAAATTTGCTTTTATTTAGGTCTGGCTCAGTATAATCCCGTGGCGGGTTTGTTTCACCAAAACAGCTTGTACGGATCTTCCAGGAAATAAATGTTCTTGGCAAGAATCCTTCCTGCCTATACATCTGAGTGCTCTTGGCAAACCAGCAAATGTTTCTTGGGACAGGGAGGCAGCATCCCTGTCCCCCAGAGGCTGATGATTTTATGTTTTTCCTGTGAAATTAAGGACACAGGTCTTGGTTCATACATACAATTGTGTTAAGTCAAAGTCAGGCTGTGTCTTGCACACACACAGGGCAGGAACTGATCAAGAACCGAACACCACGACTGTGCTGTTGCAATGGAAATTAAATCCCTCTCCTTGGAGGCTGCCAAAAGTGTGTGTGAGATCAGAGGGGACCATTCAAACACCTGGGGTGTGGGTACTTGTGCCTTGGAGTGCCAGGATATCTGACTTCCCGTGTGGATGTGCTCAGTGTGACTGCACAGATGAGATCCTATGAACAGGGAGCAGATATTCCTAGAGTAAACTTACCTGAATACTCATGTTGCAGAAAAATCCATTAGAAGAGAATTGAAGTTTGGTGATTTAAGGGATGTTCTGTACAGTGCATCTCACTATCATCTGGTAAATTAATAAAGTAAATACTTTCAGTGTTGCCAGTTAATTAACATAATTTGCACAAACAAGTTGATTAAAAAATTTGATTACAGTAAATAATATGTTATTCTAATAATTACTAATTAATTATTAAATAGATTGTTATATAAGAAACAGGTACAATCATTTTCACTATATTAATAAATATTAATAAAGAACAATTACTAATTTAATTTTAAAAACCGTTTAGCATGCTGTCGACATTAGAGAGGAGCTGCCAGAACAAACAGCTAAAAGAATGCTGAATCTCCTTGGAATCCTCAAATACAAACCTCCAGGGGGTGTGTCAGACCTGTGAGTACCTTTTTACCTACAGATCATATTCAAACATCCTTTGCATGCAGGTTCTATGGCAACAGCCCTTAGTTCAGGTGAGCACTGCTCCAGTGTCCCTGTGGATGTTGGGATGGGATCCCAGGTGTGGCTCCAGGTGCAGTGGCGGCTCGGGCCGGCAGAGGGCGCCGCACGCCCGGCAGGGTCTGCCCGGCCAGGTCCCGGTCCCGGTCCCGTCCCGGGAGCGTCTCACCTGCGCCAGGTGATCCCAAATCCCGCCCTCCTCCTGCTCTGCCGGCATCCCCCAAGGCAGGAAACGACGAGTTGTCACTGCTGGCTTTATCCTTTTAACGTGTTTTTATCTGACTCAAGGTAGAAGAATTGGGAGCCAAAATTGCAAACTTCCATCTTGAAATGGTTTGAGTTGGAAGGGACCTTAAAGATCATCTGTTCCAACCTGCTGCCATGGGCAGGGACACCCTTCACTAGACCAGGTTGCTCAGAGCTCCATCCAACCTGGCCTTGGATGCTTCCAGGATGGGGCAGCCACAGCTTCTCTGGGCAACCTGTGCCAAGGTCTCAGCACCCTCACAGGGAAGAATTGCCGTGTAATATCTAATCCAACCCTGCCCTCTGTCACTGTGAGGCCATTCCCCCTTGTCCTGGCACTCAAGGCCCTGGTAAAAAGTTCCTCTATATCTTTATTTTGTGCTCCCTTCAGGTTCTGGAAGGTGCAATTAGGTCATTCCACAAGCTTCTCTTTTCCAGGCTAATCAAACCCAATTCTCAGCCTCATCATGAGCATTTTCTCTTCTAACAGCATTAGGCATAAAATCATTAGGCAAGTGGAGAAGGAATGTCAAAACATTGCAGATTTTCTGTTCCAAGCCAGCATTCTTTTGTTTGAGATTTATTGGCATTTTCCCTTGGTTGGTTCCATACAGGAGTTCTTTTCGCCAAGGGCTGGTTACTGGAAGCAAACCTGTAATTCATCCTGTCTTGCACTGGCTTCTTCAGAGGACCAGTGAACTCAAGAAAAGAGCTTACCTGGCACGTTTCTTAGTGAAATTGGAAGTGCCAGCAGAGTTCCTACAGGATGATACTGTGGCTGACTTCAACAAACAGGTACCATTTCTCATGAATGCCAACGTTTTACGTTAATTAAAGTGCTAGTGGGAGGAAGGATAAATGAATCAGGGAGTTAATGCTGGGATACATGTTCGAGTGGGTTATGTTAAGAGCATGTTGGAATCAAGGATAAGCAGATTCATAATAAAAAGTAGATGTCTTGGCCACTTGTCTTCCAATAACCCTGAAATTATGTATTAATAAGTAGCATTGAATTCAAAGGCCGTAAGCCCATTAAGTACTGGGTGCCAAGTAATGTTCAGGGCCATTTTGGCTTAGATGGACTTTTATTTCTTAATTTTTAAACAGGGGGTTTTTTTCTCTATAAATTACGACATGGGTATTTTTAATTTTATAAATTACCGCTTCAAACAAGTGCAGAAAATGTTATGACCAAAAGTCAATGTCTCCTAATTGTCTATTGATTGTTTTTGGTAGTCATGATAGTCAATTGATTGTATTTGATAGTATTAGTAATTGATAATATGTGTATTAGCCATATTCCCTTTTGCTTTAACCATTTATTTTTTTGTGAATAAGGAAAAGATTTCTTTTTTTTTTGTGCTGACATTCCTACTTATTATGTTCCCACTTCTTTTGAGAGCATTAAATGTTGATTCTAGATAGTCAGACTGGGTGGGTTTGAAATGTAAAACTTGAAGTGAACCAAAGTTTTGGGTTTATTATCTGAGGTACATATTTACTTAATTTTTATCCAGTTTTCTGTGCCTTTTATTCTGTAAAACTACAAGTGGGTTTGAGTGTTTGTAAGAGGTAACTCGATCTATTAACTGTGCACCATCAAAGCTGTACTGTCTGACTGAGGCTTGACTAAGCTTTTTATTTTTTTGTTACCTCTAACAATATTGGATTAATACCTTGGAATAACTCAGCAGAAGTAGCAAAGAGAGAAGGGAATGCAGATTGTATGTTTTGTTCAGTATGTCACAGTCTTAATGTGTATAAATATCCACCTCCATAATTTCCATTACGTAAGATGTGTTCCTTTTTGGGATTACAGTAATAGAACTATCTTATTACACTAATACCTGCTGATTAATTCAAAACAGAAGCTGGGGTAATAGAATGCCTCCCTGCAATATAACATGACAAAGCAAATATTTAGATACTAGAGAATTAAAGAATTGGCCTAAAGTGTTTGGACACAGTCTTGCAATGGTGTCTTTTAAGGGAAATTTCAAAAATGAATATTTGGACAACTTATAACCTGGTCAAGTTTTATGGGTATGTAGAATCAAGCTCAAATGTACTTTTGTAAATTACTTATAGAAGATACTCAGCAAACCTGCCACCTTCCCAGCTGTGTTGTGATTTAGACATTGGACTGTCTGCAATATATAATTTACGAAATAAGCAACTTCAGGCATTAATCTAACTGTTCAGGCTTCAGTGAGTTGCTCCCAGGTTTCCATATAGGAACTTGGGTGGTTTTTGGTGATTTGAGTGTGTCCCTTATTTCAGGTGCATGTGGGGTACCCACACTGAAAAGTGAGAACCTTTTTTTGTTATGATCCATCAAACTGTGCTCTGCCATTGTTTGAATCCTGCCATTGGCCTTGAAATGTTATGTTCCAATGAGGAACAGACTTATGGAGCTCCTCTTTTGGCAGAGGTAGAGACACACAAAGAAACTCTTGGACACCAGCAGTGGGAATGCAGTTGCTGAGAGACCACTTGCACCTCGTTTTTCTTAAAGGACTTTCATAGTGCATAAGTGGTATCATGGAAACCAATTGGGATTTTACTCCTACATTTTGTAACTCGTTCCTCTTTGTCCAGCCTGTGCATTCCTTGTCACACCTTTATTTGCCACTTAATCCAGCTCTTTATGATTTTATCTTCTTCTCCTTAGCCATTTTACTGCTGTATTTTGAATTCATTCCAGCTTGTCAGTGTGTGCTTGATACTGAAACAGCCAGAATTGAGCAGAGCACCCTGGATGCTGCTTCCCCAAGGTGTTATAGAATGGAATTGCTGCTTCACTGCTCAGGGCTGTGAAGCCTTTGTTTGAACTGGCCTTTGCTGTTGCCATTTGGTATTCACCTTTCATATCAACTGCTCTTTCCAGGAAGTAAAAAATGACTTGATATTCTCCTTTTAGATTTTTCCATCTCACTGAAGGGCTGTTTCTGTGGAGATTATCTTTCCTTATACCTCAGCTCGCGTTTCTCTGAGTTGAATCTAAATTTATTTCCTCTCCTTATTTCTAAACTCTTGCTGTCCCCTGTTATTTCTCTACCCACACAGACTTTCACACTGCCTCTCAGTTTAAGATTCCTGGTGGGCAATGTACTGGTGTGGAAGTAGCACACTGTCTCCTTGTCTCCGAGTGCTGAGCTGCATCTGCCAATCTCTGGGATGTTCTGAGGGTTATGCAACGTGTCACAGCCATTTCTCACGTGTTAACTCAGCTGTGCTCTTGGGCCATTCTGGAAATTCAAGCCCCATTGCTTCAATCAAGGGTGTTGTTAGAGCAAACTCTTCCTTTTTGGGCTGAGAAGTTTATATATGTGGCACACACAGATGTATAGTAAGAGAGAGTGATTTGTTAATTTGTCCCTCTTGGGTGACATCTTATATTCCTGTTTTGCAAATACACCGTGTATTACAAGAGATGAAAATAGTGAGGAAATTGTGAAATTCTGATTGTCCCTTCAAATGGAAGATAATGCACTGTAATTTATTTCTGCTTTATAAGTTGACAGGCTTTTGCCGTGAAAAAATGCCTTTTTATGTTGTTCTCACCATATTTCTATGTCTACATTTACTGTCTTAGTAGTAAAACAGTGTGTTGATCTGAAAATCTGCAGACACAGAGCTCATTCTGCACAATTTCTATTTCATTTTCCAGTATGAAGAACTCATGGAAGCATTTAAAAACCTACATAAGGAGCACGAGCAGCTCAAAATATCTGGTTTATCTACTGCAGAAATAAGGAGGGTAAAAAAACTACACAATTTTTTGTTCAGTTGTGTTTTGAATGTCACTTCCATTTTTGTTGGCTTTGTGGACAGTGTGAAAGTCATAGAGGCCAGAGCTGGTGGGCACTGTAGCTGCCTCTTGAAATTGCTCTCTGTTGGCAAACAGAAAGTCCTCACTCATGTTTAGAGCTGAGATTTCTGAAGCAGATTGGGGAATGAGGCTGCCAAGACTCTGTGCAGCATGATTTCCAAATATTAGAACTCCATTTCCTCTGAATGCAAACTGATACAAAGCCTTTTGCTTTCCTGATACCGGGTAATAATTCCAGAGGGTGTTGAATGAATTAAGAGCTTAAGTCAACAGAAATGATGAACCCACGTGGCTCAAGTGTTAAGTAGAGATATTTGCTCTGTTTCAGCAAAATAATTAAGCTTGTGTACAGCTCTCCAGTGGACAAACCAAGCGAATCTGGAGATAAGGTCTGCATTTGGAAAATTCATTTTCCTTTCTCTCATAACTATCAATCTGTGGAGTCCTGCTCTTGTAAAATAGGACTGAAGGAGAATAATAATCAGATCCATGTTTCAGCACTGGAAAGTGTTTCTTTTAGCACAGTTTTAATACAAAAAGTGGCAGCAGACATCGCTCATAAGCGACTTGATGCAAATTGGCCTGCCAAGAAGTGGGTAATGCTGGTGACATTAAGAACATATGTCAGACTGCATCAGATGTTGAATTCATGCTGGTTTTTTCCTTGGTGGTTTCTGTTTGTTTGTTTTTATTTTAGAGAAATCCACCTGCTTTTATTTTAAATGTTCACATTAATACTCAGGGATGCAGATGAAGAATGTTAGCATAAAGAGAGTGGGAACTGTGGGGGAAGTAAGAGAGAAGAGAGATTGGAATCCTGGATGTTTGATCATAGATCAATAAAATTATAACCGCCTCCGTGTATTCAGGGAAGAATTCTGATTTTCATATTAATTTGAAGAGAATTTAGTCTAATCCAATATACATGGGGAACAAATTAATATTCCTTTTTCTGTTTTTCCTGCTTTTTAGGACATCAGTGCAATGGAAGAGGAAAAAGATCAACTGTCCAAAAGAGTAGAGCGTCTTAAGAAGAGGGTAATAAGAGAAGTAACGCTGCTACATTTCAGTGTCATAATCCTTGGCCTGCAACTCCGATTTTGGAATGCAAACAAGGATTAAGATAAACACACTGTATGTCTAGGAAGGAATCAAGTAACTAATTGACCTACAGGGAATCTCCCCAGGCGTTGATCCAGAGCTTTTAAGAATCTCCAGTCCAGTACTTTGCTGTCATTTCTGAGTAGTAACGTGTATGGAAGGGAAGTGCTAAGTGGGCTTGTGAGACATATGATCTCTTTAATGTATTTCTCAACTATCTGACAGCAACATGCACTATTTATCCGCTTGCTGTAGGTGGAGACAGTACAAAATCATCAACGGATGCTTGAAATAGCAAGACAGCTTCGCTTAGAGAAAGAGAGAGAAGAATCTCTGGCTCAACAGAAACAAGAACAAAAAAGTCAGGTACTGGCATAACAACATACCTATTAAAATAAAGGGTTGTTGATGTTTGTTTGGGAATCATGCACTTAAAAAATAAATCAGGAACAAAGTAGCTGGGAGAGTTTTTCCCCACCCCAGAAAATTAAATCCCATTTAAAAGATCTATGTACATTTTAAGGGAAGAGGCTTGACCCTGCAAGTTTTGAACACAGTGAAGGTACTTGGCTGCCTCAGCTCCCATTGACATCATCCTTTAGCATTCCCAGGAAATGTTCCATGACTTACTGCCGGAGCACCCGAAGGGAACTCTTCATATTTATGGTAGTGAGCAAATGTTTCCTTGGTTTGATTTCTATCTCTGTGATCTGCACGAAGATTTCAGAGGCTGAGCAACACAGCAAGTACCTCATCTTTTTCTGGAGTGGGGACAATACGTATTCAGGAGCAGCCTTGGAATTTAGGCCCCTGAATTTGGGAAAAATGATGTCCTGTGAAGCCCTGGGAGCAGTTGACATCCAAGTGTAAGGGTGGGTTTTATTCCTGACCTGTGTTGTCAAAACAAGATTCTTCAGTAAAATCCAGTGCCCTTTTTTATACTGTCTCACCAGATTCTGAAGCCTGAACTTCAACACCATTAAAATGGGAAAAGCCCTCAGATTTCCCACATTGCAGTCTGTGTCTGGATGTGGGATCAGTGGGAATCAGGAGGCTCTCAAGCTGTTGGGCCTTTGCTTGAGCCTGAGTGAGATCACAAGTATAATGAATGTGATGTCCAGCTAATTCCAGTTCTTACTACACATCTCTCTAAGTCACAAAAATGCAAATCAGCTGGGGCTTGTTTGGCAAGAAGCCTTCCAGACTGCTCTTGGGATGGACAGTGGATTGCTGTGACAACTCAGCTGCATTGCAGGATAAGGAGAGTTATCTGCCTCAGTCCTGATTCTTGCTGCCTTTTGTTGTTGTTGTTGCAATGTTCAAGCCGCTCGTATTTTTGGTTGAAAATTGTTGGATGAATTTCTGCCATCAGAGAAAATATCACTTGGGAGAACAAGAACACTCTTCTCAATTAACAGGAGGGAATATCAAGTAAACCCAGGCCAAGTGTTGAAAATTTGGTCTGGCACATTCCCTTGTGAAACAGAAAATCACCAGATGTTAGAGCTGCCGTGTTTTGTGTTTGGGGTTCTTGGGGGCTCTGTTGGTTTAGTTGTTTGCTCTTGGATTTCCAAGGAGTGAGCCTGTGTGTGTCCAATTGTGTCTCAAAAGTTGTTCCACGCGGAGCAGAGGCTGCAGAGAGCCCAGGTCCAGCTGAAGGAGATGCAGCACGTGGTGGCAGATTCAAAACCAGAAAGTAAGTAGGGCTTTTCCAGTTGCATTCTAGGTTAGTGTGGTGAAAAATATGCCATAGAATGGTGTATAAATTACTGCCAAAATGATGGAATCTGACTACTTCTCAATTTAAATTTAGTAAACCAAGTCATTGTCCTGTTCTTTCAAGAACATTTACTATTTCAGTTGCAACACACAACAGCTTTGGCAGCTCTTCTGAGTTAAAGGAATTTTTTTCAGTCACCACCTCGTTGCATTGTTATTACTTTGTCATTTTACTTTGATTTTTTTAATGGTTTTCATCTGCCACTGAACCACAAGTGGAACTAAAGAAGTATCTGAACCATCTTCTGTACTCACAGGGACTGGCAGTGGATTTTATAACTGTTCCCTTTTTGCAGTAGCTATCAGAGAGTTTATACAGCAAAGCTGTGTCAACATTTCTATTTCAGTTCCTGGGTTTTTTTAAGGCCAATGGAAACTTGATGGGTTCGGTTCACAGAAGCAAAGGTAACATAATAAAAAGCCAGTAAATATGTCATTTAATCATTGAGATGAAAATAAAGTTAACGTATTTAATTTCCTTATCTTGAGTCCTGCTTGCAGGGGAAAAACAAAAAGTATTTAGATGTTCCCAAGCAAAGCTTGGAGTCATTACTTAAGAAAACTTGTGTTGAAATTTTGCCCAAAGACCTCAGGATTCAGCTTTGTAATTGCTTTTCCCCATTGGAGTTACAAAGGCACTGCCTGTAGGAGCAATTACAGAATGCCAACTGTGGGGTTTTTTTAATAATTGAAATAGGTGACCACAGTGCACTGAATAGGTTCCAGTTATTTTAAAAGCTTTGTTGGTCTACAAGGTAGCACAGTTTATTTCCCTTTGAAAATTCCCTTTGGCTGCAGTTTGGTACCTCAGCTGCATCCTGGTATCAGTGTAGTCTTGTCTGCTGACAGTGCAACAGCTGGATTTTCACTGGAAGTCAGATCCCCCCTTTAAAAGAAATTTCTTGCATTTTTAATGCTTCAGGTGTTTTTACTTCCTAAACAAGATAAAATGTTCAAAGCTGTTGCTAATGAGCAGAAGCTTTGTTGTTTGTCTTATGGATTTGATTACTTCACTTTATAATTAATTTTACATTTAAAGAAATGTAAAGAAACTCTTTAAGGAATGCAACTAGCACACATTCATGAGTATCATTAGCATGCAATTAGCATCAGCCTGCTTGAGCTGTGCCAGGAGAATATGTTTTGTGGCTAGTAGGATTTTAACTCTTAAAAACATCATATTTAGAAGGTTTTGTATTGTATCATTAATTGCTTAGCTCTTTTTTGTTTAGTATTTACACCAGATTCCTGAAAGAAAATAGCAAATGATCAGTGGTGAAATAAATACAGGGAAATGACTGAATCATGAGGAGACTGTTGATTCGAAGTGACCATAATCACTTAGGAAGCCAAGCCCATGCCAACAGTATTTATTTTAAGGAATAGCCAAATTCCATTATATTCCTCCAGGAATAATGTATATGCAATGTATATATGGCATGTGGGGCTCTTTCCTAAGAAGTGTCTGAGAAAAATTGGTAGGTCGGGTGTGAGAATGGTAGAGCTGGAGCTCTCAGTGTCATAGATGGGGTGCCTTCCCTGCTTTTATTTCTGGGGGAAAATGCAAGAGAATTACTTTGCCTCTGGGTTTGGTTCTGGTGTGTCCAGCCCCGCAGCCCTGGGCCAGTTCAACATTCAAGAAGGACACAGAGAGGTGAGAGAGGTTTCAAAGAGCTCCAATAATAATTATAAATATGGAAAGCAGAACTTAGAATAGCAAATTCAGGAAACTTTTTGGTTTTTCAAGGATATATTGAAGGGATGATTGATCTGTAAGTGTTTGCATGTCCCAAGCCTCTGTTTAAGAGAGGGAAATTGGAAGTGGTGTTATTGGAAGCCGTGGAGGGAATCATTTCATTCCTCTCTTTGTGACTGCAGAAGGGGAAGGGAAGGATTTGATGCTGGAAGTCTGTTTTAGACTTTGTCGTGGCCTTCCCATGTGATATTAAACAAATTGTTGGCAATGAGTCTATGAAATGAGTGTCCCTCTCTCTTTTCCTCACCTTTTAAAACCTGAATTCCCATTGCAAATGTTTCTGGTCCAGGATGCCCAGCTGGCAGCCTGTAGTGGGAAAAGAAGTGGGATTCTGAGCACAAGGTGAATCAAGTTTTAGTTCCATTAACAGAATTATGCAGAGAAAATTGCCTCTCTTCTATATGACTGAGCAAGCACAAATAAACGCTTTCTCCATCTCTCTCTTTATAATAATAATAAAAAAATTTGAATGGAAAACATGAGGAGTTGCTCTGAATAGCTCTCCACATGTAAATACATGGTTGGCAGAACCTTGCTAAAATAACCTGAGGGCACAGAGCCAGATTTCTGTGCCGCTTATGTGTGTAGATTTTGTAACCATAAGTCAATGTTGAAACATTAAAAACAGAATTTATATGTGTAATGGAAAGATCTGAAGTATGCTGGCCTTTTTTCCCCTCTAGCCTGGGAATTTGAAAAAGAATGTTTTTCACTGAAAGAAAAACCAAAGCAGGAGCTGCCCTGTGTTTTGGTTTTTAAGGTTCTGTTAAGCAGCAAAAGTAGCTCTTAGGTAGTTACTTCTCCATGTGTTGAATTGTATAGGAGGAAAAATATATCCAATGTATTCAGGAAAGAAATTACATTAGTCATAAGGGATGTTTACATCATGTCTTCCCTCATGAAGACAGCAAGTTTTAACTCACTCTGTTGCTTGTTGCTCCGTCAGGACTCAGCACGACACAGAACCACTTCAGGTGTAACAGGACTTGGTAGCGGCTCCGAGGTTACTTGAGAAATAAATCAGATTGTGATCAAGGTTATACCCCTTGAAGTCAAAAGGTCCCTGCTCTTATCGAAGCTCTTGTGGTTCTTTGCTAAGTTTCTTGTCATATTTTCAACAAATCCTTTAGGCACGTAAATTTTAATCAGAAAACTGGAGCAGCACAAGAAATGAAGTATAGGTTTTATGTGCAGGTTTCTTTGCAGCTAAACACCTCAAGAAATTGATTTAATTAAAATATTAATGTTTCATATCAGAATAATTTAATTGATACTACATTGATTTCCACACCAAGGATTTTGTTATAAATATCAGATTGGGAGTTGTGTTTCAGTCAGTTCTGAGGTGATAATTCAGCTCACAGGGTACGTGGGCAGCAGCTTTGCTGCATTTGCAGAGGTGGGAGATTTCTAGTGAGACATTAAAATGTGGTCCCTCCTGGCCAGCTCTGTCGTGGGCTGAGGAAGATTGGAATTGAGTTCTTCTGGAAGAAAGAAGTGGGAAATCTCTCCCAGTAAGTCCCAGTGTGGTTCTCAGGGTGCAGCTGCAGTGCCAAGCGCACGATGGCTGATCCACAGGCAAAACAACTCCACTCCCACTCCACAACCCATCTGGGGGCTGTTTGTTTTGCTAAGTGACCCCTCCACGAAGGGGAAAAGGTCCTATGGTAGTGTTGCTTTCCATAAACACAGAAATCAACACACTGGGAAAAGAGGAATTCCCACTCATTTTTAGCTTCTGTTGACTCCGTTGGCAGCGCTGCTTTCCCCAGGGCCTGTTTTCATTCTCCCAGTTCTTGAGGTTTTCTCAAGAGCTGATGGCTTACTTCCCTTCTGGCAGCTTTCCTGTCAGAGTGGGCTGGGAGCAGGGCTCAGGAGGATCTCTCAGGACACTGATTTAGAGGTAAATAGCAGAAAAACGGAGGCCCCTTTTCCTGGGCTCTTTCACTTTGTT
Source organism: Dasyornis broadbenti (assembly GCA_013397935.1). Classification (NCBI taxonomy): domain Eukaryota; kingdom Metazoa; phylum Chordata; class Aves; order Passeriformes; family Dasyornithidae; genus Dasyornis; species Dasyornis broadbenti. Next base: position 362,873 of record VZRN01001997.1, read on the forward strand.
CTGACCTTTCCCTTTGGCACTCAGGCTTCTTAGCCTGAGAACCAAAAACTGTTTTCATCTACATCCTTTCCCATCTCTGTTTCAGCAGCATCAGCTGTACTTTTGTATCTCTGTGCTCAACTTTCCTCCGCTTGTGCAGAGAAATGAAAGAGATGGAGATTGTGAATTTCTTGTTTTCCTTGGCGTTTCATCACAATTCCATCTTCTCCCTAATAAGGAGAGAAGCAAAATCCCAACCCTAGCAAGTTGTTTTAAAACAAAAAAGAACCCTGGATACTTTGCTTTTAGTCTTCTAGATCATGAAAAATAGTCTGAAATACTCGTTCCCATTCTAATTTGAAATGCAACTTCCAAATCTTGTAGTCCTTGGCACAGTTGTCTCAGAGGAATAATTGCACTGAACTGCCTGTTGTCAGTGGAGACTGTGCAGTGTAATTTAAGTAGATGTTTCCTTTTATTCTGTTGCATTTTTCTATCTGTGAATTGTTCTTATCTGCATGTACTTGAGTTTATTTATAAATTATCTGTTAAAGAGGTTGAATTACTCTGCCTTGAAAGAGCCAAGTCCTCCTAAGCCTGGTAAGGTGTAGGTGCATCAGGCTGGTGTCCAGCAAAGCTTAAAACGGGGCTACTTTTTTCTTTTGGATTGTTATTTTCTGCATTCTCAGTCTATAAACTGTCCTGAGATTAATGGTTTGTTCTTTCAAGAAGAAATCTTTACAGGAAGGCAATCTATAAGTGTTCTGTAAATGTAAAAGACCCTTAAAGTATGCATACATTAAACTTTGCCCAATTCAAGGCCTTTTTAGATGCTAGATGGAAAAATGTTTTATTTGAAGGGTGACTCTCCAAGGATATAATAAATCTATCAATGAACTAGGCCAAATTAAGATTTTTCAACAGATAAAGGTTCAATAGCTGTTTATATCAGTGCTGTGTGTTGAATTTTGTATCTGATTCGGCTGGAGTTTCATGTGAGATGGGGTTTACTTGTTTATTAACAAGAAGAATCTCTCAAGGAGTTGATAGTTATATGCTAGGGAGAGAGGTGCATAATAAATCCTCTTATATTGTTTAACATCCAGATTAAAAATTCAAATCAAGTAACTCCCCCTTTCTTTGAGCACTGAAAAGAAGACTCAAACGTTATGCTGTTGTTATTGTAATCAGCTGCTAAATACTTCAATGTGTTGGGGAAATCAAACTTAATTATCTGCTACATTGCTTTTATAGACACTCACTGATTTAATTTGTTTTTAAGGTTTAATGAAGAAACTAGAAGAGGAGATAAATTTCAATTCCTACCTGGTTACTGAAAAAATACCCAGAGAGATGGAAAGTAAAAAGACTTCAGTGTATTTCTTACAAAAGGTGGCTGCAGAGCCAGCAATGACTCAAGCTGATCTCAGTGCACTGGAAAGTGAGGTGAGCGACCAAGGTCACACTTAATTTGTGTTCTGAGCTTCCTGTATTCTGCAATGTTCTTATCCCTACTTCATATCCTGGAGAAGATGTTTCATTCCCAAAGGGACATTCCTTCAGTTGTCAAACCAAAGACGTCTCTATCACTAAATGTAAGCTCTCTAATAAGTTTTTTTTAAATACCCAGAAAAGAGACACAAACAAAGAAACCCCAAACCAAACCCCAAACCCAACTGTATCCTTAGATGTTATTTAGGAAATGGTGTTAATTTAGCACTAAAGGGCAGATTTTTCTTCTCTTCAGATTTCACTTGTTTGAAACTCTCACTGCCATCAAAGGGGTTTATACCAACACATACAGAGGTTATGGAGGGAACAGCATTCCCTGAGGGATGTATCCTCACAATATGATGCCTTCATCCATGTGCAATGGCTCAGAGCTCCTCAGTGTTTGGGAGAGCCCTGTTTTGTTTGGTTTAGCTTTTAAGACCAAAGAAAATTAGGGCATCAAATACTTGATTTACCTTTCCCAGCTTTTTCATAAGTTAAAAGCAAATAGTGTCAGAAAAACCCGTATTTGTCAGATATATCCAGAACGTGCAGAGGGATTTACTGCCACAGAAGTACATTTATATATTCACTCAATGAAGTTTTCATATTTGCATAATCCTGAATAAAAGATTAAATACGAGATATTATGTCCTAGAAGAATTTACAGGAGTGCTAATTATTAGTATTTCTGTTGATGATAACAATGAAGATTTACAACACTATTAGAGGGAAGAGGAGTAGCCCTACATCCTAAATGTCTTCTCTTACCAGTTGGTGTTTAATACTCCTGGGATTTCCGACTCTATGAAATTGAGATAATGAGGAAACAGAGTATCCATCTTAAGGGATGACAGCATTAATAAATGGCAGATTAGGGCTGAAATAATAAACCAGTTCTGTGATTCAGCCTCTGCTTTCCTAGATTAGTTCCTCTAATCAAAACAATATTTGTGGCTACAATTATGTCTTTCAGGCATGCTTGAAACCCTGTTTTGCACATTTCTTTTCCAAGAGTGTAGTTGGGTTTATGGCAATGTTTTAAAAAGCTTTAAGTTTTTTCCTCTTTCTCCATGATGTAACCTTTGATTTGTTATATTTTGGAAGTAGCTTCTTGAAAGATAATAAAAACATGTCAAACACTTGGCTGTTACAACAGCATGGCCTTAGGCAGCTTTTTTTTTTTTTTAAAGTCAGCCTTTTGTTATCTCAGTGCCTTAAAAAGGAGCTGAACTGCACTAAGCATGTTTCCACCATGCATTTTATGATATAAAACCCAGGAATTTATTCACAGAAGGGAATTCTTACGCTATTTTCAAATTCAAGCCTTTTCTACCACTAATAGAATAGAATTCATAGGAGAATTGGGGTTTTTTCCAGGTGTTGGAGTATTTTTAGTCCTGTTGAGCAGTTTATTTGAGATTCTTGGTTTTCCAATTTCTGGTGCTCCCAGAACTTCCAGGGTGATGCCCAGCACTGTCCCTGTGTTGTGTCTGACTCCCTGGGATTTCAGCACATGTTTACACTGCTGCCTTATCAGCAGCAGAGAATGAAAGGAAGGTTGCTGTGGCTGTGTTTTCCATGGCTGGTGAGAGTCCCAGTGTACTGGGAAAGCTGGAATCTGCACACTGGTGTTCCCGTGAGCTCCAGGTGAAGCTTTGGCTGGAGTCCCTCAGCACTTTGGGACTAAAGACAACCAAGGGCATCTTGTGGCAGGAGGAGGAAGGCACCACAGACCTGGAATATGATGCTCTATGACTACAAAGTGTTGATGAAATCTTTATCACTTAATTTTTATTTGCTTCCCTTTGAACTTCTGTTGAATGACTGAATGAAAGGGAATTTTAGTTCATGTGGACAACATTACATTTTTCACTCAGTATGTGGCAATATCAGTCTTTTTTTTGTACCAATTCACTGCATTTTCTCTCCACATGCACCAGTTCACTTCATTTTCAGGGCCAACGTCATGGTTCTGCCTTATCATAAAGGCACAGAACTGGAAATCCAAAAACAGCCTCTTCCTGGCCAATACTTAATGACTCATGGAGCTTTTTGGGTCTGTTTCTCTGTTTTAGAAAAGGAACTGGCTGGATTGTAAATCTGGATTGCAAAGCATTTAATTCTTGGAGAAGACAAAGACACCAAGCTCTGTTTCCTTAGTTTTCCACTCTGTCTTGCAGATAAATGAAGTCAATGCACAAATGAATCAGCTTATTGAGAAAAGGATGATGAAGTATGAGCCAACTGATAGTAAATTCTCCATGTTTCGCCAGCAGGTAAGAGGGAACAAAATGTGTTTTAAGCAGAAGCAGGAGAGAAAATCAGTCACTGGTTGCTTTATATGCTGATTTTTTTCCTTTGATTTATCTAGCATAAATCAGTAGAAATACATAATAATGGAGGACAAAAGGAAAATAAAGGGCTGTTGAGCATATGTATGTTTAGGGCTGAATCAAATGTTGCTTTCATTCGTGTCAGGGAGTGTTTTGACTGCTGTCCTTGCATCACAGCAGTTCTGGAAGGAGCATTTTGCAGGAGCTATTTTGGTAAAGTTCCAGCTGTGGATGGATTCTTACAAGGCAGCATGAGGGCTGCCTGCTTCAGTTCTGTCCCTTCCTAGTGTCTGACCACATGCCATTTTTCTCTGTTGCATCTCTTAAGAAGGAATTCTTTGATTTCTCATACTGAGGCTGTAAAATAATCTTGCTATAAAATAATCTTGCTATAAAATAGGCTGTCTGGTCCAGTCTTAGTAAATTCACAAGTTATAAAAAGGATTTATGAACTCGGAGATTTTCGGAGCTTACGCAGGAACCTGAGCAATTCCTTTTCCAGGCAACCTGCACCACTGCTAATTTTATGGAAGATTTTCATCATGATGCTAATGGTGATGGCTTGAAAAATAAAAAGGCTTAAGTAAAATGCATCAGTGGGAGGGAAAAAATGGGGATAAGATACGTACTGCAGTTCAGTCACAAATGCAGCGTGAAACACGGTTTTATTTTGGAAGAGACGCTCTTCCTGAAGGAAAATCCTGCTCTGGGATGTGCTGGTAGCAAGGAGGGTTCACTCCAGGAGCTGAGGTTGCTGCTGGGAGCTCAGAGCCCGTGGTGCTCTTTGCTTTCTTCTGCCAGGGCCTGGGTTCTATTTCACACAATGGCAGCTCTGCTGTCCCCAGTTTGTCACCACAGACCCCTCGTGCAGCAAAGAGCTGAGCTCCCACCCCAGCACAATTCTGTTGGAGATTTATTGAGGGAGAAAGCTGGTCCTCTCAGCTGAGTGTGAGAAAGCCTGGTGTGTTTTGGCTTCATTTTTTGTGTTTTCCCTCTCATTTGAAGAAACCAGCCATACCTCAAATGCCTGCACCTGCATCTAAATGAATGTGTTGTGTTATTTTAGAATATTTTTCGACAGAGTACTTCGGCAAGAGTAAAATGTTTTTTTTTTAATCCTTGAAGTAACGTATACTTACGTTCCCAAATCTGTTCTGGTCAAAACTCAGGTGCTGTTAAATATTCAGTCTTTTATAAAATATTATTTTTTAACTGCTTTATCTTCTAGACTCAGAAAAAAAGAAAGAATAATCTGTAATCTACACTATTTCTGTACTTTATTGCTTTATTCATCGTCTTCTAGATATTTGCCAAGATTTAGTGGCTCGGTTCTGCTTTAGTGTAACATATTTCTGTAGGTTGGAGTAGGTTGGAGTTATAAAAATCTGTATTATGACATTTGTGAAATCTTGGATAACTTTCCAGTTAAGCCATGGTGGTGCATATTACATGTGCACCAAGAGGGACTAAGCAGAAGAAATGCCTCCCGTTTTCCTCAATGAAAATGAAAAAATGAGGTGAAGAAATGTAAATCTAAAATGTAAAATATATCAGCTTGAATCTGGGCAAAAAGGCTGTGCTGGAAACCTCATCCGTACTGGAGAAAGTGGGGAGGCTGCAGCCAATTTCAATGAGGTTGTGGTTTAACCTGATGTATATAATTTATACATTTTATCTAAAATCATTTTTCTCCTGATTAAACAAGGCAATTTTTATGTTAATGATCTTGCAGGCTTCTATAATTTCCCGGAAAAAGGAAGCCAAGGCAGAAGAACTTCAGGCTGCCAAGGAAGAGATGTCCAGCCTGGAGAAGCAGATGGAGCAGAAGAGAAGTCAGGCCCATGAGCTGGAAGGCTCCGAAGTCCTGACCGAGGATGAGGTAGGGATGTGTCAGTGGATGGTGTGGGATTTAACAGTGGATACAAGCAAGAGGAAATTTTAAAGAGATGCATCAATAACAATTTCTTTTTAACTTTACATTGCAATAATTCCTTCCACAGCATCTTATCCATTTGGCCTCTGGATTTTTTTAATGCACATTTTTGTCACGGAATCCAAAATTAACATATTTGAAGACTTATTTTTTCTTTAATGTGCTGTCCAGTCCTTCCAAATGGTTTCCAGTATTTATACTGCAACAGTGCTGGGTTTGTAGCTATTTCAAATTATTCATTTCTGTTATTCACATTGTGCCTAATCCATTGCAAGGTGTACAAAGACTCAATGTTGGGCTGTCATAGCATTCCAGCCAAAATAATGGTGATATCGTCACAGTGATATAATGGTAAATAACTAACTATCAAGGTCAATGTGATTATAAATAATATACAAAGCCTATATGATCATAAAGCATAATTCCAGTGATTATCAGAGATGTAAGTAGTCCTGGGGTTATTTATTACCCACAAAAGTTTTCACTTAAACCCCAAATTTCCCACACCCTCCTGAAGTTCAGCTGCGACGCAGACTTTGACTGGCACAGACAATCTGGCCCAGGCAAAGTTAAATTTGCAGCTGTGCTTCTCCAAGCAGCTTTTTCTGCTTCAAAAGTTTGCAGAGAATAATGGAGCTGCAGTTTGGTACTGGTTTGTCAGCAAAATAAATTCACTTTTCTTCAGCCAATAATTTTTCCCAGTTGGAAAGAATCCTGCTAAGGGAAATTACAGGCAGAGTCACTAAAGTGAAGAGTGTTTTATCTGCATCATTCTCTGACTTAATATCATTCTCTGACTTAATATCGTTCTCTATTGTATTGTCTTTGTTTGCGCTGCCATCATTTAGCCAGAGGCACACAGTCTTTGCTTGCGTGTTCTTTGTTTTTGTGCTTTTTTCATGTACCACTAAATACAGGGAACGCCCTTTTTAGAAGGAACTCCCTTCCTAATCCCATAGGACGTGCCTGCTTCACAAAATCAGCTACTTTTAAAGGAGTCTGAAAGTGTGGATGAAAAGTACAGGTGGGAGTAATGGTACAGAGACGTGGAAAATGAAGATGTTGATTTCTCTTCCCATCGCACACTGTACCCTTTCCTTAGGGAGCAATAATAAGGAACCCACTGCATTAGATTTCTCTCCATTCCAAGGTTTTCAGCTCCAGTGGGCACATTGCTGGAGTCTTTGACAAGTTTTTAAGCAAAAATAAAAGCAGAAAGCTGACAATTTGTGTTTTGTGACATGTGATGGAAAGAAGTGTTTAATTAATCAACAAGAATGCATTACCAAGACAGCAGCATATGTTTTACATTATCTGCACAGGCACTGTAAGGTAAGAAATAATCATGCCTGTTCTTCAGGGAGACAAGAAATCCATCCATAGAAATTCGAGGAGAACAAGGTGGGAAGGAAACCTCCTAAGGAGGAACCTTGTAAGAGGTGTAGTAATGAAAAGCTCAAATTAATTGTCTGACACAAGGAAGTGGCTCAAGACAGAAAAAGGACAAGACCTGTTTTGGACATGACCCGTATTCCTTTTGTTCAAATATGCTCTTGATTTTTAAAATATTTTCAAGTCTTCATTTTGCAGAGTGAAGGATAAATAATTGAGAAATTTGGAGAAAACCACTGGCTTAAAATCAGAAATGTTTGTCTTTTCATAAGAAGCATTTCCTGATTTGTAAAATCCTTTCTGCAAGGAAATGTATATTGGCAAGGAAGCCAATATATGTATCCATGTCCTGTTTGTGTGTACTTCCTTAGGTGAAGTGCAGTGGTACTCACAGGCACCAGAGTAAAGCAGTAAAAAGGCTTTTTCCTGTGCCTGAAGGCTAGGAAAGGATTGGAATTCTTGATGGGTTTTGATCACTTCTGTTACAAGGGTCATGGTTTCCTCATCTGGAAAGTGGATTCAGTGCTGTTTAATTCTTTGTTAATGTCTGCTGCCAAAATTGCTGCACAGGGCCTTGGTGCTGTAGTTCTGCATCTCCTCAAAGCCCATGGCAAATGCACAGGGCCAGGTCAGCCTCAGAGTGAGGAGCCAGGACTGAGATGAGACAGAGTTGGCAGGGAAGAGGAGATGAAGCAAAAGTGGCTTGAGCAGGTTCTCCCTCCCCAGTGAAAGTCTCGGTTCCTCGCTCACCACCAACCTTCTGCTGTAGGTTTGTTCCTGGTATGTCCTGCTTTAGGATTTGTATTTTCTGGTTCAGTGCTCTGCTGCTCCAGCTTTGAGCCAATATCAAAGGAAATGTTGATTAATGTGGTGGTGAGTCAGTGCTGCAGTTCATGGGTTCCTGGAGACAGGAGGAGGTTGTACACTCAACTTTCACTCTCTGACAGCCGAGAGCTTCCTTACACTCACCTATTCCAGTCACACGTTTGACATTTAGATCCTCCATTTTTAAAAAGGGAGAAAGAGGGTTTTTTAACAAAAAGCTTTGCTATCTTAAATTTAAATGGATTTTTTAATCCTATTGAAGCGCTACAGTTAAATCAAAGCGTTGTTTTTCGCCTACACCCAGCATTTCTAATCTTTGCTTTGTCTCACTTTGCGCTGTCCTCTTACATCCCATGGCACTCTCAAGACTTGGCAATGGAAGAATCAGCACCTTCCTAACGTTTGCTCCCAAACCAGAATTTTGATTTCCAGCTGAGGTGATCTTAGCCCTTCATTCACCCAAAGGTTAAGCCTGGCTTAGATTTTTAGGTGCCAGTGTTTTGCTTTCTTCCATAGTCATGAAAAGGAATGTTACAGCATTCCACTGCACTTGAGATGTTGTACACCTGCATAGAACTCAGAAGAAACAGCAAGGAATAACCAATTCATTTACATCAAACACAAAAAAAGTAGAAATAAATTGTCTGCTTTGGGGATTATGAAATCTTTTTAAGCACTTCAAACAAAGTGCGGTGAGCAGGGGGCACAGTTGGCAGCTCCTCGCTGCAGCTGTCAGATCCTGAAAATTAGGGAATCACATGTTGACACTTGGAATGCTGGATGGTTCAATTACAAGTGATCCTAGGTAAAGCTGGGATATTTTTAGCTCTTTACACAACCCATTGTACTTTCCAGAGTTCAGCACAGGGCCCCAAGAATGTTGAGTTTCCCAATGATTCGGAGTCGTCTCAGAGCTGTGCTGAGCTGCAGGAGTGGAAATTAGTCTGGTTTTGAGAAGATGGCATAGAAAGTCCTCTCACTTTGTTCTCAGGTGTGTGAGGTTTGCATATGCATTTATTTAAGGAGTTTAATCTTTTTTCCATACAAATGCTTATCCATGCCTACCTGCCACTTGGAAAACAAGACAGATGTTTCCATTTGCAAATAGAGAAAGCAGCCTCAGACCTAAGATCTTGCCATTCTTCCTCAAAAACCGTGGATCCAATTGAATCTGCCAGATTTTTTGCTGTGGAAAGTTCCCTGTCACCTGAGCCAAACATATGCAGAGATTCAGGGAAATCTCCTAGAGCTGAGCACTCCTGCAGCACGCCCTGCCATGGATAAATCCTGGATCTCACTGATCTGTGCATCTTCCCTGATCATTGAAAATGGTTTTTCATTATAAATATTTGGATTGATTCAAAGTATTAGTAATGGCTGCTTTAATTCTTCTTGCCTGACCAGAAGCAAACATTACTAGAAAATGCTAAGGAAGAGTTTTCCTGGCTGAGCTGTGCCATAAGCAGGCTGTAGGATACTTTCATTTTAATAGACTGAAGCTCTACTGCTCTTGTGTTTTAGAAGCCTGTCCTTGTGAGTTATTAACTCTATCCAATATTGGCTGTAATAGCTTAAATTTAGAGCCTCTTAGGAAAAAATATGGAAAATCTGTCATGTTCAGGAACTTTTCCTAACTGACTTTTAGTACTTTGGACAGTCTGTATCCCATTAATTAGTCTAGTTAGAAATTAAAACATCTGCTCCTCAGTTCTTAATGAAAATAGATATAGTCAGCTAAGATTTTCTGCAGTTATTGTGCTTATGCAAATAATTTTATTAACTGAACTGTTATTTGGAACCTTGTTTAGTTATGTGTTTCATAAAGAAACACTTTTTCTTTTTACTCTTAATACTTTCTTTTCTGTAGTACTTTCATGGGAATAATATTTTGATTACAATAACACAATCAAATTGCTGCATTGATCCAGAAAACACTATTTTAAAAGATCTGACTCAAAAGTGAGCGATTTATCTGGGATTTGTTCTTTTCAGAAAACAAGCTTATCCATTTCCTCCTTTAATGATAATCTTGGAGTAAGAACCCTGTGGAAACTTCTCCTGGGGCAAATAAGAGGTTAAAGGAGATGAGGTGAGGAGCTTGTAGTGAAAGGCTGAGCATTGGAGGAGCTGGGCCCTGGTCCCATTCTAACCACAGAGGCATGTGCTCAGCAGGCTGATGTCCTTTCCTGGAGGGGACAACCTGCCAGGCTCTGGATGGCCCTGAAGAAGCCACTTCAACATCCCTGATTTGATTTTATTTAGAACTGTTACAATAATTACTTCACTAAGTGTGGAGAGACTGAATCTGGTGATACCAACCTCTTCCAGATCGTAATGGATGGAAAAACATCAAGCAGGTCCATTGCTGGATTCTTCCAATGAAAATGGAACAAAATACAGGAAACCTGCCCAGGAATGGTGGATTCCTGTGTGCTCTGGGATGTTATACGAGAGATCAGAGTCCTGTTTTCATTCACTGTGTTCCATAATCTGCATTCCACGCTTGTTATGTTACAGTCACCCACAAAAATAGCCAAGTGAAAAGGCAGAATCTTTCCTTGCCTTCCCTCGGATGGTTTGAGTGTCTCCAGGGGCTCTGACTGGGCTGACACAGGCTCCAGGCTGCTTTGCTTCAACTGCTCCCGCAGTGCCAGCACTGTTCTTGTCCAGTCATTTAATTTTTGACACTGAAAGAACTGCTTGTGTTAAATTGCTTGAGAAAGAAAAGCAACTGGTGGACATGGCCTTGACTGGAGCATCACTGCCCGGGCAGATCCATGGGAGTCCCGCAGGATGAGCCTGCTGTGTTTGGACACGGGGAGCATTTGTCTTGAGCTGTGGGAAAATGCTGCTGCTCAAAAGTGGATTCCTTTGGTTACTTAACTTGAAAGTGATGTGGCCAAGCAATGTTATTTCTCTGTGAACTATTCAAATTACTTAAAAGACCTTTCACCACAGTAAAATGCTGTGTTTTGTGGCATTGATTTCTCATAAGGTCTATAAAGCCTCAGAAGCAATGGTTTCACACAGGAGAAAACACTGGTATTTTATATTTTCTTTTAATTTTTGGAAACCTATGGAATGATTCTCAGCTTTTAGGCTGAAGAAACTTAATTTTGCTGTAAGATCTCTACAAGCTGCTGATTTAAGTAGAGTCAAATCTAAGAGCTCCAGCTCAGAACTTGGCCCTGGATCTAAAGGAACCTTCAGTCAGTGAGATTTTGAGGGACTAATCTGTGCTGCCTTTGGATAGATCAGGTCTTTTGAACGTTTTGCCAAATTATTGATTGATTTTCTACACAGATTATTATTTTGCTACCATTGTTTATATCTCTTTTACCTTGTTTGCTGCAATAAGAGCTGTAAGTTTGCTTTAAAAAGCCAGAGGTTGTGCTGACATCCACCTCCTAAAATGAACAGATTTCAGTTATCACTGTGAGCAACTTGTAGTTAATTTTGGATGAAATTTGTATTATACAGTCCTAAGTTAATCAACTAATAATAGAACAGTGGTGGAATTGGTTCGTTAATCAACAAGATCCTTTGACTTCCATTGTAAAATACATTATGCTTTGAATATTGAATATGCAAATACTCTACCTCCCACTCAAGCTATTTTCAAGACCTTAAAGTGAAGAGAATAATAGTTTGCTTTTCATTCTGGGATACACTGACAGAAGATCGTTCAGATTTGATAGCTCTGTGCGGTCACATATTAAGTTTAATCCCTTACCTCATTCTTTATTATATTCCACTGGTCAAATGAAATGTCCCAGGGATCAAGACAGATGACTGTGCTTGCCTTAGATTTTCCTCAGTTGGTTGGAGAGATTGTATTTATACTTTTGAAACCACTTGGAAATCACAGAAAGCTTGGTATTGTCTAAGCAATTAAAAAAAAAAAAAAAAGTCTTTTGTATTAACTAAGGATGTGCTTGAATTTGCTATGAAAAGGAATTAATTTGGTACTACTGCATTAAACGTGCCGGTAATGTAGCAGAGAGTGTGACAGGGGTTCAGGTGACCTTGTGTATCCTTGTCCTGGGTAGTAGCAGGATGTAGGATGTTATCCCAAAGCCACACAGAGGCCAATCTGCATAGAGCACATTGAGTAATTTGTGGGTTTGTTCTTTCACCAAAAACGTTTATAGCTTTTGGCTTTAAAAATAGTTCTGGAGCGTAGCAAGAGAGAGGCAGCTTTGGCCTAGATATTGCACAGGATGGCAGATGAACAGGGTTGATTTCATTGTGGGCATTTTGCCCAGGACACTTTTTATAGAACATACAGTTACTCTGGGGGTTCTTAGCCTGTGGTCACATTGGGGTTTTGGATCTACTCTGTAGAAGGGAGAGGGATAATTTCACAAAAAGAAAATTAATGTAAATTTCAAAATTTAAGCTCTTTTATGTTTGAATTTCAAGCCTGCATCTGTGGGATTCGTTTTCCTCCTGGGGCTGCCTGGTCTGTACTCCTGCACACACTGAACCCCTCCTCATCCAGGAGCATTCTGAAGCCTGCTCTTACATCATTTACTCTCATAAATTTTATTTGCTTTCCATCTCTGGATCTGAATGCATTTTTGAGCTGTGACTGGCATTTACCTTGTAGCTCTCATGTAAAACCCAAGAATAAGAGCTGAGACTGCAAGACAGATGGGAAACATTAAGGCACAGAAAAACCTTACCTGTTTGTTTCAACCCCTGGTGCTTGTGTTACAAATTGAACACACACAGTTCATGTGTAATTTAGCTAAGGCTGTTGGACTGCAAGGATTTTTATCATTTTACTCAGTCTTCAATAAAAATATAAATTCTCCATTGCTTTAGATTTTGAGTGGACTAAATACTGCATTTCTCTGTTTCTATGCAAGGACTCTGCTTTTATTTTCCTGGGTTAAAAAACTTAGCCAGCGATATGATGTAGGTCTGCAGGAGTCAAGGAAAGAGAACAACAAGTTTTAACTATTGAGAATATTTTTAAAAAAGAGAAATCCTTTCCCATGTCCTCTTCCCTTCCAATTTTCCTGCTGTCTGTTACCAAGGTTTGGTCTGCAGAGCTGGGGCTCTGTTACAAGTGCGAATTACTGTTGCATTAAGTTTTTATTATCCATGACTCTCATAACGTTTTGCAAGGAGTATTTACTTTTCCAGCTGTCAGATGGTGGCAAGCAGAAGGCAGTGATCTCAGACCTGCAAATGAGTGTGCTGGGACAGAAAGCAGTGGAGCTGCTTTTCTTGATCTCACTCATTCGTGAACAAATGCAGAGCTGAAAATAAATAGACCCTGGGAATCCTGAATTCCAGCCCTCTGTTCTAAACACTGCATCTCCAACGTGCAGGACAAAGAGGATAATTGAATTTAATGCAGCAACAGGCTGCGGTAAGGCCCTGCTTTGCTGTAAGTGAAGTGAGTTGCTGCTCTCTCTCCCCCCAGTTCAAGCAGTACGTGAGTAAGCTCCGGAGCAAGAACACGTTTTACAAAAAGAAGCGGCTGGAAATAGCAGAAATTACAGCGGAGTACGGAATCCTCCAGAGGACAGAGGAGCTCCTGAGGCAGCGCCACGAGGCCATTCAGCAGCAGTTGGTAACACGAGCTTGTGCTGCTCCCCTGCCCTCCCTGCCCCGGGAACAGCCTTAGGAGCACAGGGATGCTGCTTGGATTCAAATGTGTATCACCCTCGGCTCCTGCTGCCCTTGCTGAAGGAGCCATTAGGGTAGAAAATGTATTTTTGTCTGTTGACTGTGAGGCTGCTGTACTTTGTGTCCATCAGGACTGATCTGCAGCTTCTTTTTAGACTGAGGGGCCTGACCTTGCTTTTTAAATGGTAAATCTGCACAAACGCCACAAAGGGCAAGGCTGGATTCTTAAATTACTTTTTGGTATCCACAGATGTAGAAAGGGCTTAGAGAATGACCAGCAGCAAATAGGATCCAAGTTACTGCTGTAAAATATATAGGAACAGTATTTAAAGAAAGAGCAGGCAAGAAGGAAACATTCTAACCCCAGAATATTCAGAAGAAAATGAGTTTAAATTTAAAACTGGATGAATCTTTCCTAAGCCAGAACCACAGCAAAGGATTTCTGCTCTGGATAAGTGTAAGCATCCCAAATGCAGGAACACTGCTGTGGTATTTTCTTCCAATCCCTGTATTCTTGCTACCAAAATACTTTATAAAACAATTAGCTGCATCTTCTGATTAAGCAGACAGATTTTACACATTGAACTTCTTCAGAGCCTGACCTCCAGCCCACTTTACTCTGTGGAAACTCTGTGTCCACTTCATTGAACATTGGATGACCAAATATTGTATTTACAGAGGGTTTTTATTGTCCTGCTGTACAGGCATAAGATAAAATCTACTTTTCTGGCAGCTAGATTAATCATAGTAAATTGATTAATAATAATAAATTGATCAATAAAATAAATTGATTACAGTACTTACCCTTTTTACTTCTTTACAATATTTGGCTCCATGAAGGAATTTGCTGTTTCTTGGTTAATGGACTCACATTCAGCGTTTTTTGTTTGTGTCTGCAGCAAGCAATTGAGGAGAAGAAAGGAATCGCTGGATACAGCTACACCCAGGAAGAGCTAGAAAGAGTCTCTGCAGTGAAGAGTGAAATGGATGAAGTGAAAGGCCAGACACTGGATAACATGTCTGAAATGGTGATTTTTCTCTTAAACTACTGTATTTCCTCAGTTTGAATATCTGGTTCCTCAGCATGTAAAACCCAGTTTAATATTTTTGTTTGGGTTTATAATTTTCCTTTAATCTGTGTTTATATATATATTTTTTTTTTTTTCCCCTGACAGATATCTGCAAAGATAATCTGGATAAAGTTTACTGCAATGTGCATTTCTTTTAATGTACAAAGAAGAAATTAAGAATTTTTAAAAATGCTACAAATAAATCCTTCTTTCCTCCCCTTCATAAACTTCAGGGATACCAAATAGTCTTTGATTTTTTACTTTTTTTGTGATTTCAGAAGTGGTTTCATATTTGTTCCTGCACATTATTTGAAAGAGACAAAGGGTTTGAATCTGGAATGGGTCTTTTTCTAAAATGTTTGTAAATCACTGGAGTTAAGCATTTGTTGAAAAGATACTTAGTATGCTTAAAGAGCTGAATAGCTTATCTTTTTCTCTATAGCCTGATTTTCAATTGCCCTTAGAACTGTCATGTTTTAATTTACCTGCCCACATAGCCATAGAAGCAAGAAAGAATTTGAATTTCTAATTTGAAAATATTATAAGACAGCAAAAGGCAAAATAGCATCTTTTTAACTCATTAGGGCACTTTTAAAATAAAATGATACAACTAAAATAGAATTAAACAGAAAGGTGGATGCAATTTGAATTTTCAGTACAAATATGCCCAGGTGACTCAGTTTTAGCATTTGCAAGCTTCATTTAACCTAGGCAGGTTTATTTGTTTTCTTAAGGATTTCTTCCTTTCTCTGAGTCCCACCCTGTGCATCCCCTTCATCTCCCCTACTCCTTCTGCTCTTTGGCACGTGAGCAGTGTCCTGGACTTCCCTGGGATGTTCTCAGTTGGAACAATGGGAGCAGACTTTGCCTCATTTGTGGGAATGACCCCACTGCCAGGTGGGCTCTTTCCCTTTCTCAATTAGGCCTGAACTTCAGTTATGTAATTAAGGTTTCATCCCACACTTTTTCTCTCCATATTTTGGTTTACTTCCCTTTCTTTTCACATTCCTAATTATATAAATGTACAGTTAGGGTCATAGAGTTAATGAATATTATTTTGTCCCTCTCTCAGGTAAAGAAACTGAATGCCATGGTGGCAGAGAAGAAGGCAAGTCTTGCTCCTGTCATCAAAGAGCTGAGGCAGCTGCGTCAGAACTGCCAGGTTTGTAGAATCACTCCTCTCTTTCTGTGTTAAATCGAGTCAAACCCACAAATAAATCCAATTTACAGATCTCTGAAGTGCTCTACAAGGACATGATCAACTCTGAGGGAAAGCTGGAAATAGCAGAATGTGTCAACAGCGTTTGCAGCAGGCAGCGTGCTAAAGGTTGGAATTTGTAAAAGCTGACAGTGCAGACACAAAATGTAGTCCTTTATAGCAATTTTTAAAAGTTACTACACCAGGGGAAAATGAAAAAAGTCATAGTTCAAACCCAAAGTAAAGTTAGTTTCAGATCAGTTGCAAAGATATTTCTGTATCTCAGCACTGATGATCCCAACCAATGCTGTCCTTTCTGAGTGGATTGCAGATAACTTCTCATCCAAATGTTGGATACATTGATTTAATTCCTGCATTAGACTGTGGCACCGACAAACTTGTCCATTTGTTCTCAAAATTTTATAGAGAGCTGGAGAAAAAAAAGGCTTTTGGGTTTACAGCTGCCATAAGTTGGCTCAATACCATGGAAATAAATAAACTGATGCATTTATTTATCAATGAAATTTCCAGAAAACCTACTTTTAATGGTTCCATTCAAAGTGTCAGCAAATGAAATCCAGCAAAGGGGTTGGTTGTGCACAACTGGAAATCTGTCTTTTTGTAAGGAGCACAAATATTGATCCTTTCTTAATGTCTATTTTTATAATTATTTGTTCTTTCTTCTTGCAAACACAGCCCTGTTACCCTGGCAGCGTAAAGGCATGGATGTGGCTGTGCAGAGGAAATTTCCCTCTCTCTGATCCCCCAGAATGGGAGGGGGTTGGTGGCTTCCCTGCGTAACCACAGCCATGTGCCAGCAAGGGTCACGCTCCTGAGTGTGCCAGGAGCTGGGGCTGTCATGTGAGGGGCCTGAGTGTCACGTGCCAGTCAAAGGAAGATTTCATTCATGTGCCCTTTTGCCCTTTTCACCAAGGAATTAACTCAAGAATGCGATGAGAAGAAAATCCAGTACAACAGTTGTGCGGCCGGGCTGGAGACCAATCGCTCTGCCCTGGAACAGGTGAGGAGTTGAGCAGCAGAATTCAGTTTTCCAGCTGATGGTCTGGAAATCACACAGTGACAGAGCTCAGGGATTGCAAATGCTGTGCAGCCTGGAATGTGTACATTTGGATCATTACAGTTTTTTTTGGAATGGACCTTTTAGACGTGGGAGCAACCCACTATCGCCATACTCCTCCATACAATTACTGATTGCTCATTAACATACTATTAGCGTGTCTGTAGCTCCTGACATACATTTTGCAGATGTGTTCCAGGAAATGCTTGTTCACAGCTATGTCTGGCACTTCAGATGTGCTGAGGAACCTGAGTCTTGGCAGCCCTGGTGAAGTGCCTGTTAGAAGTCAGGCATTAATAAAAACCTGTTAACAGTCGTTTTGCATCTCTGACTGTGACTGAAACTGCAAATCTAAAACCACTCAGTTGTCGTTCACTTTAAAAGAGACTTGTGAGAAGCCCAAATTATATAAACATTTGAGAAATTATCAATTCAGGATTGTTATTAATGTAAACTCTCATGGTTTATATGGCAACACAGGGCATCTCCTGGGAACTTTCAGTCCCCATGTCCTTTGGAATCTTGCTCTTTTCCCACAGGAGGTGAAAGCGCTTCTTGAGGAGTGTGCCCAGGAAGAGAGCAACTACCGTTACATTAACTGCATGAAAAGGGTAAGATCACAAATCATTCACCGAGAAATGCAATGGCAGCTATAATAGATAAACACACACATATATATTTAAATGATGTATCCCTTCCCAGACCCTGGAGATCCAACTGCAGCGTGCCAAGGAGGAAATGAAGGCCTATGTGTCCTCAGACCCGCAGGAGCGGCACAGGGCGGTTCGGTGAGCGGGGCAGGGTGCTCCCCTTGGGGTGACTGAAAGAGATTCACAAACTGAGGCTGAAGTCAGGAATTTTCTCACTGGCATTTGGATTGGAGGAGTTCACCTGATAAATTTAGAAGCACTATAATAATCTAAAAATAAGCGTCTCAGATTCCAGTCTATAGTGCTGTAAACTTAAAGTTCTATTCGACATACCAGGAGATTTTCCCTTCCCATTGGAGATTCCCAGCTCGGGATGGGGGTTTAACTGACAGCCCCACACTCTGATGATGGTTCTGCACCATCCCACGTTACCCTCAGTTACCCTCCATCGTTACCCTCAGTTTCACTGACTCCAGTAAAAAGCCACTTCCTTCATCCCAGGATTCTTTTCAGGACCCCTTGCCTTTGACTGACAGGGACAGAAACAGGAAATACTATAAATTGAACTGCTGATTATTTTTGGTGTAGTTTTCTATTTTAAATAGAAATTTTTCCTGCCAAAGATGGAAATGTTTTCTGAGAATGAGATATTTTGGATTCATTATCTGTGCTAAGAAGTCTAAATGTTACCATGCCACAGAGATTTTTTTACACTTAACTAAATATTTTTGTAAAAGTATCCTGTTGAAAATTTTGTGTATGTTCAATCTTCTAATACAACGTAAAATCTGAAACAAAATTCAGGCACCAATCAACAAACTGTTTCAAAATTAAGCATCGGGAAAATCGAAAACATTTATAATTTCCAGTTGGTAAAAGTGTCAAAATAGCTGGGGCTTATTCTTCATAATTAGTTTTTTCAAAATTTCAGAATATTGCATGAAATAGAAATCCTGTTTTCCAGAGAAGTAAATCTTAGATCCTTGCTGTCAACAAAATAATCCACCTGGTGTCAGTAGTTTTACAAAGTGGTCTTTGCTTTCCCACCACAGTATTTCTCAGTCGTGAAAACATTTATCAAAACAGTTTTAAAATTTGTGTTTGCTCAGTTTGATGGCCATTGACAGGGAAATGTATCAGACAGTGAGAAAACTCCAGGGATTCTCTTAGGAGAATCCATCAGATCCTTCCTGAAGTCCCTTGCACTGGTGCCAGTGGAGCTGCATCTCCACATTCTAGAACAGGAGGCAGAGAACACCAGGCAGTGAAGGACCAGAGTAAAATCCATCACAGAGACCTTCTGCAAGGATGTGAGGCATGGAATGTTCAAACATTGTGTAGTAAAGAGTGTAGGAAAGTAAGAGTAAGAAAAGAATCAAAACTATGAACATCAGGGAGGGAGAAGAGAAGGAAGAGGAGAGAGAAGGTGATGGAGGCTGAGAGGCCTCGTGCTCCATCTCACAAAATAATGGAAGGTTGTAGGAAATAAGCATTTATCTAATGAAGGAATGATGAAACAGCAAAATTAAGCAGAAGGATGAACAGATCAAAACCTTAGTGATGATGTGAATATTCATGAGGATGGGGAGCAGCTGAGGCAGCAGGGTCAGACAGCGGGGAGTGCGAGCTCAGGTTGGTTCACTCCGACTCAAATGCTTGGGAACCGAACATCCAGGATGTGGGGATTCACACGGAGCAGCCATCAGAGCCCAGTGCTGGAATGGAGCACGAGCCCAGCTATGTAATCCCAGGTATGGTGAGGGGAATGTGAACAGGCTGTTACCCCTCTGTGCTGTCCCCATTTCACTTCCCGACTGTGGAAATTATCCTCCCACAGGGACCAGCCACAGTTCTGACCTTTCTAAGAGGTCACAGAGCTGTCTCATTTCAATGAATTACAGCAAAGTTCAATAGAGAGATCTTTGCAAAATATAAGATGAGATGATTACATTTTCCTCTGCACATCCCTTTAGAACCTGAATGTATTTTTCAGCAAGCACTGGAATGTAAACGGAGTAAAAATGAACCATAAATAGAATTGCACTTTCGTAACAACGTATTGAACAAAAAATGTCTTAATTCAGACCCTCTTTATTGAATATAAACTCTCTGTTCCGTGGAGTCACTTCTTAGGAATGTGAAAAGTTAATTTTCTTTGCTAAAAATAGAAAGTTGTGGGTTTTTTAGCAAAGTTATTAAGTTACATTCTTTCCAGTCATCATTATAAATAGTAAAGAAAAACTTATTAGGAAAGACATAAAATCTTCTGATGATTAATTTGAAAACTCTACTTTTAAAAAAAAAAGGGGGGTGTTCTGGAGGCCAAACGTGTAAGAACACGTGCTGTGTGCCAGGGCAGATTCAGCCTCACCTCCAGTTCAGTGAGGATTGCTGGGATCAGTGGGACAGCACAGCACCTGGTGCAGCCTCAGCACAGCTCTGGCTGGAATTGTCCAAGAGCAAAAGATCCTGAAGTAATCCAGCTCCATTCCTGGTGAGGCAGGACCAGCTGGCCCCAGGCCCAAGTGCTCCAGTCAAAGTCCTTTCTCCCTTGGGAGAAAGGGAAGGAATAAGGAAATGCGATGCCTTGGGTCCACACAGCTGTCACACACTCCAGGAAACCTTCAGGCTCTGGCATCATGAAGGCTGACGTTTCTTGCTGGAAATTAGAATTTCTCTACACAAAGGTCATCTACCCTGAGCAATTTGGAAAGCTCTTTAGATGAGCTCAATCCCACTAGCTGACTCTCACACAAAAAAATGTATTAATTACACACAAAATAGAATCAATTTTTTCTCAAGTGACGCAGTGCACAGTTTTTTCTCGTCATATTTTAAAAAAAACTAAAGGTAAGTCCTAGTGCAGTCTGTGGACGGTGCTGTTGTGGTTTGCATATTCTATTGTCAAGGGTCATGTGTCAGCTTTGGGTATGGCAGAGTGACGTGGCCACTTGGTACGGCCAGAGGTGGACAGCCAGGGCTTCCAATGCTGAATGTCAGCATTAACACTTCTCAGCCTATTTTTAGGCCCCGAAATGTGAGGGCTGTTTTCTGGGAGAGGAACGTGCAGCATTCCCACTGCACTCGCTGGACTTGTCAGACCTGGGCTGAAATGCCATTCCCCCTCATTCCTGTACTTTCCCACTCATTCCAACGCTGCATTCACAGCAGTTAAGGGTTGTGGGTCTGTAAATTCTGACACTCGTACAAGCAAGGCCGAGGCTCACCTCGGGATGTCACCAGGATAAATGCATTATAAAAAGGATCAGGAGTATCATATCTGCATGGTCTCACTCTTGCCTTCAAGCTGGAAGGAGCAGTGATCATGCTTGCTTCAAAAATGTAAGAGATCTGAGCCAGTATCACTTTTTCCAGCTGCACAGCTGAGGCAAGGAGATCTGATCCATCATATCAACGGATGTGTTGTCCAATGACAGAAAGGATTTTTTGTGTTTCCTCTTCTGTCTCATTTATGAACCTCCCAATGCTTCCAACATTTTCCATGTTTGCATCACTATTCTGTCCTGTTACATAGAACCAAATAATGATAAAATAATTTTATATTTCCTTTAGAGAACAGTATACACGAATAATCCTTGAACAAGAAAACCTTGGGAAGGTAAGAATGAGGCTTTTACCTTGTACAGACATTGTATAGTTCATATTTTTGTGGGTCTTATTCCCAAAGACTGTGGTCAGTCTTTTATAAAAAGCATAATGCAGCCTACAAAGAAAATTCCATCACTGCTGGCATTGGTAACTAATACCCTGGAAAAGGATCCTGCTCCCTCCTCAGGGCTTGATTTCCTGCAGGGAATAGCATGAGCTGCTGTAAGGGATAGGCAAACAGCTCAATGTGACAGCACATTCCCCGAAAACCATTTGGATAAGAACCTGAAACGGGGGCATAACGAACTGTGCCAGCTCAGATTTTCTGTTGTATATAAAGCAACCTGTTGAAGACAATAAATTCAGAGCCTGTCAACCTTATCACTGCTGCTAAAGGCCAGGGGATCAGCAGCGTCAGACAAAAGCAGTTGTCCAGTTTTAATCTTGTCTGAAGCTCAGATCAGCAGGGACGAGGTTGGGCTTAGCAAGTCACACCAAACAGCTTTTGTTAATTTCCTTTTCTCAGCCAGTCTGAGCGATTTTTACCGGTCTGGGTTGCCACTATTAATGATGAGGAAGGGGTTTAATTGTAAAACATTGATTTCATGTTACAATATCATGATATGAATCCATTGCACCTTGATAGTGCAAGAGCTCTGTATGGAAATGATGTCAGATTTTTAGCATAAGTTCTCAAATAGATAAGACTAATATTTAGACAGTTTAGAACTGTGGAAATAGTTGTCAATCCATGCAAAGATCTAAGTCCCAGGTGTTAATGCATTTAGCATTTGCAGGGAGTGTTATCAGCGTGAACAAAACAATATTTCCGTAGCATATAAAAATCTCTGTCATTCCAAGCTGCCTATGTGAGCAACTTTTGTGGTGTAGAGCTGTTGCAGAAATCTAATACTTTTGTATTTTTAACAGAAACTACGAGAGAAACAGAAAGTTGTACGGGAAAGTCACGGGCCAAATATGAAGCAAATGAAAATGTGGCAGGACTTCGAGCAATTAATGGAATGTAAGAGGGAATGTTTTCTGAAACAACAAAATCAAGCAGCCATTGGTCAGGTCATTCAGGAAGGAGGTAAAGATAGGCTTGTGTTATGAATTCTTCCTCCTGATACCCACATGAGGTAGAGAGACTCTTGCTAAATACTCTTGCTTTCATCAATTCTACAATTTTTCTAAATGGTTTAGTTTTGGTGCATTAACAGGGAGAGCAAAGCACCCCTGGGGAAGCTTTTGCTCTGCTGTTTCAGTGACAACGTGCCGTGGTTGGAGGCTGTTGGGAGAGCTGCACTGGGGTGAACCTGCTCGTAAATCCGTGTTTTATGAGACCGGCATCTGTAGGGAGATCAAAGGAAAACAGATCCTTCTCCAGGGTCACAGAAAACTCACGTAATTGCGCTGCCTCTCATTCTCTATCGCTAAGGTTACGTTTTTGCAAGGCCTGGGACTTGATATTGTATAATTGTGGCCCTCCTGGCTTGGCCCTGTCTGTCCCTATTGTCCTTACGCACCCAGTGTGGCAGCAGGAACGGGGCCGCTGTTGCCCTGGCCCAAACACTCCTGGTCATTCTTTCCTTGCACGGTTGGGCTCAGCTGATTTGTGCTTCCAGGAGACACCTCACTGCTACAGCGTCAGGAGTCGGCTTGGAGAACAATCACTTGGATTCTGAGCTTTTTCCATTATCTTTTGTTGTTGTTTTGAACAGAAGTATTTTTCTTGCACATTTACCTCCTTTCTGTTTTCTGAGTTGCCCGTATGAAAATGTAAAGGGAGCTCGACCAAAGCTTTCCCCAGGGAGGAGTTCTGAGCTGTTTTGTCTGCACAGTGCAATTCCAGAGGGATTACCCAACCAAAGAGGGTCGTCCCAGGGCTGAAGATTATCCATGGATATGGCCCAGTGGTTCTTGCATGTGGCCTGGAGTGCAGCCCTGAGCCACAGGCAGCTGTCACTGCCCTCAGAGGTGCCCCAGGGGCCCAGAGATGAGCCAGGGGCACAGGGATGGAGGTGAGGATTGAGAGTGTCCCTCACACATCACCGTTCGGATGAGCAGCTCTTGGCCCCCGTCACAGATCAGCAGCACAGAGATAATTCTGTGGGACCAGAACTCCTGCTGTTCTCTTTTGGCTTGCTGGATTCCTAGATAGGTTGGTGGGGTTTTTTATAGTTTTTCCTGCCTGAAGTAGAATGCCTTTTCAGGATGCAAAAAAAGTAATTTTGCTTTCTTTGATACCTAACTATGAGATCTTCTGCTGGTTTCTATATCCAGAGAGTATGGTAATTTTAGAGTTCCTGATTTGCCTTTGCATTAAATGTATTTGTTAACAGGACTAAAATAAAAAGTTGACAAAACTGCGTTTTGACTGTATGGTATTCTTCTTTTTTACGTTTAGGTGGAAAGAAGGAAATTGTTGGTGGCTGGGCCACAGGAAATAGAAATTTGAATGGGTCATTTAATGACATTTATTTGAGAAACTTCCAAAGGGCTCACAGGGCAGCTTGAGTGTGAGGAGTGGGTCTCAGATCCATGGATCCCAGGACACCCTCGTGTCAGCCCTCCCACGCTGCCGAGTAGCTGGGGATAGTTTTGCCCAACAGCTGCACACTGAGCCTCCCCAGGCCAGGGAGAAGAGCAGGGTGCCCCTGGCACAGGGAGGAAGGAAGGCACAGGCACAGGTAGAGCTGTGCCACCACCCCCTGCCCCAGGAGCTGATTGCTGCAGGATTTAGCGAGGCAGGGAAGGAATCTCCGGCAGGGAGAAGCTCAGGAAAGCTCACAAAGCTAAGTGGGGTGGGCACAGCCATCTCCAGGGACACCTGGGTGCTTTGTGCCTCCTGCCCTGTGCCACCATTCCCACACAGCACCTGCACAGCTCCTCGGGGCTGTGGAGCTGGAAAAGCCAAGGCAGTCCCATTCCTGGACTTCCAACAGAGGCGTTTACTGAAGGCTTGACAGCAATAGTAAAATAACACAGACAAGGAGATATGAGACACACTGAAAACGTGGGATAATCACCAAAAATGGACATTTAGGTTACTCAGGAATCAGCCTGTGGTTCAGAGTCACTAGACAGGGTAGGGAGAAAGAGGATTTCATAGACTTGAAGTCAAAACTTTTAACCAAACCTTAGAAATCCTATTTGACTGGACCATTTACACAAAGATGTATGACAGGGATTAGCCTGCTGACCAGGAAAAAGCAATGCCTTGGAAATTCACAGCAATGATGTGGAGTGAGACTGAGTACAATCATTTTCTGGTTTTCTGTTCAGAGTTAACCTAAAAATAGTTCATCTGTCTTCCTTATAAAAACAGTTTATTGCTAGTTACTCAAAGATGACGTGATTGTTGTTCTGATCTGATTAGTGCTCTGTCATTTGTGCTGCTCCAAGAAAGGGCACACAGATTATACACTGCAGCAGCAGCAGCGAAATGACTTTCTGAGATGAAGCAGAAAATCATAATAACTGTTATCAAAAGAAAATTGGAAAAACTCAAACACTATTTTTAGTTTTTTACACAAGTGGACATTTAATAAATGCAGTTTTAATGGATTCTGTTCACTAGCTTTTCCACCAAGTTCAGGATTTGATGGAAGCATTCAAAAATCCTTGAATTTTGCAATTTTATCTTCCTATCTTGCAACAAAAAGCTAACTTCTCAATTTTTTTTACTTTGTTATTAACTAGTAGCCTAGCTACTTAATAAGATTAAACATCCCATATGGCAAAATACTTGCATTTCTCTTGGGAAGATCCAAATAAATCACAAATTTAGGTAAATTTGGGGCTGCAGCACTTACCGAATTTGTCCCAGCTGGAACACTGATCCAAGGAGTCACATGAGCAGCAGCTCACTTTGTGTCCAAAGGCCTCTCCTTATCCCTATCCAGACCTGGGTGAGGAAGCATCCCAGCTGTAAAACTACTGCAATATTCTGCAGCTTTGAGGGATTTAGTGATGTTGATTTCAGCTGTCCTTGGAGCTACAGCAGTTCCACATGGACCTGAAAGATGAGGCATTTCCAGGCATCAGAAACAGGCTTGAGAAAACAGCACATCCACTGTTTTATGGCAGCAGCCACTTACCACCTGGGTATCAGATAATTTGGTTGATATTAGTGGTACCATTTTACTTCCATTTGAACTACAATAGCTAAAATAGATTTTCTTAGACTTCCTTTGCTACCCAAATCTAAGATTACCTATTTCTATCTCTACTCACATGGAGATTACTACCCAGAATGTCATATGCACGTAGTTGCTCACAGTCATAAAGGTTAGGCCTTTTATATTATGTTTAAATATCCCAATTTCCAGAGCTTTCTTGATAAGCCTTCCCTACAGGGTGATGCTGCTCTGTGTTACAAAACGCTGCAGCAGAGGTGCTCAGGATGAGGGTGTTGTGATTATTGCACATGGATAGCGTCCTACCCAATGATCGATATGGCATCTGTTCTCCCAGTGCCTTGCTGGTTCAGGAGCTGGAAGTGCAGGTCAGAGCTGCTCCTTGGATCTTTTTTGTGTCTGGCCCAGAAGCAGTTCAGTGCTCACTACCTGGTGACTGTCCCCTGTAGTCAGAGCCCTTTGGCTCAGTCCAGTCCTAAATCCCCTCCCTGGCAGCGCCTGGCCAGCCTGGAGGCAGATGGTGCCTGACTGAAAGCCACCTGCAAGTGTCCCCTTGGGAGAAAGGCCGTGCCGCTGTGGGCTGTGGGACACTGTTCTCCATCAGCCTGTCCGGGACAAGGGCAGCTCTGGGTTCTCTCTCTGGCCCTGTGCTCGCTCAGAGCTCACATAAAAAGCAAAGCCCCGTGCCCGGTGTTATCACTGCCAGCAGAAGGTTCCTGCTGAGGGAACGCTTTTAACCCTTCAGCTGCCTTTCTGCAGTGCAGTGGAAGCGGGATTGACATTCTCGTGGCCACGCCAGCGTTCCAGCAAGGAAGTATTACACGAATCAACAACTTTATCACAAGGGCCCACCTGTCAGGCAACACCCACGTGGGTAGTTGTTTTCAAACAATCAGAATTTGACCTATTTCCAGCTCGTTTACAGAGTTCTTTAAATTCTCAGCGTGAATTTAAAGCTAGCTCTTCAAACTCCCAGGACCTGCAGCAGTAGTTTCATAGTGGCAGTCTCCACATTCCCAAGGCAAGCCGTGTTATTCCAAGGTCAGCAGGTGAAAAGTGCATTTTTCACAATTGCTTGACACTGATTTCCCCGATTCCACGGGCCGTGGTGGTGTCACCCTGGGTGAACAGCTCTGGGAGCTTGGAGACGGAGCAAACCTGTCCCAAATAATCAGCAGGAACTGGGAGACAAACCACGCTGGCCTCGCTTTCACAAAACCCTCCCTGACTTCAGCGGGAGTTTTGCCAAAACAAGGTCTGCTGGATTTAGCTCCCTTCTTCATCCTGACAGAACAAGCAGGAATTAAAGGGCCCATCATCAGATTTATAGCACACTGAAAATAAAAATAACAGTAATTATCTAAAACAACGACTTTCATCCAACACAAATCATTGTTCCATTGGACGTGTTCTAATTTATAACAAAATTTAAATGTTTGTGGAGATTTTCTCAGCACAAGCAATTGAAATAACAAGTCCTGAGCAATGTGATTTGATTTTTAGTAGACATTTATGAGAGGCTGTTGCACAAATCCAGTGCTGAAGTATTTAGTGTGTTTATCATTTGATTAAAACAGTATTCTTTACCTTGTATTTAAAGGCATTATTTATATTTATTATTAAAACGTGTATTTTTACCTTTTTTTGCCCTTCCATTCTGCATAGCAATGAAAATACTCTGGTTTTGCTAATTAGGATACACATATCCAGCATTTCTTGACTGCCAGGAGCTGGAGTTCTTTTCCTGCAAATGGATTTACTCAAGCCAATGTCTATTTTGCTGCTTCAGTTCTGTCTCTTATTACACAATAAGATGTCATTTTTAAGCTTCTAAATTTTATTGCAACTGCTGGAGTTCTAAACCCACTCATTTAGACAATAAGCACTTAATTAAGTCTACTCTTGAAATAGGATAAAGCCAGATCCTGCACATTTTGCTAATACCAGGAAAAATGCAGTCGATAGGAATATGGAAAATGGGATCATACCAGTTATCAAAGACAAATTCCTTTCTCTATCCCTACTTATTTTTCCTGGAATGGAATAGGAAATATGCTTTGCACTTTGGGAGCAATAACAACAAAACCATAAACACTTATATCGCATACAAATAATGACCAAGTAAGGGAAATAATGAAGGAACTAATCTCCCAGCTTCTTTATAAAAGTTACAACTAGCTCTTACTGAAAAAAACCTAAAAACCATTAAGAGTCTTTGCAGTTCAAATTTGGGGAGGGGTTAATATTCAGATTTTTGAAACGGGATTACTCTTTTTTGAAAGTCTAAGGTTATAAAGTATGAAAAATTCAGCAGTTTACTTGGTTTACACTATTGCAGCACTTTCTGGTGAGTAAACCAGTGTTCAGGCATTTCTTTGCAGCTATCACAGAAATTTTAGAGCCATTAGTGAAGAATTACCAAGAGCAAAAAGGGCTGATTAATCTGGGATTCTAAAAACGGAAACATTTTAAATTAAAATCATATTAAAATTGTACATTTTGCTATTTAAATGATGCAGTGCTCTGAACCAGCTTTCTGTGGACTGCAGAATTGGAACCTTGGAGGTTTTTTAAAGTATTTATAAAACATCGTCCCCATCTCCCTCGTTCCGTGCTTCGAGCCTGCCGTGTTTCTCAAGTGCGTTAAAAAGCAAACAGAACTATCAGAACACTGGAAATCACCCACAGACAACCTGTTCCACTCATATTTTACATTCACATTACATCTTCTGGCCCAAAGGGCTCCTCTCCTTCGTTTTCCCTTCACGTGGGTTTAGGGAGCAGTGAGAGAGCCAGTGAATGTTCCTGGGGCGGTGAGGAAAATTGGGCAGTGACAGCATCATCCTGACATTAAATCTCCTCCAGAAAACATCTCCCACAGCTCCTAACAGGACTCTCACAGCGAGATGGAGTGTGGCTCCCTCAGAGTGGGTTCTTACTGTTGTGTTACTGCTCCTTGTGCGGTTTTTATTTACTACGCTGCACTTCCACCATTTGTATGGGAAACGCACCGCTTTAAAATCTCATACCATGGTTCTTTTCTGCTTCTTGGTTTAATTGAAGGTTGATCATAAAACATGAAGAGAGGGAATGAGGGAACTCATATACTGGAAAAAACACTATAAATATTTTCCTGGGGTCATGAACACAACCTGGTATCACTTCACCCAGTGTTGTGGAAAGAATTAGACAACCCTTTTATGAAATGTCTAAAAGGTGTTTACAATTCAATCCCAAAGTAACGTGGCTTTTTCTTTAAAGAAAACATTCCATAATTCTTAATTCTGTTATCAAATTTATATTCAACCTTTGAGGGGATTCACTTGCTGGTGACTTGGCAGTGTCAGACAAATGTTTGACTTTTATTCTGACACTTGTTGAAGAATTTGATTGAAACTATATATGTCTAGATAACACCCAACAAAGTGCCCCTCTTGCGTTTGTTTCGAGATATTTTTGGAAACAACAGAGGCGACCTTGGACAGAGCTGCTTTTCCAATTTAGGAATTCATTTGGTCTAAGAGAGTAAAATTATACTCTTTAATCCTTCCATGTACCCACAAACACGACAGTTTAATTTTATGCTACTGCAGAATTGTTTTTCTGTACCCTCTTAGCAGTGTGGATCTGTTTAGGATAAGAATTACTTTGGGTAATCAACAGTTACCTTCAAATGTACATATAAATAGTCTCTGATGTATCACATGTCCCTTAAAAATATTGTGTAATCCAGAATCTCAGCAGCCCTTTACGTAACACCTTTGCTCCTCTAGAACCAGTGCCAATAAACAGGCGTTTGCCTTTGTCTTTGCTTAGAAAAATGGGATTTCAAGCCAGAGCTCCCAGAGACTTGATGTAAAGTCTAAATGGGGAGTGGGAAGGGGCTGGGATGGGGCTGACACCTGTCACCTCCAGCACAAAGGGTGTTTGCCAGGCTCCCAGTGGAAAAGCCAAGGTCTGGAGCCAGGTCCTCACTCCCCTGGAGCAGGCGGTTGTTCTCTCCTGACTTGGGTTTGCCAGCTGTGCAATCGTCTCTGCAACGTTTTATTGCATCTAATCACTTCGGATGTTTTAAATAGTTTGCACTTAATTTTCCATACAATCAATATATTTTAATTCATTTGTATCACTTTGCTACAGACCTCCTGCACTCAGGGACAAAATGGGATTAGTTTGTGGTGATGATAATGTAATTTCACTGCTGGGAATAATAGGAGAATTGACAGAGTAAATGTTCTTGACATTAATCCTGTACAAGATTTGCTCCCTTCAATATTAATGTTGTCCAGTGTTACCTAATGATCAAATCCAAGGAATAACATGGAAACTAAATCTAGACATGCCAGTGGGATCTGTCTGGGATAAGTGGTATATGCTTGGGAGTATATTGTTTATATTAATTTGATCACATTCCATGTCAATGCACACTTTTATAGCTCTATTACACACTGACTGTGACTGATGGCTCAAGTTCTAGCTCCAGAATATCCAGTTCCCTGATTTTATGGTATTGTCATGTAGAGTATTTGTGGACAGCTTAAGAGAAGCGACTCTGATCCTGTGAATCCGTGTGACTACACTGGCACATCCACAAATCAGGTTAAAATAAACTATTTGGTGCAGCAGCTTCCATCATGGAATCCCAAAATAATTGACAAACAGCTCCTAGTAAATTCTGTTGGGCCAGGAACCCAGATCAACAGGTTGCTGCTATTCATGTTATTTTCTGGATGAACAAACCTCACTATGGAAGAGAATAGAAGCAAAAGTAGGAATCCAGTCCCTGTCTCTGGGCTGCGGTCTCAGGGCATGCACAGGATTCCCAGCCTGATCCCTGAGAACCCCCCTGAGTCTGATCCTGAGCATGGTTGTTCTGACCTCCAAAGCCTCATCCCAGCCCGAGGTTTGGATTGTTGGAACACAAAGGAATCACATCTCAAACGTCACCGAATTTCCCAGTGCACGAGTCAGTGTCCTCACTTGGAGTATCCTCAGCTGACCCTGCCATCGCCTGAAAAGCACTTCAGGAGGGAAATCTCTGTACATTTGTGATGTGATAATTCATTGAGAAGTGTAATGGAAAGGTCAGAACAGATACAAATAAACAAATATGATACAGGCAAAGATAAAGCCAATTCCTGATGGAGCTTTTAATTATATTGCAACAAGGAATTTCAAACACCAAAAGCATCACAACTCCTTCATGGAGCTAATGGAGTCAACAAAATGAAATGTGAGATTTTTCTCCTACCCTGAGATCTTTTTGTAGTGCCAGAGAGATAAGATCAGGAGGAGCAGCCCTAAATAGAAGCCCTGTGTGTCTGCATGCATGCACACAAAGGTTGGGTCTCACTTAGGAACCAGGATAAAACATTTTGGGAGTTTGTTCTTTGTACATTTCAGTTTTTAACAAATGTCTACTTTGTCCTGTAGCTGAAACATTAATTATATAAGCTGGCACTGAAATAACTGGGAATTCTATTTTTTCTTAAACATTAGAGGAAATGAAGCTATTTTTACTATTCTATTATATTATTTGAATATTATTCAATGTTGTCCTCAAAAATTGTAAAGATGCATGAATATGAAAGAGCCAGCAGAGAAAAACTGGCTGGCTTGGAGCATGGTAAGGGATGAGAGAGTTTGGGCTTTACCTTATGGCCCCAGGCAGCTGTGGACAAAGCTGCTGCTTCTGCTTGTCTGTCTGCTCCTCAGAGTGCTGGAACTGGCTGGATTAGCCCTCAAATGGAAGAGCAGCAGATTTATCACTGAGCACTAAATCTTGCTTTTACTTATGAGAACAACTCCAGGGTAACCTCAGTTAATGAATAACCCAGTCAATGGTGAAAGCTCCTATTTAGTCTGATAAATTTGCCCTTAAACAAAAACTTTTGTTGATACAAGCATATACCACAGGGGAGTAAAAATATTTTCCCCATGAGAAAATTCAGTGTCAACAGGAAAAAAAAAATTAAATGTTCATATCATTTAATGGAAAAAAAAAGAAAAATTATATTTAAAAACACCCCATGACTTTATAATGCAAAGTAAAATATTCAAGAGAAAATTTAGACTTTTGGAGAAGAAGAAAAAGAAAAAGATCAAACCCAGGTTCTTTAGTCTATACAAAAAATGAAAACCATTTCAAAATGCTTTGATGGAGATGTTCTCCTTATTTACAAGATGTGCAGCCTGTTACTGAGCAGTTCATTTAGAATCAGATGAACTCCTCATCCCAGGCTCAGCAATGTTTCCAGTATTATATCCTACAAGGGAAGATGTGAATACTGGATTTTCATAATAAGGAAATTCGTTGATACAGCAGCTGCATCAGAGCCAATTTTACCTGCAAACACAAACTGTTGGTGCAGTTCATCTTTTTTTGAAACAATCCATATGGGTACCTCCAGTTTTTATAAAAGAGCATTCGACAGACAGAGTGGTTTGCAAAGTTATTGCTTCCCTGATGCATAAATATTGAATCCCCAAACACGGCATTAGCTAATTAAGTTGGAGGTGATTATTGGCTGGAAGCACACACTAAGTGAGCAGGGGTTAAGCCTGCACACACTGTGGTTGCTCCCTGAACACAATGAGGATGTGGCTTTCCAGGAGATTAAACCCAGCAATAATTCGCACCTGGAACCTAAAAGGAAGCCAAAAAAATTTGGACGGAGGTTCTTAAATTGCAGGGTGCTGCATAGACTGTGTGGAACTTCAGCCAAAGCTTCTTCAAAACCAAAATCCCTCCAGTAAAATGGTAGTGAGAACTCTGCTTTCCGCTGAAGTTGTTACTTGGCACATACTAACACACTCCATGGAATAGTCAGGAAAATCCAAGAGAAGAGGCGGGACTGCCCTGCTCTGTGGCACCTCCGTCTAAACCAGCCTGGAATTACGGTGTCAATGGCTTTTTCAGTCGTGCTGGCACAACTCTGTGGGACTGCACGGTCAGGCTTATCACAATCTCGTGGTGAAAGATGATTATTAACTCAGTTGCTCAGTTTATGGCCACAAAATTACTGCGAGAGCACAACTGAAGGGGTGGAGAGCAGCAGGTGAGGAGCTGAGAGCAATGGACACGGAGAACAAGGGGCTGGAGCTTCCTAAACTGCCTTCTCCCTCAAAAAAAACAGCTTTTGCAGAGCTGCAGCTCTGTCTGCAGTCCATGTTGTCCTCAATGTGCTTCAGGGAGCAGCTAAAGACAGTCTGAAGACAAATTAGAAAAAGAACAACTGCTTTATTAAAAAGCTCCCAAGCCAAGGTGAAATCTTCCCTTCATCAAAACCTGCTCCCCTAATGGGATGATGAGTGATCAGAGTTAAACAGCAGAAAACAAGACAGAAATTTTATCATTTAAGAAATGCCTACCAGGCAATCAGCGCTGGAAGGCAGGAAATTAATACTCATAACTTCTGGCTACTCTGGCAGCAGGGTCGTGCTCCTCTCCTGCGTGTGAGTCTCAAAAAATGAAATACTGAGATGCAGAATGATCACCTGGGCCTTTGATTTTCCAGGGAATGCATTTTCCTCCATCAACTCATTGTCCTCCCCTCTGAGAACGTATGCATCTGTTAAACTGGAACATATAGCTCTGGAAATGTGTCGCCTACACCATGGTATAAATCAGACTGAGCCTCTTTCCTGGTGTAATGTCTTGGACAGATCCCTCCTGGTTTCCTCCATGGGATTTTGGAACAAACAAAGGGAGATTGGACTGCCCTAATTAGTGCACCCCATCATTTACACTGAGCCTTGCTCATGGCAGAGCAGGACTTCATGACTTTTATTTCGTGCCACAATAACTCCCAGACACACTGTACATGTTCTGTGTATTGATAGATAATATGAGGTGAAATACAAGAACGGGGAGATTTTAAAAACGCTTATGCAAGAGACTGTGGAAAACACCAAGATACTGCAATCCAGTTGTGGGTTATTATGTAATTCAAGGAGACAATATTTTTCAATCTCTTAAGCAATGAAAACTAAAAACATGCAATAAACCCTACATCACCATGAGTCTTGTTTATGGTCAGTTTAAGGATTGCACGCTGTTCCAGTCTGGTTTGGGTTCTGCCTTTGCAGAATTAAAAGAAAGAAGCTGGAAAGGAAACATTCCTAACAGTATTTGTCTGAGTAAATGCTTTCATCCTGAGCTTTATTAAAAACACACATAACCAATGCACATGTAATAATACCACGTAACTGCCAGCAGTTCATGCAATATCATTAAGATATGCATAAAAACCCCATATAAAATCAAGACGGCTGCTTACAGGAATTGTTAGACTCTCCTTAAGATTAATAGGATGACAATCTTTAGGGGAATAATTCACTCCTGCTCCAAGTATAACCCCTGTGAACTGAATGAACTAACCTCTTTTGAGTCAATCAAGTCACACCTACCTGGGATAAAAGAGTCCGACCCAAATAATCCATAATTAGATCCTCAGCTGCCAACACTATCAATCCCCTGGGGTCTGGGGTGGCCTGAGCTGCCCTCATTCTCCAGCTGCATCTCAGGGAACAGGATTCATTCCTGAAAGACAAGAGGAAATGTTAAGGCACGTGGAATACTAAAATAATGTTGTTGGACATTCATCGTCTTGGAAGTATCTTAATTTGTTGCCATTAACACATAATCAGAAACCAGATTATGACCTTGCCAAGCAGAACTGCAATTATGTTATTGCTTGTGCAACTGGGGGCTGCTTGCTGCCTTTTATTATGCCTTGCAGGAAAATTCAGATGCTGTTCAAATAGATTTAAGTTCTTAATATCAGGTTCAATCTGCCAAAATCACTACCCAAAAATTCAGCTGCAGACACTCTTTACACAAATCCATTTTTAGACAGCCAAAAAACTGGATCAATACTCAAGTTATAAAAGAATGAATTTCCCTATTATTCTCATGTACTGGGTGTTTAATATCTGTTACCTTTCAAGAACATGACATTCTTGGGATAATTCAAGTTGATAATCTCTGTTTCTAGCACTACTTTTTCAGTGGTCATTACATAAATATAGTGGTTACATGTGGCTTTGAAATTCCACAACAATATCACTTAAAATAAAAATAAAAATTTCAATTTTAGTCGCTTATGATGTAATTAAATGAAAAATGTTGCATGCAAAGATTTTAATTTTATTTAGAATCCCTTATTCACAGCACAGCTATTATGACTATTAAATCTGTTTGAAAAAGAAAATCTTATTGGTATCAGGTACAAATAAAACTCATTGCTTTCCAAAACCATCTGGATTAAATCCTTTCAAGCACTAACACGCTGAGACACACCGAATCCTTCAGAAGCATCAGAAGACCCTCACAAAAACTGCAGGGATTTTTTCCTCATTTCTATGGCATATGTTGTATCAGAAAGCACAGTTAAAAGAAATTTCGTGCTCAAAATGGAAATCTTTTCTCACATGTAACTCAGCCAAAAATTCCTGTGATGGCAGAATTAAATTTGGGGTTGTTCTCAAATGGTAAGAAAGCTACAATATGGAACAATTACCTTTTTTTTATTCCTAACTACAAAAATGGTTACTTTCTCTGAACATTTATAATCATCTTAAAGACTCATCAGTAGCTGTCAAAGAAGTCCATTGTCTCTGCCCAGAATTTCTTTTGAATTTTTTAGAGGAATTTGCATATGTGCTGATCTAGAAGAAATAATTAATCCCTTTTTCATGTAAAATGCAATGAGTGCAGCAGATGGGAAGTGCTATTCACTTACAAACACAAGTAAGCAGCATCTTAACCTCAGCTGAGATTCTTTTTCCCACGACAAAGAAAGGTGGACTGCTACCTGGGGGCCACAACAAGCACATAAATTAAATTCCAGACTGGTCAGACTGAAGAGAGAACAATTTTGGTGATTTCAGTGTCTATCTTCTGCCAATATTTTTATTTTCTTGCTCTAAAAATACCCCTAGAGGAAAACATCTCACTGCATGTAACTTTTTTCTGTTGAGTCATTTGGTTTGTTTATGAATCCTATGTAGAGGTGCAGTTTTACCAAACGCCTCCTGCATGCAGAATAACTCCCCACTGGACAGGCTCTCTACCTGAGCATCAGGGAGACAAATAAACCTGTAGCTGAGGACATTTCAAGGACAAGGAAAATTACTGTTGAGAGAAGAATTATCTGATTTGGTTCATGTTTATTTTTACTTATCTCGAGCAATCTGCTCTCCAACAGAAGATGCTTATTTGCAGAGGAGAAGGCTGTCTCCTTCTTGGACTGATGCCCAACTGGAGCAACGGTGCCACTAAGGACAAGAAGTACATCTTGAGCATGTATTGACTCATGGAATAGGTGACCAGTGGCAGAGAAGCAATAATTTGTGTCATATATGTTAACCAGTTACGGATAAATTCTTTATTTCTTCCCATCATGCTTCTTACCCACTAGGCTCAGTCTGCCTTCCACTCAGGAGGTGCATATTCCCAAGTAAAACAGGCTACATGTGAAATTTTAGAATTAATTATTCCCAAAGAACGTATGTAGAGAAGCTCTAGGGTACAGCTCTGTTAATTTATTTTACAGATGCTTGCTGCCAAGTTAGGGGGTTTTACAATTTCACAAGAAGTCTTCCTTTGAGGAACTGCTTAGAAAAACTTCTTCAGTTCTGGTGTCCTGTAATGGAGGAATAACTCCAGGTAATCAGCTGAAGGCAACCTGACTGTAGCAGACTGGTGGGTACATAGGTTAAGAAGCAGAAAAGACTTGTTAATTGTTTACTGCAATTGAGTCACTAAGAAAAAATGCAAAAGGGAAAAATTAAGGCCCAACCCTTCCATCTGCTTAAGGCTCAACCCTTATTTTTAGTTTATTTCTCGTGCAGTGACTTTGTCTTGCAAACTCTTTCATGCAAGGCATTAACTAAGGCCAAGTTACTGGTGTGATGGTATCCAGTAGTTACTGAATATAAACCTGAGTGTTTGTGTGCTCTGAGTCTCTGCCTCAGTAATATCTTTAAATATAATAGTCTCTGCCTGTTGGCTTGTTTTCTCATCGGGAGGGTGACAGAACATTTTGTGTTCTCTTATCTTCAATAGCAATGAAACAGGAGGAGCTCCACAATGCGAAACCAAATCTACTGCTATTAATACAACATCCCAGCCACACAGAGAAGAGATTTGTTTATTTACCAAAGCTAGAGATGCCTCTCTCTGACCTTTCCAGAGCTTGTGTGCTTTAGCTGGGAATAGATTCCTCAGAACTGGGTGCTCTTTTAAAAATATACAGTAAAAAACATACACACAACACCCCCGAAACAGAGCCCAGGCTGCAGCCCAAATGAAGTGCCATGCAGCTTTGGGTAGTCAGAATAAGTCTAACTAGGGCACAGTCCATATTCAGTTGTGATTCCTTTGCTAGAGCACAGAGATCAGCCAGCTCTCCAAAGCCCACTCGCCTTCCTCGCTGCCACTCAGCGACACGTTCAGCTGACTATAACCATACATGGGCCCATTTTCTGGCTGAGGCCTAACAGCTCCCTGCAGCCTAAGAAACCTGCCAGGATGGATCTTCTCCTTCCCTGCATAATTAAAAAGTGCTTCAGACTGGAAGGTACTTGGTTTAAAAAAACCCCCAAACAAACTGGAGATTCATTTTCTGGAATTCACCCTGCTTTACCTGGGCTTTAAACCAGTGAGAATCATTACATACACAAATCAAACATCTTTTAACTGTATTTTTCACAGTTGGTTGTATTCAGTGACTGCCCGCACAACTTCAAATAGTATCTGCAAGGGTTAAATCTTGCATTAGCATTAGGGATTCAACCTGGTTTAACCTCACAGACTCAGGATTTTTTTTTGTTAAGCTGGTGCATCTCTGGTACAGCAAGAGCCTGGAGTTCTCCACATGTTCCTTTGGTGATCCTGGCTGGACACTCTTACACTGAAGTTCCCCAGCTCTCTGCTCCTCAGAAGCAGCTGCCCTGCCCACAGCTGGCAAAAAGGAGAGTGGGTTGGCTCCTCAGCCACCTGGTTCTCCAGCTCAGCACATTAATTCAACATTCAATAAAATTTTGGTACCTGCTCCATGACTGATATTTTAGCCTAAGCAGACTAATAATGACTTGCGGAAGCAGATCTGGGAGTAGGAACAGAAAACCAGGGAAGGGACTGGCCCTACATGCCCTGATTCAAAAGTAATAATCATTAAAGAATACATAAAAGGGAAACAACAGTTATGCCATTTCCTCCTCCAACAGAGTTACGACAGAAGGCAGCACCCAGGCCTGTGGTTTGACAATGTCAATCACCTGTAAAATTAGAAATAAAAGGCAAGAGTCCAAAATATAGACTCTTTTCTCTATAGCCACTGGGCAAAATTATCTATAAATAAAACCTTCCAAATATTATTCTCAACCATACAGCAGTTTGGAAGGCCAAAAAACTGTCTTTCATTACTCCAGAAACTCCTTCACACTTCTGAAGGAACTGGTTTAGGAGTGATGCATCCCCTCATGCTCTGACCAACTTCACACCTCAGTTTTTATCCAAATCTAAGTAACAGGCTTTGGGGACCTTGTCTGTATTCCTTCCTACTCAAGTCTGTTCCCATCTGCCTGATCCCCTCTGTGACTTTATAATACTTCTTTTGTGTCACCACAACTCCTGCTGCCTCCCAGTCAAACTTCCCACACCAAACTCTCAAACTTCACTCCCTGCTTTTGCATCTTCAGTGTCTGGATCTGCCGGATCCAGTGTTTGTGTGCACAAAATTTACTATGACCACTTTTACAGTCCAGGTTCAGGCAGAGAACTCTGTACACACAGCAAAGCTCTGTCTCCATGAAAAATTGTCAAAAAGCACCTGATCCCAGGAATTAGGGGAAAGTTCTGTGAGGAACCTGTGGAAAGGGGTCCCTCACCCTGCCTGATTCACAGCTGGGGTTTCTCCCTGGCAGTTGAGACCGGTGATGTGAGAGGTTAGTCAAGAGTGGGAGCAGATTCCTGTGGGGCTTCACCAGCCAAATTCCAATCTAGCAAAAGGTTGCTACAGCAACTCTGAGCCTCCTGAGATACAGAAATTATTGTAATGGCTGCTGAAATGCCTCCCCACAGCTCTGAGACAGGATAAAGAAAATCCATCCCTTTGATACAGAACAGTTGCCCACTGCCACACTTCATATCAGCTCTGAACAAGCACCAGGCTTCCTGAACTTGCCCAGGAGCTGATGGCTACCTTTCCCTCATTTACATGCAATGCAAACATAGAAATAATAAACCTAAACATCACACAACAAGGACTACAGTTCCAACACCTTTTTTTTCCCATGGAGACCGTAGAGAAAAAACAAATCATATGGCAGAAGTTAATATACTGCTGAGTGGGCTGAACAGAATTTAGAAACCTGTACAAAGCCAAAATATGTATTTTCCAGAGTAGAGTTTGTGGTTTTCAAAAACCACATAGACAGGAAAAAGCATAAACAAACCAAACCAGGACAAAACCCCTCAGAGCTTCTCAATGACTCAATGTCAGCAGGTTTTTGGCTGCCCCCAGCCTGTGCTTGTTTTCCTCTGGCATCTGTCCCGCTCACAGGTCGTTCAGTCCACTGGACTATGTAATAAATACCAGACAGAGATGATGCTTTAGACAGAACAGGAACACCTGTGACTGAAACAGGTCCTGAATCTACAATGGGGTGGCCTGAGGACAATGGGGACATAGAAGCAGCAAGTGGTGTACACTGCAAGTGGAAAAATTTTCACAAAACTTCTCCCATTTCCCTCCTTTTCACTTTTCAGCAACCCAGTTTGGTCTAGAAGCCAAAAATGAAAACAGCAGAATCACTGATCTGAAGTAGTACCTATGCTTACCTGAAATAACTGGATGACATTTTAAATTATTTCTTTAAAAACAGTAGTCAAAACTTCTGTAAAGATGTTCAATTTAAACCTGAGCATTGCATTTTGGCCACAACAAAAAAGACCAAATTTCTCTGGGTATAAATCCAGTCAAATCAATGCAGTTTCCTCCTGGCTGAATTTGGGCCAACATGCCTAAAAACCCTTTGGGATTGTTCAGTTCCAAACATTGCACTAATCCAATCTCCTGCAGCTGTTGAATGCTGTGATATTTGGTGTCAGCATACAGCATCTGAGACTTTTTGACACAAGCTTGGAGTCATTAATAAGTATTTCATTGCTTTTTTACCTTTCAGCAGGTCTGCGAGCTTTTGGATTAACACTGAAAAGCTTCAGAACAAGCCCTTCTTTCAGTATGACAAAATATCTAGCTCAAGTCAGAGGAAATTTTTCTTTTTACTTCTCTTAACTTGGTGTCTACTGTGAAGATGATTTTCAGAGATCAAGAAAAGCATATAATGTTTAAAACAAAACATTTGTTAACTGAGGATTTCCTGGATATTTCTGCTTTCTTATTTATACTATGTCCTGGACCTTGTGAAATCACTGTTTAACTTTCAGTATTATTTATGGAAGCAAGCCTGTTGCTGTTTCCAGATCTCACAGAGAACTTTCAGTTTGCAGTTTCAGTACCAGGTGCATAGTCCTGGTTTAAATTCATCAACTAAAAAAACAACATAAAATAAGTATTTAACCCTCTCACACCCTGGCTGAGTCTTCGCAGGTAGGATGTTTTTCTACCTCTAAGTTCTCTCATTGGAGTCACACTCCTGAGTCCTCAATCCTCCCCTTCTACGACAATTTGGAATTTGGGACTGCACTTTTCAGTGCGGCAGAGGTAAATACTCTGTAGTGCACAAAGTGAGATTTGAAATATTGCCCCCTTGGTTATAGATATAAAATACCTAAGCATGGAAAGAGATTCTAGGAAATGAACAAATTTTACGAGGCTTTGCATGCTGCCACTATTGATCAAAACTCTTCAATCCACAGCAGAAAGAGGCCGACAAGGCATAATGATTCAGTGACTGGATGTGGGATAAATCATTATCAACTTCTGCGCTGTCAGTGTGACTGCTCTGACTTAACAGCCACGAGGAAAATATCAGCTTCAAGTGGGGCCCTCTTCAGCACACGGACCTGGATTTGCAGGCTGTAGCATGATGTGCTGTCTCTCACAGCTGCAGAAACCAAGTGCAAAGTGCTTTTAGAACATGAGCAAATCAGAAATCAACGTTTCACATTCATTTGCACAGGCAGAAGTGACCGTGCATATGAGAAATGCACACGGCTGCACCCAGCAAAGCTGGTAATGGTTCCACAATATGGACTATAATGAAAAGGATGAGAGAGAACCGTAATAAGTAACTAATTTAAAACTCTGCTCAGGTGCTGCCCCACCTTCCAGTCCTCTTGCTGACACCTGTAGCTTTGTGTCACATGCAAGAAGACACACAGGATCATTGCTCAGGCTTCAACACCACACCAGAATCAGGGATGTCTGCTCAGGAGGCTCCTGGGATGACACATTACAGTCTGATGATGGTAGAAGGATGGAATATGGTTGTTTTCCAACGTTGTTGTTTTTCTTTTAAACCTGGGGAAATGCATCCCTAAGTCTTTATTTAAAAGAGATAATATTAAGACTTCAAAATCAAGCATGCAGTGAAATCAGAAAATTTCAGTGTTAGAAAAAGAAGCCAGGAATCATGTAATTAAAGATTGCTTTAGGGCATATGCATGGAAAGGCAACCTTTATTCTGGCATTTTCTAACGTCTATGTACTTGCAAATTATGCATATTTTGGCAAGGATTTTGTATCTGTAAAATGTATATATTATAGATAGAACTCTGATATATTTTTGCCTCATAAATACAGTTTCCTGTTTCCATGCTAGAATCTACAGCATTAACATATTCACATGCCAGTTGCTGGATTTATTCTTGATAATCCAAAGGCTGAGACTGGACATGCTCAGCCTCTCCAAATTTCAGTCTTATCTAGCATTTTTTCTAAGTCACCCAGATAAATTATCTCAATGTCCTGGTAAAGAGATTCTCTTGTCCAGATGCCCTGGACAGTTCCAATTTTTTTTTCTCCCACATCTGACACACAATTATGAGTTCAAATGCTAAGACTGATGAACAGAATTTTTCTTCTTTTATACTGATTTAATTTTTGAGAATGTGTAATGTTGTACCAAAAATTTCTAAATAAAAGTAGTTTTAAAAACTCTGTGTTAGCAAGAGTGTGGCAAATTTATTTCAG
The DNA here is from genome assembly GCA_013397935.1 of Dasyornis broadbenti. NCBI lineage: Eukaryota > Metazoa > Chordata > Aves > Passeriformes > Dasyornithidae > Dasyornis > Dasyornis broadbenti. Next base: position 404,376 of record VZRN01001997.1, read on the forward strand.
TGTGCAACAAGCCACATAAAGAAAAAGCAACAAAGTGAATCTGAAAATAATCTTCCTGTAGAATTAGAAAAGTGGAAGAAAGGCTGGAGAAGGAGAGACACACTAATTCATCTTCTTGCAAATCATATAAGAATGTGACATATTCATTTGTACTTGAACAGATTATTTCATTCTCCAGGAAAAGAAAAGTTTTCTATAATTTTTTTCCTATAAATTAATTAAATAAATAAATAAAATAAATAAATTATAAAAGAAAAAAAGAACATATTTAACTTTTATTGCACTCAAATTCTGAATTATACACATGGTTCATTTTCATTCATGTCCTCTTTCTGTAACAGAAATGTTCTGCAAAAGCAGCAAAACTGCCCTTTGCTGCTCCCTTCAAGTGGAAGTTTCTCTGTGTTTTAGGCAAACATTTCAGTCCCATTTAATTCAGTAAAAACTGAGGCACACAGAGTCAGGCACTGAGGCCTCTGCTCGACCCAGGAGCCAAGCACAGAGCCTTCAGTATTCCATCTGCACACCCATTCCATTGCCTTCTTCCCTCTTTCCTGCCTAGGTACACTTTAAGGAACAAAAAAAGAAAGGCACAACACAAAGCATCCTCTGACAGGCTCAGAGAATTGATGTGCCCACTGAAAACACTCCAGATGCCAAGAACATGAACCACGTTCAGATCAGGAGATCCTGACCGCCTCCAGTGAGGGGTTAATGAAAGATAATTGTGTACATTTGCCGTTTGTTGCTCAAATGTCACTTCCTTATGACAATATGCATTACTTAATCTGCAAAGGTCAATGGATTGCTCTTTAGTTCCTTCCAAATGCCTGTGCAATGAACTTTGTCATTTTTAATACACATTTCTCAGCAAAGAACTGGTGGTACAGGTTTGAGGCTTAAAACGCCTCTTCGGCTGCAAACACCTTTCATTGCACTGGACTTCTAACACTCCCCACACAGCTTGGAACGGCCAGGCCTAAGCAGAGACTCCCCTGTAATCTCACTCTCAATTTGCACAGAACCTTGCACAAGCTAAACAACAAGAAGTACAATTATTAACTTCCTTTTAATCCTTCTGCAATATAAATGATCAGCGAAAGTACTGAATGTGCAACAGAAGTGCAAAGAGGTGTAGGAAAACTGAGATATGGTATCACCTGTAGTGTGGCCATGGTTAAGAGCAGTTTCGAGGAGCAATTTGCTCTGCATTAGAGAACTTAAAAAAGAGGTGGAAACAGCTTGTCCAAACTGCAAAAACACCCAGAGAATGGTATGAATGAGCACAGCCCTAATCCTGGGAGCTAAACCACGCAGCTGCTGCTCCCCTTTCCCCCATGTGGTGCTCCACTGGAACCAGGCGTGGCGGTGTGGATCCCCAGAGCCCCCAGGTTTGGGGTATATTCTGAGCCAGTGTGGATGGTTGGAATAGCACTAGAAATCTCCACGCAGCACCAGGACAGCGGGGTTTAACTTAGCAGGTAGTGGAATGCACAAGCGCAGCACAGAGACAAGACTGGGGAATTAGGCTGCTGGCAAGTAGCAGCTGAAAGCTGATTGAATACAACAGATTGGGCTTTCAGACTGGACAGATAGGCAGCAGCTATTTAAATGGAGTATTAGCAGTTTTCCTCTTAATTATTTCCAAATCTTCCAGCTAATGCAAACTAAGTGCGACATGTATTCTGGCCTCAATTAATTATTTGTTGTTTCTGTGTGAATCCAGTTAAAAGAAAGATGAGTGGTTTGTTGAGAATTTCTGCCTCTTTGAAATCATTCTCTGAAGTGCTTGGCTTACTTCTGCAAGCAGCTGTCATGTAAGTAACTAAATCTACACCTCACAAAAATGGACACTTTCTCCATTTCAAGTGGAATTTCTTTCTGAAGTGACACTGCCTTGCAAGCCAACAAATGGTCACCATTCGGCCCAGTGGCAGGTGGAAGGCCACGAAACTCCAGAGCTAAATGTGGAAACTCTCTACGCCTTCAGAAAAGGGAGACTCCTGTCTTGCCTGTCTTGTATCTTACTTTTTCAGCTGGGAGGAGCTGACATTGAGGCATTTCTATATCTGGTAGAGCTTTTTCTAGAATTTTCTGGAAGAACTTATTAGGAAATTTTATCTCAGATCCTTGCATAGTTAGTCATGTGAAAAACACAACAGCTGGTTTACACCTCAAAGAATAAACAATTACTAATAAAAATATCAAATTGCTCCCAAACATCTCTGAAATAAGAGAATGATCTTCCAAAAGAGGTTTGAACAGACAGCTTTAATGCAGCTATTTCCAAAAAGCTTTGTTTTCATATCTGTACTTTCTACACATCCTCCTTTACACCCATTTTGTAGAAAATACCTGGGACTTCTCATCAATACTAATCCAAACGGATCCAGACACACAATAGCACCTCTGACAGATGGGACAGAATGTCCTACATGATTTTTATTCAGTTTGTGAGAGGACAGACATATAAAGATTATGGCAGCATAAAGTAAAAAAGGTTCATGAAGCCAACACATGGTCCAGCGTACGGAGTGCTGACTGGCACAAAGCCAACCCATCCCAAAATCTGACACATATTTTTACTGTCATGGTGAATTTATAGCCTGATATTTTTATATCCTCTTCATAAAAAAAAAAAAAAAAAAAAACCAAAACCACCAAAAAAACCAAAAAAAACCCACCAAAAAAAAAAAACCAAACAAACCAAAAAAACCAACAACCCAACCAACCCAAAACCCCCTTCAATTTCTGCTTTTTATTTCATTGCACTTAGGAGGAGAATGTCCTCTTATCAAACTGAAGTGAGAATAAATTTAACTGAGCTTCTTCCCTAATCAGAATAATTTAATTGATTCTTCTTTGTGCCAAAACAGCAAAAAAATAAACTACTTGTACTGCTTTGGTGTATAATGGCTTTCAGGCCTCTTGTTTGGATGATTCAGAAGGAATCAAAATGTACAGAAAGGGTAACAAAACCCAGTCTTGTGTCAGCCAGGATCAAACAAAAGGATTAACTGGTAAGTCACGGTTTCCAGTGGCAACCACAGTTTTTCAAGCAAAAATTGTTCCTGGATAGGAGATTAGGGATTTAATTTAAAAAATTGGACATCACATTTAGTAAGAGTTGAGATGAGCTGCATACATCCCATGCCACATGGAAAGACATCTCCTTCCCATCAGCCAAGATTCTGTACAGAAAGAAACATAGAAGCCACAGAAGTTGTTCACGGTTCCAGCACCTCATATCCAGCATAAAATGGTTATAAAATGCCCCCAGTTCCAGTATTTTGAGGCCTTAACAGGTATCACAAAACCACCCTGAAATTGTCTCAACATATCAGAACACTGAATGCTCCAAGCTTTCTTAGGGATGACGAGCATCCCCAGGCTTTGAAGGAGTACCTGCCAGATTCCCATGGCTCAGTGACTGGATTTTTTCTTTTTTTTTTTTAAAATGGTGCTTGCCCTTAAAGGTCAGTTCAATCAGTAGAGATCTCCCAGCTTTGCAGAGCAGCAGGGAGTTCTGCACAGCAAATATGAATTAGCAAATCCACTTATCCCTTCCTACAGTTGTCATAAACAGGTGCTACATGAATACAGGCCAGGAACAATTCATGTCTTCACCATTCTCAATGAGGTTTTCATTCGTCTTTCTTCTCAGTTTTTTTTCTGTGACATTTGAAATGAGCAGACTCTTGTATCTGCAAGGTAATCAAGTTCACATTTGGGAATGGTACATGAACTCAACATACTGCCCCGAGGCTCAGGCCTGAAGGAATTTCAACTGTGCAGAGATGGAATATGCAAAGACAGGAACAGGAGGTGGCTTAACCCAGCAGGCAGCTAAACACCACACAGCCCCTCACTCACACCACTCTACACCAGCTACTGGGAGGAAAATTAACTCTATCCCAGGCAAAACCAGGACAGAGATACATGGTGACGTTGCTAACTGTGAGAAGGGCACTTCTGGACTGGGGAGGCAGAGGTGCATGTAAAATGCTGTGATTTGGAACAACAGTGCTCTCCCTCCCTTGGCACAGGTCTAAAGAGCTCCACAAGTGTTGTTCCAGTCCAGTGCTGCCACAAACTCCCCAGGTGAAGGCAGCACCAAGCAGGAGTGGAGTAGCAACAATGCTTGTTGTGTTCCTTCAGCGCTGCACAATTTCTGGCTGCCACACCTAAATTATTCCTGGAGTACCTGGTGCTCCTCCTCCCACTGCTGCGTGGCTGATTGAAGCTACAACGTGGCCCTAATTTTGCAGCAAGTCTCAACAAGAACAGTAAACAGTCCACAGCATTCCTGGCACACGGAGCAGACGTGAGCAAGAATTGTCGTTCAGCAGTTGCTATCCACAAGAGACAGAACATATTTTCCAGTTAGGAACTCTGGACAAAAGCTATGAACCCCAGACTGACAGTTTATACTGGACCTTCCATTTCAGCCATAGATGTGAAACAGATTATTGAGTCTGCAGTCAGAATAAGGCAGGCAACGTCTGATAATGCTTTTGCTTTCTGTTTCAATCCAGGCTTCTTTTCACTATTCCATTGAAGGCAAGATTACAAAATGTGTCCACAAAGCACAGTGTGGTAGTGTGCATTTTTCACATTTCCAGCAAGAAAATTAGATCATTTAATTTTTCACTTTATTTAAACATCCTCTCATATCTCATAGTTACCTCTTTGTCTGCCTATCACTATAATGTAACTGACTTCTGTTACTAAATGCCTTTAGTAGGGCAGAGAGACAAAGTGCTTACCCACGTGTTAGAATTAGAACTGTATTTCTTAAAATTCTAACCCTTTGTAGGTTAACAAAAAAGTCAGAATCCTTATCTACCATGCACTTGGATTTTAAACATTATTTTGCCCAGTTCAAAGATCCTGCGTTATGTCTCCAGCTGCCTTTTTCTTAGAGCTATACAGATGGAACACAAAAGTGTTCTGAAAAGTCCCAACTGAATTTCAAATGAATATCAGAAATAGGCAAGGATATACATGATACATGCGGAATATGTGTCTAGGGAAATCACAGAAGATCTAGTTTCCACTAGTTGGTTATACATAAATTATTTAGGCAGTAAGCCTGTTGATTAGCTGGAGGCAAAGATATCTATTTTAGGTGTACTCATGGTCAGGATTAACTCATGAAACTTGGATGGCATCGCCCATAAAACAGCTAAAATCATTTCAACAACCTCATTCAAAAATTAGATAGTCTCTTCTTTATCCGTTTTAATGATTTTAAAATGATTTCTTACTTTTCCTTAACAAATAGGACACGATTTTTGAAAATCATGTGATAAATGTCTTATAAAACCACACTAGAAACTATTTAGGGTGACAGGAGAAGAAAGAGGACTGGGAGCCAGGAGACCATTTCTATTTCTGGTTCTGCCATAGACTGTGTGACTGTGACTTTGAACCTCAGCTCCCATTTTTGTGAAATGGGGATGACAATCCTGTTCTCTCTCAGGGATATTCTATAACATAATTTTCATTTTCATGGAGGTTTATGAAATGCTCGAGACCCTTGGTTAGAAGTTGCGAAGGAAAATAATTAATCAATTAACGGTAACCACAGTATCAGCACTACTATTATTATTGTTAATAATAATAATAATAATGTTTGGTAATGTTATTAATATCAAATTATAAGCTCACTAGGATTGTTCTCACAAAAAGCCCAACCTGCATAGAGCAGGAAAATCACTGTAGCTCACTTCTAGGAACAAGAATTCTGCCGGCAGAGTTTCAACATGGGAGTAAAAAAGAATTCTTTAAGTTCTCCATCTCAGCAATTGTAGGTGGTAAAAAAGAATATCTTTTCAATAATGCTTTGTGACATGGGAGCAGAAGCAGCTTTAAGAGCTTAACAGTATTTTTAAAATATGACTCAGGGGAGGTTTTCTTTTTCTAACAGAAGTGGGGGGAAAGAAAACCACCCAGGAGTTAAACAATCTTTTAGAAACCTGAAACCTTGAAATAGAACAAGAATTGTAGGTCAGGATAATTTGAGTTCACATGCAACACCATTGACATATAATAAATCTATGCAGAAAAAAGCAGAAAAAACCAGATGTCTTATATTGGAAGCAATGAGTTCTGACAGATAAACTGTAAGAATTCCTGTTTTGTGAGTGATCAAAACCTACCACAGGTAATTTGGGAGGTTAAACCCCTTCGAAAATCTGTCATTTCTATGAAATACCTAGATAGATTGTATTAAGTGGTAGAAATGAGGTGAGGAAATGGGAGCATAGAAGATCGATATAACATTTATTCCACTAAAGACAAACATGTTCAGGTTTGGTTAGAGCCACATTAATAGAAAATGAAGGCAGTTCAGCAGTTTCTTTTTTCCTCCTGAACAGCCCATATTAGGAAGCATTTGTGAAGACCTTAAGAAACGTAGGGGAAGGTGACAGACACACTGTAATTGCACCCTCTAATCTTACCACCGAAATATTGCCTTTTAAAAAACAAAACCCATGTGGATTGTGGGTTACACAGATTTCTGAGGGCTCAGACTGGAAGACTTTAACTGGTAAAGCAAAAAGAGCATTTGGTTTCAATCCCTCATTTTATCTTATTTCATGACAGAGAGAAAAAAAGACCACCTCAAAAGAATTTTATATTAAACAGAACTTTGGAAATTCTATTTAATATACTCCATGACCAATAGAAGAGCTTGTTTGATGGCATACAAGAATTTTATCAGTGTCTGAAAACTCAAGTGTGTTACTTCACTGTATTACTAATAACTACCTATGAGTTTGGAGGAAATCTTTCACAAGAAACAGAGACTCCAACTCGTGTCATATCACAAAGTGTCACACGTCTAAGAAAAGTGGTAGTCATGTGCCATCAGTCCCAAACAATGCCTGAAAATGGAGTCATCTCCATGAGTAAGAAGAGCTGTTCAATCTTACATTATTGCTACTCACCTACATGGAGTGCACCTGCACGTCGTTCTTTCAGTCTTGAAAAGTCAAAAAGAGTGTGACTTTTCTTTGTGATTCAGCAAATACACGGAATGACAGAAGCTCGGGGCATGGTGGAACTGTTCATGGTACTGTGCAGTAACTCTGAAAAAACGGAAATATTTATTGTTGTACAAACACCTCGATTACTGCCGCTGATAGGGCCAAGAGACTAAAAAATGAAAGAAGTTTTAAAAACAAGTAATTCAGATGAGTCACTTAAACCAGAGTCTTACTGTACAATGCCTGAATAACTTCTTTGCTCAGGAAGTGGTGGCCCATGACCACCACTAAAGTAACTCAACTTTCTGTGGCACTATTTAGTGCACTCTCTGTGGCACCACTAAGTTCTACAGGTAAGTACTATACAACATGATCCCAGCTATGACACGCCACCCTTGTTACAGATACAAAATACCAGGCATTTCTGGAACACCTTACAAACAACAAACTACTATTTATAAACATTCTGCTTGGCCATGTAGCCCCCTACAAGCTTGGTAGTATCCCCAGCCCCATCTACAGAGGGCAAAATTGAGATCCAGAAGCCCACAAGGAATATTTACACAAGAAAAAAAAAATGGCAGCAAGCTGCCAAATTAATCAGAATTAGACCTTAATTAGATGGAAAAATCAGGTCAGGATGAGATAAGAATTCAAATCACATGGGCACCAACCAGTGCTTTACTTCCAAAGTTGCTGTGCATTTTTTAAAATAACAGTCCAGCTGATTTCTTTTCCAGGGAACTGACTCACCATCAAAATAAGGAGAAATTATTTTTTCAGCTATGGATGATGGACCTTGGTTCTGGTATAATGTTTCTCTCTCCCATACTCCTAGATCTCCTACTGACACCAGCGTGGGACACACAGAAAGATTTTTCCAAGCAGGGAAATTGAGACTGTTGTGGCACATACTCTAATGGAGTCTTCAGAGATGAATCAATGACTATGAATGGGATATAGAAACAAAATAAGAAATCTACCAAGCCAAACTGTGCTCTCTCATGGTTACTGCCACTGAGATCAGACTCTGTCTCGCTGCCTCTTTTACACTTCCAAGGCAGCAAGGAGCTGCTTTGTGCAGGAACAGAGATCCAGTTCTAGAAATCTCCCAGCAGCAATACCATCCTTTGTGTTCACAGTCTTGCAGTCTCAGTGGAAGTCAAATTCTACCTGCTGCACGTACAGGAACACACATTGCCTAGGAATAAAAATTATTCAAAATAAACTCAGATTATCTTAATTATCAACATCCAAACTCCTATTTTATCACTGATTTCTCTGCTGGGTTTGCGTAACTGTTTCATCTCAGTATTTTTTGCATTTTGCTGTTTAAGCTATAAGCTTCTTAAAGGGCGAGAGAGGAAAAAAAAACCCTTGACATAATACCATGAATTCAAAGAAGCAAGCTGACTGGAAAAAATAGTTACTATATTTAAACTGCATTATCCTATGACAAAACTGCAGATTTAAAACCTTTCCACTTTGATACAGCACTTTTGCAGCATTTTAATATGCCTTAGTAGATTTCAACTGGCTGAAACATTTTAATAACTGTAATTTCAGAGGAATAAAATAGTACTGTGGGAGGAAGAAACAATGCCCCCATTTGTCACTCATGAAGACTTTATTTGAAATCAGCCGGGGTGAGGAGAGCAATGAGTTTGGTGGTCTCAACATAAGCCCCATTAGGCAATTAGCCAGTCTGCAAAAATCATGACATAATTTGGCACAATTAAGCAGAATATTCTCACTTTGTCTATGCTCACTGAAAGAGATCCCAGTGCAGGTCAGCATTCATGTGTATTGGCTCAACAACTGGCATTTTATGTTGTGCTCTTCCACGCTGAGTTTAGCTCCACTCAAAACTATTAATCTTGTTTGAAAATTGAGATACAAAACATGTGTTTGTGAGAGACAATTCACATTATGACCAGTAACTCTGCTGTGAATCCGCTTTGCAGCAGTGGGGATGACTTAATGTTATTGCAATTTGAAGGAAAGCATCCTGCAGTTCTCTCTCAGGCCAAATTCCCATTTACTTCAATTAGTAAGCATTACAGGAACTGTTTTAATGCTGCTGCCTGATGTGTTGGCTGCTTCTTCTTAATATATTACAGTGAAAAAAGATAGGAGGCCAAATGTACAAATATATACTTCCATTACGTGAATGGAATTTCAACAAGGCCAAAACCGCCCCATTTTGTTGTGTTTCTTTCCCAGGTACCACTCTAAGGGGTTCCACTCTAATAACAAACTGCAGCTTCGCAGCAGCAAAATGAATTGATTTCCTTCCTTAAAAATGGAGGATGTTAAGCTCTCTGCACCTGCTGGAAGCATGAATTGCCTGGAAGCTTTCATGGGCTCTTCTGCTTCAGGCAGAGCCGAAGTGCTGTCATTCTGACTTGGGTCAAAATAACTGTCTTTAGATAACCACCTCCTTTAGATAACCATCTCCTTTAGATAACCATCTCTTTTAGATAACCATCTTCTTTAAGAAACAGACAAATGTCATAGGAAGCATTATGAATCCTTGCAGAGCGATGGGAAACAACACTGATTGCAACTCCCAATTCTAAATTAGTATGAGCTCAAGTGATGCCAAATTTAGCAGGTACTGCTTCTGCTGCAGTGTCTACATGGGTATTTGTAGCTCGTTCTGCACTGTGCTGTCTAGACCATGAATTGTATCTGCAAATGTTTTTCAAATGCGTAGCTGTCAGAAGATTTGGAAGGCATCACCTGCAAAGGAATCCTCACTGGCCAGCAGCAGTGGTCCTGCATTCCTAGGGAAAGACAGGGAAAGGACTGCGAAGGAAATGCAGAGGTTATTGCGCTCTGGAAGAGGAAGAACTGTAGAACAGTCCTTAATTCAGTCATTCTTCTCTCAAAATTCACTGAGCCATAACAGAACACGTGATAGAAACAAACATAGGCAGAGGACTGTGCTTCCAGATTCTAATCCCAGATTTTATATAGGGTGGAAAAAAGGGGGAAGAATCAAGTCCTCTGTAATGAATGCACGAGAGAGAAACAAGGAAGGGGAGTTGTCAAACTGTAGCTGAACTAGTGAATCCCAGAGAATGCCAAGAGTTCTCCAGGATTTGCTAGAATTCAGACTGTGTTTGCCTTCCTAGCAGCATTTCCTCCTGTTAACAAGTTAGAATGAAAAGAACACAGTATCTACATTTTATCCCCTCTGCCAAGCTCTAATTGCATGTGCCATGCCTCTGGTATGCTTAAAAAAATTTTCCATAAGCCCTTTTGGAAACAGGCACAAAAAGGAAACCAAGAATGACATAGGAAATATAACAGAGGGAGAAATAACATGAAATGTGACCTGGGTTTCTTTGTAGTATTATTTTGTTTTGAAAATTGCTACAGATGCTTAATTGTAGGACTTTGAAATAGTAAGAAAATGAAAGGCAGGACTTTCAAGTCATTTACAGGTGCACTTGTATATGAAGGCTAGTAAATATGCTTGTGTGTAAAACTATTGCCTGGTAAATGTATTTTTACAAAAAACTTACATATAATGCAGGTTTTATTAATGTAGTAGAAGGGAAGAAACTACTCATATAGATATACTGAGCTGTTAATGAAATACATTAATTGAAGTAGTTGGCATTATTCCACATAGAATTATTGTGGAAATCATGTATTTTCAATGTTGCATATGCATATGTACGTGTTTCGGGGATGGTGGCATCATGGCTTCATACCATATCAAGAAAACGATAAGAAATTGCAGTAAACTGTATGAACTATATACACGTGTCATGTTGACATTCTTCAGCCCTGTAACAGGCTAAGTCTATTTAGGTGCAGAGTGAGGTATGAAAAGCAACATAACTGTACTGATGCAACATTTGGCCATGCTGATTAATCCTGCTGATAAGCAAGATGAAATTAATATGAGCATGGCATGGAATAAGTAATTGCCTTACCTGAACTAGGTCATCAGATCTAACTGAGGAATTTTCATTCAGAACTGCCCTGTGAAGTGTAGGCTGTCAAGTTATCCTTCCTTAGACCTTAGCTATTCACAGGAGTCTTTTAGAGCAGTTGTACTTTTGTTAGAAAGGCTGTAGGGCCACATGTACCCTACAACACCATAAATTTATATGGGCTGTCCCCTCTCCATCCCCTTTTTTGTAACACAGCAGTAAGACTAAAATATTTCATTCCAGATCAGACATGCAGTTTCTTATAGCGTGGTGCTGTGGGTGGTTTATAAGTGGTGGAAATGCAGATTGTATGTAGGATCTGCATTTATGTAAGCCAGCACACATGTAGGGATCAGCTCTGGTATTTGCACACACACATACGTACACAGGAACATAGCTTGGCACTAAGTTTTAAAGGGAAGGTGTCTGTACTGCTGAGCAGCTTGCCGTGTTGTGTGTGTGTTGCAGGTGTATTAATGTCAGTTGGCGGCGATTTCTCTCTAGTTTGTGTTCAATGAAGTTCCTGTAAATTACCGGGTGGGATTGGATGGATCAGTCAGTTTTCTGTGTTCTCCATCCGTTCCTGTGCCTGTGCCAGAGCCGAGATACGGTGCTGAGGAAAGCTGGTAGCTCACCCCACACCCGCGCTGAAATCACAGCGTGCAGTTTATTCCCCCTCACGTTATCGCCGAGGCTGAGTGTGCTGTCACTGGGCTGTGTGCGACGGCAACTGGGGACACTGCTCGGTGCCAACGCAGGGCAGGACCTCTGGGGAGTGACCCCCCTGTCACAGCACCGAGGCCACCCTCACCTCTGCATACTCGTGATGGATGAGGTCCTGTCACGACAGAGGCTGGTGCAGCCCCACAGAATCACAGAGTCTTCAGGGTTGGAAGGCACCTCTGGAGATCATCCAGGCCAACCCTCTGCCAAGGCCGGGTCACCTGGGGCAGGTGACATAGGAACGCGCGACACAAATCGGTGGGAATTGTGGGTTTGGAATGTCTCCAGAGAGGGAGAATCCATGACCTCCCTGTGTGAGTCTCACGCTCACACTCTGACTGGCTGATGCTCCTGTCGCGATAGAGCGCGCCAGCTCTACAGTCACCTTTTGTGACCGCATGGTGCTCCTGAGGTGAGGGTCAACCCCACACTCACCCTTGGACTGGATGAGGCTCCTATCACGACAGGGCAGGGGCAGTGCTCACAGGACGGCTGGAGCTCCTGTCGCGACACGCGCCGGTGCAGCTCCGCGCCACACCCCTGCGCCGAGACCCCTACGGCGGGCAGCTCCCCTCAGGCCGCCCCGCTCCCCCTCAGCGCCGGCTGAGGCCGGGACGGGGCAGTTCCCGCCGCGGCAGCGGGGGCGGGAAAGCGGCCACCGCACCTGCGGCGCTGTCCCCGTGCGCAGCGGAAGCGCAGCCGCCGCCGGGCTCTGGGCGGGAGCACGGGCGGGAACGAGACAGCGCTGCGCAGCCATCGCCTCCGCCCTGCGGGCGGGGCCGCCAGGATTCCCGCCCCGCGCCCCGGCCTCGCCAATGAGCGGCGTCCACATGCCGCGGCGGCGAGAGAGCACCGGGCGGCCCCCCGAGTTACATTAGAGCTGCCGCCGCCGCTGCGCGACCGAAGCGAGCGGAGGCAGCGGCGGGCGCGGGGGGGGCCGGGCCGTGAC
>VZRN01001997.1:417003-484493 GCA_013397935.1 Dasyornis broadbenti
CAGCGGCCGGGGCCGGCCGGGGGGGATCAGGCTGCTAGAGAAGGAAGGAAGGGGGCGATCCTGACCCTTCGCGGGCAGCGGGGCAGCTGCAGCTTTTTCTCCCCCGCGCCGTTATCGCCCTCCGTTACCGGGGGCGGCTCGGAGCGGCCGAGGCGAGCGGAGAGGCCGCTTGGCCACCTGGACGCGGCCCATCACCGCAGGCACCCGCTGCGGCGACAGCGGCTCCGGGGGCCCGTGCGCTCCTCGTCCGAAGTCCCTGCTCCCCGCCGGAGAGGCAGCTTGGCTCCCTCGGAGGCGTGAGGGGTGGGAGGGGGTGGGGGCTTTTTTTTTTTGCTCCAGCGGCTCTCCCCCCCCTTTTTTTTTTTTTATTTTTATNNNNTTTTAATTTTTAATTTTTTTCCTGCCCCTCCCGGTCTTCTCCGCGAAGAGAGAGGTGTGCTGGGGCTCCTCTGCTGCGGGAGAGGGTCTATGGTGATAGCACGGGGGTGGTGAGGGCTGAGGAGGGGTCTCGCCGCCGCCCCCGCCGCCGCTGAGAAGGAGGAGAGGGAGGAGGAAGAGGCGAGGCACGGCACCATTTGCTGCTCCCTGCCCCAGCCATGGAGAACGCGCACACAAAGACTGTGGAGGAAGTTTTGGCTTATTTCGGCGTCAACGAGAGCACCGGGCTCAGCCTCGAGCAAGTGAAGAAGCTGAAGGAGAAATGGGGCTCCAACGGTAGGTGAGGCGGCCCCGCCGCGGGGATGCTGCCGCCGGCGCTCGCCCTCTTCCCCGTCTGCTCCCTTTCCCAGCCGTCGCTCTTCTCCCTCATTCTTGCCGGGGCCCTGTGCGAGGCCTAACGCGTGTGCACTGGCAAAGCCGGCATCTCTTCCAGGACCCGGAATAGGAGCGAGGGAGAGAAGATGGCTGACTTGAACTCCACCTCGTGGGTTTCTTTCAATCCCGAGCTCGCAGGGCTGCTCTGGGAAGGAGGGTGTCACCTCCGCTCCCTTTCACCGTAGCGGTGGGAAACCTTTTTCCATTCTGAAATGATACGCTGTAGGGTTTAGGGTTTGCCTTTTTTTTTTTTTTTTTTTTTTCTTGACCTTCATTTTTCCCAGTTTTTTAGCGCCTTTCAGCCCCTTATTTTATATCCTTCTCTCCACTCGGGACGCAAAATTCAGCCGATTTTTTTTTTAGTGCTTACTGCTTGGCTGTCCTAGTCCCTTCTGAACTCCCTTGCCGTTGTGTAAAAATGAAAATCTATGAGAAGATTACACCGTGGAGGTGGTTTTTTAGCTCTAACACTGCTTTTATGCCTCTTGGATTACTAAATCTAGTTGCAGGGACATAAAGGGGAGAACAGAAATAAGGAAATACCCTTAAAATGGAGGAAAGAATCTGAAATATTTTGAACCAAGTTTGATGGTTTGTGTTTTATTTTTTGAAGTGAATGTGAAGGAAAAGCTTTGTCAGAAAGCATTTGAAAAGCGTTTTGAGCCTTTGACCCTTTGTGTGCAGCAACAGCAGGAGTCCCACAGCTGGCTGGAGTGATGACTTGGCTGAATTATAACCCTTGGCACATTCCCGTGAACCTTTATGTGTCTTAAAATGCAAAACTCTCAGGCCCATTCACGTACTCTGGTGAAAAGAGCCACCTTAGTGGGGCTTTCAGTATGTCTGTCAAATCCAACCCAGCTGATTGTGCAATTCAGGAACAATATCTGGTGTGGATGCCTGATAATGCTCTAACGTGTTTCTTCGATGATTTCTTTTCTTTGACATGCTTCGTGGAAAAATCTGCCACTGACAGAGCTACCAGCAGAGGAAGGTGAGCATGGTTATGAAATCTTCTGCTAATTATTGTTGATAATGTTTTTTTAAAAATGTGCATGGATAATGTTTTTTTTTTTTAAATGTGCATGACTAAATGGCTTTGTTACATATTGCAGGAAAAACCTTACTTGAGCTTGTGATTGAACAATTTGAAGACTTACTAGTTAGAATTTTGTTGCTGGCCGCTTGCATATCTTTTGTAAGTATGATTTTTTTTTTCTTAATTTTTAATTTCATAGGGCTCTGTCTGGCAGAGTGACATGTTCCAATATATATGAACTGTACATACTGAAATTATTCTTTCTTGCTGGGTAGAAGTATAAGATGCAGAATTGCTACCCGTTAAATTAGTTCCTTGTGATGAGGTTTCTGTATGCTAGCAAACAAAAATTTCAGGGACTCTTTCATTGCATGAGTCATAAGTACATAACTACACTAGACAGGTATTTTAAAAAGTGCTTCCCATTCAACCCAATTTGCTTATTTGAGGTGGGATTTCCCAATGCTGCTGTTGGCTTTGAAAGCTAACCTTGAGTAAGTAAGCGTTTAACTGGACATTCTTCTTGCCTTTGGGTTAATCGTTATCAAGCTCGATGTATAATCATTGGAAGACATTTTTGGATGCAATGCAGACTGTAAATAGAATCTACATGGCGAATATTCCAGTTGCCTTTCCTTCCTGATAATAGCAAGGTGACAGTTGTTGCTTTTGACAGTGACAAGAATGTTGACGGCTGTGATGGCACCATTGTTGACCAAATTTGGTAACTGACCTTTGGATAGTCAAGTCATTAAATGGACATCTTGCTTTACATACAGGACTAAAAGAAGAAGAACATTTTTAACTTTTTTCCTAAGAAAGCATGATTAGGCAATCTTTTCACATTATGTGTAAAGGGTATGTGCTTGCTGAAAAACTGGAAAATGGACTGAAGGCTCAGTAGAGAAGGAAGGTGAAGGCTGTATTTCATGGGGATCTGGACAACAGAAACAAAAGCTGGCTGAATATTAAATTGTTTAGGTAGGGAGTAAAAGTTTACAGTAGACTTTGCCCTGGAGTTGTAATTAACTGCTTGAAAAAAAAAATAAATGCTGCAGCAGCTCTTGGGGGGGAGTGGAAATTGTGGTGGCTCTTTAGCTAAGGGCAAACTAATTAGGATGGGCAGAGGAGAATGTGCTCTGGAGCTGTTGTGTTGTGGGGGAAGGGTTGCCCTGGTGCTGCAGTTTGTGCTGTGCTGGGGATCTGCTCTCCCCACACCAACACCTTCCAGAGGGCTCTGGTAATTCACCAATACCAGCTGAGCAGTGACTGGTGACATCAGTCTTGACCATGGAGACAGATGTGCTTCACTCTGTTTCCTGGAGAGGAAATCAGGCTGGCTATTGAAAATTGAATAAACAGTCATTCAAATGCCTTTTTTTTTTTTTTTTTTTTTTTCCCTCCTCTTTCCCCTTCTCTTCATGGAGGGTGAGAAGGGGATGCATTTTTGTTCCTGAAAAGTCAGGAGTGTTTCTGTTGTCTCATGAGACAAATGACAACACAGAAGTTTGTTAGCCTTCCATGCCAAGGTACATTAGTTGTTTTTATTATAAACAAGTAAGTGAAAAATCAGATTCACCAAACTGAAGCTTTCATTGCTGAGTCTGAGTAAGTATGAGACCAGACTGACAGAGGTCATAGAACATACACTACTGAGTCTTCTTGGAAAACTTGATTAGTAGCTGAATTCAGTTGCTTTTTTCAGTATGGTTAATTTTCCTATCTAATTAAGAGGAGACTGTAGTCTAATGGAGTGTAGAATAGATCTGGGTTCTCTGCTTCTGTGGAGCTGACATGGTACATGACCTTGGGCAAGTGCTTTGCCTTTTCTATCTCCTATTTTAGAGTTACAGAGGCACACTAAATTGATGTTAGAAGTAAAGATTTTTCTCTGATGAAAAGTAAAAAACCCCTAGGTAGATTATAGTTTTGGTACTTTAAAAGCTCTTCCCCTTTGTGTTTGTTTCTGGTGTTTTCTTTGCTCAGAAGATGCTCATGTCTGTTTTTCTTAGGTTTTAACACTTGATGAAAGCATAAGACAGACTCTTGTAGTAGCTGTAAAGCACCTTTGGATATGCTGGCACAAGGATTGCATTACTGCAAAAACAGGATGTAATTCCATCACCTAAAATTCTGGTGTTCTTTACCAGATGTACATTGTCAGTTTAGAAAAATTAGGATTCAGGTATGCGAGAGAGGATCTCAAAGTATATAGAATTTTTTTTTGTGTTGAGGGAGTTTTTGTGGTGGTCGTGTTGCAATCATAGTTCATATTAGTTTATTGCTGTAGAACTGCCTGCACAGTAACACATGTGTAGCACTGAGACCGGCATTAGGGTTTTGTGCAGGAACATCCGTTCTTATATGGAGTATAAAGTTCTGTGTTCAGAGTGCCTTTTGTGCCCTCTGCTCCCACCCTGCCTGTCAGGTAGGTGTCAGTAAAATAAGTCAGACCAGCAGCTCAATCTGTGTCACCCAGGCTGATTGCCGGGGTCAGATGCTGCGTGTTTGTGGGCTGTGGATCCTGTGTCCTACATTCCAGGTCAGAACTGCTGTTAGAGATGTGCCTGGTTAGTGAAAGCCTTAAATATGGCCTTTGAAGTATAAATAATTTCTGATGGTGAGTAAATGGATCTGTGAATAGACTTGTCTTGGTCTTCTGTTGGATCTGTGAAGCCTCTGCAGAAATAAATCCGTGGAGTGTATTCATGGCTTTTAATTCTTGATACTTGTGTAGCATGTGCTCAGATCTAGTGTTTACTGAAAAGAACAGCTTGCTTTGCTGTATAAATGGTTTTGACAGGTTGCAAAATGTTAACTGCATCTGATGTAGAGTAATTCCTTGTTAAAGTGTGGCTGCTTTAAGCAGTGATGTGTGCTGAACTCTGCAGCCTTAGCTCTGCATCACACAGTGGATTTCCTTCTACAAGGTGCGACGTAGGCTATAAACTCTACCAAATCTTGAAGTATTTACACAGCATCCTAAAGGCGATCCCTCCCCTCAATTATTCCTTTGATTCCTAAGCTGACTTAGAAGTGAATGTTCTGGGAATGTTTTCTAGTAGTGGATGTGTGTGTTTAGATGAAAACAATGCATTGTGCTTTAGCCCAGAGATTGTTATAGCGTGTTAATTAGTGTAGGTATAACCTAGCTTGTAGTAAAAGGTGAGCAGAGGTCGTCTTGGAGGAAATAGGATGTGTCAGTAACAATGTTGCAGGCTTTGCCCTGAAATCACCTCAAAAGCTACCTGTTAAGGTCAGCAGCAGTGAGTGTGTGGCACGAGATAAGGATTGCTGTAGAACATGACACTGGCGTGCTTTTAGCTACACTTAGATTGCTCATTAGCATGAGGCTAGGGGTGGTAAAAATGTGAGAAGTCATTGTGATTCCATTTTATGATGTAAAAATTGAACTGTGGGTGACAGGTATTTTTTTCCCTTATTGCTGTAATAAACAATATATTTATTTTCAGAAATATGGAGTAAGATCTCAAGGTTGCTTACAATCTGTTAACTCCATAAAATTCTTAATTTTGGCTTATACATGTGGTCAAGATATCTTGGTTTGTGTTTGAGGATTTCCCCCCCCCCACCTGCCTTGTGTAGCAGACAAAAATCTCTACTGAATCATGGAACTAAAATCGGGAGGTTTTCTTTAATGTTACCTGGTGTTTAGTATAACTGACATGGATGGCGCAGGGGTCAGCACTACTGAAATAGTTTGCATCTTCTTAATTTTAAGCTAATTGATATTGAAAAGAGAAATCAGTAAAAGAGAGTTTTCTGAGCAGCAGTTGATTCTCTGTCCAAAATATACTGAAACTTAAATTCCATTATCCTGTGAGGAGAAAACTCGTAAAGCAGACCGTACATTTTATATGACCCACTTTAATCAATCCAGGGCTTCTTTTTGTTGGGATGAGATTTTACCTCTCCCAGCTTGCTTCTAAGTTTCCATTGTCAAAATGAAAACGGAACAAAAATCCCTGGTAGCTTGCTGACAACAAAGTGCTTTTCCTCTGTTAGTGGTGAGCGGGTACAGCCTGCTGGGCAACACAATTCTGCCTCGAAACTCCCATTCTTCGATTCTGTTGTTGTTACTTAATGATACATAGTCATCTGAGGTAACTTGTGTCCATAACTTCCCTGACAACACAGAGATACTTCACTTGTAGAAATGGAAAAAGCTGTAAGGGCACTTGTTTTAGCCACTTCCATCAGTGCTCGTCTCATTGCTGGCCGGCTGTGGCATTGTATCTCTGCCTTCTTTTTACATCTAAGTGCTGTTTGCCTGTCATTGTGTCTTTGTTTAAAATAGGCTCCGGCAGCCCTAAAGCAAATATGTTGAATGAAAGTTGTCCTTTAAGCTGCTTATGCTGGCTGTTGATATGGGACTTTTAGGTCTTGCTATTATTTCCCTTATATTTTAGCCTTGCATTTCTCTTGAGCAATTATCTTATTCTTTTCTTATTTTTCCTATTCTTTCTTAAATACATGGTGACTTTACCTATTGACAGTACTGCCTGACCAGTGCATTGGAGATCAATGACCTGGAAATTAAGCTGTTCTACATGTGAGTCTTAAAGTGATTAGGGCTGAAACATGGTGGGGCCCTTCTGAGTAGAAATAAAAAAAAATGAGATCTCTCACTGTAAACCTCTCCAGGGTCTTAAAAGTGTGCTAGTGGAAACTTTCTGTCAAGGACTCAGTGACTTGGACAAGAACTGTCTAGTCTTTACCAGGCTTCAGCAAATGGTTTGTTGTTACTAAAAATGCAGAGTTAAATACTTGTTATTGCTTGTTCTCCTTCCTCTTTGTTTTTCTTGTGTTTGTGTTGTTTTTTACTTCAGGCTATTATCAAATAATAAACCCAATCTGTTACAGAATATGTATTGTGTTACCACAAGTACCCTTAATGGAGTGTTAATATAGCTGTAATCTGCTATAGCAAAACCAAGAACTCACAATGTATCTGGTTATTTTATGTCTATATTTACTAAATTGTTCTAGAGCTAGAGCTTGGATTGTTCTGCTGTTAGTAACTGTGTAGAAACTTCTGGAGGGAGAAATGTGTATTGCTGGCTTTCAGGATTAACCAATACTTCATTTTAGTTTTGTCACAGATTGGTAATTTCACCAAAAAAAGGTGAAGATTTAAACCATCAGACTCTATGCTCTCAGGATCTCTAATTTGAGTTCATCTGCTCTTTTTGAAATAATGGCTTATTGAAAGAGAAGATCCCTTGAAAACTTAATTTTGGCTCTCCTTGACATACTTGGATCTTGATGTCCTTGTAGCTACTTTCCTTACCTCTGGAAGTTGTGGCCTTTCTCAATGTTATTTTACAACACACATGGTCTTAAATCAGAAAAGATTCTGATTTAACATTGTGTAAAGTGGATGTGTTATTCCAGTTAACCTTGCAGGTGCCTGCTCAGATAAGAACATCATAAAATAATTGAATTTATTTGCTTTGTTTGGAAGCAAAGTGGGTTCTACAGAATTCCAATAAAGAAAGGGAGGGAAGAAACGGATACTGGACAGATTTCTGACGGCAGCGTGTGACCTTGTGTACGCTGAGAGATCTGGAAATGCACCGTCAGCCTCTCCTGTAGTTCCAGGGGCAGCAGCAGTGCTGGTGCAGAGGGAAGGCTGCCCCTGGCACAGGGATGAGTGTGGAGTGAGGACAGACAGCGTGGCCTGACCGACTGCCCCAGCAGGTCAAATGGCAGGAGGTGTTCCAGGGACTGGAGAGCAGTGGTGTGGGAGGAGGGAAGAAACACCGAGCTGTGGAGAGCATGAGAAATCCTGACTAAATGTCTTCTCCAGGGGGATTACACAGACCCTCAAAATGTTGTGTTGCCAGTTGGAATGTTTCAGTTGTATTAATCACAACCCGGATCTTACAAGTTTATCCCTTTGTAATAAAAATTTGTTGTTGCGTTGGATTCGCTTGACAGTCTGCTTTCTGCCTGAGGCTCTCATGCTGCTGCTCCTTCCTTTTGACGTCCTGGAGTGTCTCACAATTGAGCAATAGCTCGGAGCAGCGTGTTGGTGGAATCATGGACTCGCTTTAGTAACAGTTTGCTCGCTGCAGTCTTCTAGTGATTCAGAGTGCTGTTGCCTGACTACCAGCCCTAATTATCTCAACACGTTGTTCCTATTTACTGTCACTTTCCCAGCTTCCTGTTGCTCAACATGTTGATGAAAATGCTCTTCCTCTCTGGTCATGTTAACTTGACTTTTCATCAGTGACTCCAGCGCTCTGCAGAGGCCCTGACACATTCAAGTCAAGTGAATGACAGATGCCTAAAACTGGAGTGCACTTCTAAAACGAATGAATTAAAAGAAAATCTATGTGGAGCCTTTTATGCAAGTCCTCAAGTTTGATTTACCTTTTAAAATCCAGTTTTGAGTTTTGTCAGCTACTTGGTTCAGAATCCAGCTTCAGATACAACTATACCATTTGCTTAGATACTTCAATAAGACACTACTTGTATTTAAATAAGTAGATGTTTTCAGTAGATATGAAAAATAAGCTTGTAAAGCTGTTTTCATTTGTGTGGCTAAGCTACTGGTAAAGGGCAATTAACTTAAAATTCAGATTCTGGCAAGGTTTTAGTATTTTAAGTAGTCAAACTAATCTATCTGTCTCCTATTTAATACAGTAATGAATTTTTTTTTGCATTGTCATAACTGTTGTCACAGCTTCTGTTTTCATTTCTGAAGCAACAGTAGCAATTGTTTCCCAAATAAATAGCTTTCTCCTTTAAAAGAAGAGCAGCCTCTAAAATGAACTTTGTACTACTTTAGTAAAGATTCTTTTTCTCCTTTTCCATTGCGTTTTGCCAACTCATTCATGAATTACAAAACTACAACTTGGTAGATCGAGGGGTTTCCAAAACTGCTGAAGCCTAAGCAGTTGAAACTTAGCAGGCATAAAGTTTGCAAGGTGTCTGTGTAAATCAGTAATTTAAATCACTGCGTTTCTCTTGCAGGTCCTGGCCTGGTTTGAAGAAGGTGAAGAAACAATCACAGCATTTGTAGAGCCTTTTGTAATCTTACTCATATTAGTAGCCAACGCAATTGTGGGAGTGTGGCAGGTATGCAGAGATTTTTTACAGCATCAAATCACAAATGTTTTGGGGTTTTATGGTTTAAGAGGAAGCACTGTACACTGTAGTGTTGGGTGTTCTTACAAAGCAAGTAGGATGTGTTGCTAACTTTGGATTCCTGAGAGTCAGCAAACCATAAAGCTTCTCGACAGAAAGTGTTGACTTAAAGGTAAAATGAAAGCTTCAGAAGTGGTGCCAGAAAGGCAAAATGCCCATCAGTGTGTTTGGCCACACACTGCTGAACACATGAACAAGACAGGCCAGAATAAAGGCCTGAATTCAGGCAATAAATCAGGCCTTGCAAAGCTAAGAACAATTGGATTGGTTTGCTTGGGTTTTTTTTCCCAACTAAGGAACAAAAGATGGAGCACTTGTAATCTTGTTTCTTGTCTGTTTCCTCTTGAGACGACTGCTGTGTTTTAGTAAATTATTAATACAGTATTAATTCTCCCTATTCAATCACTATGGTACCTATTAAGTGTAGATCCAAAGACTGCATGTCTGTCAAAAGGCACAAATTTCTTCTGAAAACATCTAAATACCATGCAGCTTTTCCTACATTGTCAGCTGTGACATTAATTGGATGCTTTTTCTATAAATCGTATAGACAGTAATATCATAACATAAAATAACACTTCGTGAGATGCCAAAACAAAACTGTTCATATCACTTTAGTTTACTAATTTGATCACTTTAGACAGTGGATGTTTGATTAGATGGGCTTTTTTCTGCAGATAAAAGATATTCTAGGATTTTTATGATCATTTAAGTTCTTTGTAAGGTTGGCTGGTTTTGTTGGGTTTTTTTTTTAAGGGAGGTTGCTAATGTGATGTAATTACTTGCTCTCTTAGTGCATGAGGCTTCATGCTTTAAAATAAAAGCAAACTGGTCAAAATAACAATAAACATTAAGAGGAAGAGCCCTGTTAACAGGTTAAAACACATTAGAGAGGACCCTGCATGCTGGAAGAAGTGGCCTTGAGTGGCATTGCTGCACATTCTTGTGCTATCCTAAGTGAGCTGGCTGAAGAGTGTTCCTCAAAATTCAGTCTTTAGCAGTACCCAGCTTGCTGCACAACCTGCTGGAGCTGCTGTGGAGGGAAGAGGTAATGTCGGTCAAGGGGTGACAGCATTGCCCCCTTAAATGACGTTTTATATTCAAGTCTTCATAAAGTAATTGTGCAAGAGTTAATATTTAATTTGAATCTGTGAGTTACAGTTCTACAGGTACTAATTTTAAGCATGAAATGGGAGGTAAATCTGTCTGTATCGTTTGAGAATTTTTCTTGTGTGGTTGTTTCCCTGTTGTAGGAAATAATCAGGTTTCTTCCAGATGTGATAGCACGTAGAGAATATCTCTATATGTCTATTTCTACATGCGTGGAACTTCATTGTGAAACCGAGTTGCTGCACAGATGAAGTGACTCATTCCCTTGTTCTAATGGGCACGGAAAATCAGTCACGGTACACAGTCTCCACCCATAAATGTATCTGTTCCTACAGGTACCAGATGTGAGCACTGAGTCACGGTCCCGGCTCTGCCACCCTCAACCTTTCCTCTCACGTGCACTTTTCCCCAGGAGCCACCTGCCAGTGCTTCAGTGCCTGGCAGGACAGTCTGGCTACCGTAACTTCAGGCAAACCGGGAGCAAAAAGATTCAGTCTAACACCCTGAGCTGGCTGAACGAGCTGAATCACAGAATTGTTGAGGTTGGAAAAGGTCTTTAAGGTCACCAAGCCACACCGTTAACCCTGCACTGCCAAGGCCACCATGAAACCATGTCCCTGAGGGCCACGTGTACATCTTTTAGATACCTCCAGGCATGGTGATTCATCCACTTTCCTGAGCAGCCTGTTTGGATGCTTGATAACCATTTCTGTGAAGAAATTGTTGCTAATATCCATTCTAAATCTCCCCTGGTGCAAATTGGATATTTATTCTTGTTCTTTTTCTGGAGAGTGACAAGGTTCCCCTGAGCTTCCTTTTCTCCAAGCTGAGCTCTCCCAGCTGTTCCTGGTGCTCCAGACCCTTCCCCAGCTCTGTCCCCTTCCCTGGGCATGCACCAGCCCCTCAATGTCCTTCTTATCATGAGGGGCCCAAAACTGCCCCAGGCTTTGAGGTGGCTCAGCAGTGCCCAGCACAGGGGATGAGCACTGCTCTGGTCTTACTGGCTGCACTATTTCTGCTACAAGCCAGGTGCCATTGGCCTTCTTGGCCACCTGGGTCATGATGTTGAATTTTTATTTCTCCTTTTTGAAGGAAAAGTTCTATTGAAATAACCTTTCTTTTGTGGGACTTTAAGGTTTTGCCTAATGGTGAATCTTAGTCCACAGAAAAGCAATATTGGTGTTGTAGTGCTGAGGAGCAAAATTCATTTACGTGGTGGAATAAGAAGATGGTATTACTTACAGCTTTATGGGTCTGTGCTGGTATCTGCAGTGCCAGACCCTGAGCTGTGCCATGGAAATGTTAGTTCCTCAAGGTAGTTTTGGTAACACTCATTTTCAGCTTCTCTGTTGCATGGAACTACTTAGTTCCTCAGCATTTGAATTTCTGATGGTTTTGTTTCTGCTTTGACGTACAGGAGGAGCTTTTTATTATCTGAAAAGGCTGATGTATATTTGAAGGGCAGATGTTCTAAAAGCTATGTGCACTCCACTATTATCTATAATTATCAGGGCTAAATGACATTTGTTCTTGTCAATAGGCAGGGAAATGGAAAATAAGTTCTTTCTCCAGGAGCTGGAGGAGCACTGATAAGCTGCTGGTTTCTACAGTTGTTCTTTATCCAGGTGGCATCACAGCATTGATACCAATCTCTGGTTGTGCTTAGTGAGAGGACTGCAGCTGGGATAGGAAAGCTGTTGTGTTAGTGGAAATCAAAAGGGTTTTGTGTGTGGGAATCATCCAAGTCTGTAAATTGTTTAGAGATTCTGGGCAAGTTTCTAGTGTATGCTTTAATTTCACTTCAGCATGATTTGGTTTGCTGAAACAGAGTTGATGATAATTTGGTTTCATCGTAACATGATCCTTGATTTCTGTCAGTAAATGAAATTCAGCAGTGCTTATCCACTCCAGGCTGAGTCTAAGCTGCTCCAGCCAAGGTACAGCCAAAACCTACATCCACGAGTCTTAATTCTGCTTAGTGCTTTTTTTTAATGTCAAAAAGCATTCATAGGTGACATGGAACTCCTTGTGTGGCCTCCCTGCAACAACACAGTGGGTATTTTTGATGGAAAGTGCTGCAGGGTTTAAATAAACAATTTCAGTGTTCTAAAGGCCCACAAACACCTGAATTACACTCTAATAATTTCCAGTCAGCAACCTCATAAAGGGAGGGGACACAAAATGTTCTGTATGAGGAAATATAGCTGAGCTGAGTTGGTAGTATTCATATGATAATGCTATTGAAAAATCGGATCTGACAGCCTTATTTTTCCTTGAGGGCTTTCAAAATCACACATTTTTGCTGTCTTTTAGGAAAGAAATGCTGAAAATGCTATTGAAGCTCTTAAAGAATATGAACCAGAGATGGGTAAAGTGTATCGACAAGACCGAAAAAGTGTCCAGAGGATTAAAGCAAGAGACATTGTCCCAGGTGATATCGTGGAAGTGGCAGGTAAGACCCACTTATGTGCTTCATACGTGCATTAGCATTTTAATGTCAAATTGTGTGGGGTTTTGTCTTAATGATTTGAGGCCCTGGGGGGAGTTTTCAAAGACTCCTAAGTATATGCTTCACTTAAGAACAATCTTGCTTCTGTTCATCTGTAATTACCTTAAATGTGCATTTGTACTGAGGGGATTGTTTTTCGAATTGCCACTTAGTTTAATTGGTAGGTCTAAAAGCAAAGCATCTTAATTGGAGTTGTGGTTTTAACACTTGTCACAAATTTGAAATCTTGTTTTCTAATGTCTGGTTTCAGAGTGTCTTAAAACTTTTTCTGGTTTTCTATCACAAAATAGATGTTTGTTCCTGGTTTTTAAATTTCTTCAGTTTCCTTAGGTTTGGGAGTGCAGAGATTTTTTTTTTTTTTTTTAGTCACACTCTGTTGTTTCATCTGAATGTGTTTCTCCAACTCTTAGACTTGTAGTAGCACTGCCTTTGAACTTCTCTTCACAAATGTCTTCTGTCCTCTCAGCAAGTATGAGTGGCACGTGACTTCACTGTTTTCTCATCTTTCATAATTCTTTATTCTTCTTTTGACAATTTGCTGCCTAGGAGATCTCCAATATATAAGCTATGCAGAGTAGAGCTCCCTGTTTCTCCTGGGTAAGCTTTTGAAGTGCCAGTCGTAGAAGACTGGACTTTTGCCTAGAGCTTTCCGATACCTTAGTTTTGCTCTAAAAGGTGTATCTTTGTTTGGAAGGAGTGCAAAAATAGAGGTGTTATATACTTCTAGCTAAAACTCCATCATTTTGGTGATAATGCCATAGTAATAACTTTAAACCGGGCTTAACTGTCCTTCCCAGATAAAACTAGGTGGCTCTCGCGAAGTGTCAGGAGTGTTGCATGCTCAGATTTTGTAGGTCATTATCAGCTGTTAACTGAGTGATTGTTCCTTTGGGAACAATCAGGGTGTACATCAAACTTGCTTTGCACTAGTGTCACTTTGATTTTCGAGGTGGTAGCTGTCTCAAGAGGAGAGATATAGATACCCTTAAACTCGACTATCCTCCTGTTTTAATTAGCAGGCAAAGAGTGTGTGCTCAGAATGAAGTTGGTGTTGGCTGCCTGCCCAGCTTTCTTTCCTTGAGAAACTTTGACATTGGTTGAGCCCTGTCTCAAGCCCCTGTTTTGTGCACAGGATGATTCAGCTACGAGTCCAAATCTGAAGTGGTGATAGCAGAAAGGGAGGGTGAACTGTGATGCCTTGTCGCTTACTGTGCTCTTTGCCTCGCTGCTCCTGCTCTGCACGGCCAGAGCCGTGTGCTCTGCAAGGGGATGTTGTTTCTGCTGTGCTTGACGTGTCCTTTTGAGGCAAACAGAACTGTATCAATTACAGACTCTGCAGTAGATGTCTAGGCCAAATCCTTATCCTGTTTTTAAATGTCAGCAATGGAATGGTAGTTTTGGAAGGAGTTTTCATCGTGGGAATACACTTGGGTTGTGTTTTTCGGTACTTTAAAGCAGTACTGGTAGAATTGCAAGTTGATGACTGTGTGTTTTGCACTGGTTTGGGTTATCGCGGAGGAGACATGCTGGATTTTGATGCTCTGCCAGGTGTCTAGAGCACAGAACACTTTCTCCTTGATTCATTGCTATTTCAGAAGAGGTACAGATTGTGTTTTCATCTTCAAATTTAGCTTTGCCTTTATTCTGTATGAGAACACCTGGGGGATGTGTGGGCTTTTACTTACCTGCTGTATATTGTCAGTACCAATAAAATCAATTACTCTGTTTAAAAGGCCTGTGTCTGAGGGAGAAAAACGAATTGGGAATAGCCAATGTGCCTGTAACACCAGGCTGCCTTTAACAATCCTCTTTATCATGGGGTCACTATTGCATTATTTTAAAATATGCTTGCAGAACAATGACTGATAGTCCAGCACATGTAGAATTGATTTTAAAAAAACCCAACAAAACCCACTAGGGACAAGCTTATGCTGGCGTGCTCATGTAGAAAAACAAAAAATATCCAAATTTTATGACTGTTCTTTAAGATAGGTGGTCTGGTTTGTAGAAGCTTTTCTGGGTCAAATACTCAAACTGGTGGGTCTAACAATACACTTAAATTACCCCCACTTGAAGCTGCAGTCAATTTTAAGTCACACGGATGTTTAATAGAGAAGTGCTTTGGTGTAGCACAGCTTCTGATAGCAAAGTAATAAATTCTTGTAGCTAGACAATGATGAAGTTTTAATTGTAGTCAAACTGAGAAAAGCCACAGAGCAAGTAGAGAAGAGCCAATCAACACACCGTGTCCCAGTGTTGGTGTCAAGGCCTGGAGGTGAGAGAGATTCTGTGCATTCCTGTGCCTCAAGTGCAGGAGGACTGCGATGGCCTTTGACATGGTGTTTGCAAAAAGATGACCATGTAGGGAAGTGACAGAGCCCTGCATGCTGGGATACATATCTGGCTATGGAATTCTAGGCAAAGTGCCAACGACATTTGTGTGTCCAGGCTAATATCTTTAAACTGAGTGGCATAAACAACCAGGTGATTGGTTTCTCCCCTGTGCTGATGACTAATATTGAATAGATTTCTACAGGTCTTCCGTTGCAAAATAGTTGTGTTTAATGCTGTAGCAGCTTTGTTAATTTGAAACAATGGGTCTGACACAGACATAACTCTGTTGTAGGAATTGTTAGATCGCTGTTGATACGTGCAGATGTGGATTTAACTGCGTGTTGTTAGGAAGACTTTCTTCCATGTCCACTTAAGCAAAGATGGTGGAAAAGATTCCATGCAATGAACAGGAGCTCTTAGGGATGTTGGGATCACAGATTTGGAATGTGTGCCTTAAATTTGCTTGCAGAGCTGTGGTGGGCATGGTTCTCAGAGCTGTAGCGTGTGATGGTTACTAAGCTACAGAGTTTTTCTTAGAATTGTTGAACTGACAAACATCCAGATGCTGTCCTCACATGGCTTTTCAGTTTGCCTGTCTTTAGATGGATTATCATGGTCTTGTAAAAGCTGGATTTAATTGGAGGGTACACTCTAAACTTGTAACCAGGGGCTATCTAAATAGATTAGATATACTTTGGTTTAGTTGAGTTTTTTGTTTGCTGGGTTAAAGTAATGTTTTACAGAGAAGTTTAAAACAGCATGGCCCTACTTCTTACAAGTTTTTATGAAGTTCAGCCTGAAAAATTGGGATAAACTGGTTGTAAATCATTTATTTTTTATAGAAGCACATTTGGGAACAGAAATTACCTTTGTTCACTTCCGTTGTATTTTCCTGTCTACAATTTTCTGGATTAGATACAGCGTGTCTGAGTTTCTGTAATTTAATAAATGAAAGTTCAATAGTTGCAGTCAGTAAATGACCAATGCACAGCTACAGTAGTTCCTCTTTTCCCTGAATTTCTGAATGATGGTTCTTGTCATCTGTTACTG
Organism: Dasyornis broadbenti; assembly: GCA_013397935.1. Classification (NCBI taxonomy): domain Eukaryota; kingdom Metazoa; phylum Chordata; class Aves; order Passeriformes; family Dasyornithidae; genus Dasyornis; species Dasyornis broadbenti. The sequence continues at coordinate 433,032 of VZRN01001997.1, forward strand.
TATCTGTAAGTACTCAACATGTTAAAAACATACACAGAGTTGCCAGAAGCTGTTGCTTATTAAATTAGTGTATATTCCAGAAAACTTAGTTTTGTACCTGGCGTAGAGTAGGCAAGAGCTACTTTCTGAGGCTTTTAATTCCAACTGCAGAGCACTTCAGGGCTCTTGGGTGCCTTATGATAAAAGAAAGATAAATTTTGGGATGATGAAGGTCAGGAGGGAAGATTCTTGAGGTGAATTATGTCAAACTCCCATGTAGTTGTGAAGAGCTCCAGTTTCTCCCTGGTAGTACAACTGAAAAATGTGAATGTTGCAGATCTTATTCCAAAACATCTGGGTTCTTGTACCTGTGTTACTTTTCTAATAACTAGGATTGATTTTCAGGCTCACTGCTAGAGATGCAGGTTTACTTTTTCTGGTAAAGTATTGAGATTGGAAAAAATATGGAAAAGGATGGAGTTAAGAACAGAGACCTACTGAAAGTCCTAAAGCAAACTGCTGAGAGCTTCTCTTGATAGGGAAAAAGAATTAACTGCAAATGTTGTGTTTCCTTATGGGTGCAAACCGTTGGGTTTGGGTTTTAAAGCATGTATTTTCCTTTTTTTCCTTTTGAACCAGAAAAGACAGGAAAGTAAGATCAGTGGTTAATAAATGTGTGTATGAGTAGTGCATAAATCTGTGAGCTTCAGTGAACATTTTGGCCAACGCATCAGAGGCAGCTTGGGGATAACCAGACACAGTCCAAACTCCATTCCACACTCCAGTGGAGTCTGCAGTTATGTGAGGTTCAACTCGGGGCACAGCCTAAACTTGTGTCACTTTTAACACACATTTGAAATATTGCAAAACACATTTCCAATTTTTACCTAATTCTTGTAGCATTTTCCTTCAGAGTTACCAAACTGTTTGGTAAAAATAGCAAAACTAATTCTTGTTTGGTTGCCTGAAAATTGAGAACATACCTGATATTCTGTACTCTGACAGAACTGATACTGAGTGGGTTTTATTATAAGCACAAATAGTACTGAACAAAAAGCTTGAGCATCAGGATAATGTTCTGTTATTACCGTATCACCCTGACAAAGGAAGCTTTTTTTTTTTAAGGCTAAAGAAAACTTGCATTCGGAGCTTTGCTTCGAGAATTCTTCCAGCTTCCAGAATTCTGACTCTTGGTTCTTCTGTTACCCAAATGCAGCATAACTTGGAAACAAGACTTCAGCTTTGGTGTGAAGATGTTGTTGTTCTCTACCTGACCTGGCTTAAGTTGAAGCTTAGCTTACCAGTCCATTCTTTCTGCTATTAGATATTTTTATAGGCTGATCACGAGAGTTTTCCATCTAGCAGGCAGTGATATAAATAGACGCGCTAATGAAAAGCTAAAACCAGACAAATTTAGTTTAGAAATGAGTGCAGACTTACAAGCAGGGTCCCTGTCCATCAGCACATCTTATCAAACGTTCTGGTGCCCTCTTCAGAGAGAATGACACGAAGTCTGGTTTTAGAGAATGAAAAGAAACAAAAATTCAAGTCTTATGTACTGTTTAATACAGTATCTCCATTTTTCTCAACCCTCAGCTTTGACCTGGAAATACTTTGCTCCCAGAAAGCAAAGCTTTTTCTGTCTTTTTGGCTTTCCTTGATAAGAATACAATATATACATGTTTAAAATTTTTTTAACCTCTACCTTTAACAGTTCTTGGGTTAAGATACTCACACTTTGCATACACTGCACAGTAAGCTCTGTGGATATTGTCTGTCTGCCCAGAATGCAGAGGGTGGATGATGATAGAGGCTGTTTCATGCATGCTGTCTAATGCAAAGAATGAATTTAAATGTGTTGTTCTGTTGTCTTGTCAGTGAAAGCAAGTGCTGATTTACTGCTGTGGTTACAACTGATGGACCTTTGCTGGTGTAATCTGTCTCGTTGGAAAATAAACCTGACCTTCCTGGTTTGGAGTGGAAACTCAGACTTAAAATATAGTTCATAATCACTCTCCTAATTTTGACACTTTGACAGTCTTGGCCTTGTATGAAAGTGTAGATGGAATCAATTATGTTCCTGTTTTGTAGAGCTTCTGATTTCTGGTACCATTTTATTATGCCCTGTTCAGGAAGTGTTAAATACTTAAAACCTGTTACTACGGAAGAAAAATTAAGTTTCTGATGGCCTAAGGAAATCAGGCACAATAAGAAGATGAGATTGTCTGCGTACAAGGCGGGAAGAGAAGCTAAGCTGAGCTTATGTTGAGGAAGTTTAATACAAAAACCAGTTGTGCTGGAGCAGCTCTACCTCTAAATAGAAGCAAACCATTCTGTTCTCTCAATTCAACATTCAGAAAATCCTCAGTTCTGCTGATTGAAGTGTGTAGCATCCCATAGGTGTTATTTGAAGTCTACTCATTTCAATTCTTAAGCTGAATTCTTCAATTCTTTCCTTCATGAAGGAAGTTTCAGTTGCTTCAGTTTATTAGTAAATACTCACACAGTCGTGTGTCCTGTAATTTATAGTATAAACTTACTTTTGGGTAAGAGAGGAGACTGAAATAACTAATGCTTTAAGAGACTAAATATCTCACTAGGAAAAGTGGTTTTTAAATAACTGTACCAGTAATCTGTCATGTTAAACCAGAAAGTAGTTGCTAACACTTTATGTGTTTTGGCAAAAGAATTAATATTTAGTCTTTTTCCTTTTTTGATGGTAAAACCCCATGTATTTTGAATCAGTTGTTCTAAAAGCACTGTGGCGAGTTATACCTGCTAAATTTGATAGTATTTCTACTCTAGCCTGCTAAAATTTGAGCATCCTAATAAAGCAGGAGAAAAACCATAGTGTCTAAAAACCAAAATACACAAACTTGTCAACAATGAACCTTAATATATTAAGACACTTTTTTTTGTTCTCTCCAGTTTGGTAGAAATTGGTTTGGGGATGCTTTTGCTCAGTTTCAGGAACTGTGTGTGTTCACAAACTGTTCAACTATAGAATAGTTGGAGCTGTACTAATAAATCTTTATTGCAAAAGTCCACTTGCAACCCCCAACCTGCTGATCCAGGGTGACACTGGCTTTGGTTAATGATAAACATAAATTAAGTGTGAGGTACATATTGTATATGAATAGCCCTTCTGACTTCTACAGGAAGAATTACTTTCTTGCTGTGATCACAAAGAGGGATTTTTTGCAAACAGATCACTTTGCTTTGAAGAGGAATTGTTCTTGTAACACAGTAATGTAAAACAGAAGGAAAACTTTTCACTTTTTACAGGGTACCTGCCTGTAAATCTCTGAGCAAGTCTCCAGGGCTATGAGAGGTCAGAGTTAACAGAGCTGATATTGGTGTTCAAAGTACACGTTTAAAGCAGTAGTTTTGTTCTGAGGGCTGTTCTATATCATAGTGGCTTTTGGGGTAATGTTGCTTCCGGAGCGCACTGTCACCAGCAGTTTTGATTAGAAGATCTGGAATATGGGTCTCAATAGACTAGATTGAGATACAGTGTAATAATTTGAGACTTGAAAGATGAGTATGGTCCTGTTATAGTATTGTCATTGTTAGTACCCAGAAGTAACTAAAAATACAAGAGACCGGAATCCACACAGCTTTAATAGTTACTTCCTTCATTGTTTAATAGTTACTTTCCTTCCACCTTCATTGTTCATAGAATGTGTGCCCCATCATTTCTGCCCGTGTTCCTGGGCTGTTTAAAAGCACAGACGGCCACAGCCTGCAACATTAATATTGTATTTTGGCGGTTGAGGTCTCCCGGTGGGTGTCTCAAACCATTGTCTGACAGAATTCTGAAACTGAATATTCAGTTTTATTGCTATGCTGGAAACTGGTAAAGCATTAGAAGGGATATCAGTGCTCAAGTGAAGCACACAGGTAATAAGCTGATCATTTCACTGTAGGACTTGATCAGTGCCAAGTATTAAATTGGGCCTCATGTTGCTTAATACATTCTACACTTGAAGTCGATTTGGGACGTGTCTGTTGAGAAGCAGGGTTGGACTGTGTAAAAGTCAAATATATATGTCAATGACTGTTCATGTAGAGGGAACTTGACCCATAACACTGCCATAGCACTGGGAGCAGGAAGATAAGGGCTGGGGAGCTTTGAACTTGAGAAGAAAGGCCGGAGTGTTGGGTGTAACCAGCGGGAATCTGGGCAGGTAACAGTGCTGGCTAGGTGGAACCCAGTATGTTCAAGTACTAAATTATTCCAATTTTCAGTGAAAAAATGTGGCTTCTTTAAAGCAACCAACATAAACTTTAAATTCATATTGCAACAAAGTACCACTCAAGTTTCTACCACGGAGTGGAGATTGTAAATTGTCTGTTTCAGTGTAGACTCCTGCACAGTTAAATAAAATGGATATTTATTTTTTTAACCCTGTGTAGGGACCAGGTTGTTTTTAAACAGATTCATTTATTGTGTATTAAAATTCTAAAATTTTATACATAAAGGATTCTGTGGGTAAAGCTGTAATGATTCAAACCAAACCCTTCTCTCACTCCTCCAAGCAGCAGTCAACGCTTTAGTTAGTGGGGCTGTTTTAATCACTAGTTATGTATTTGGCTACATTATGTTTCAGAACACGTACTGGGGCAGTTTTGAAAGCAGCTTATTTGATTTCTTCAGAGCTGTTGTGGTAATCAAGTGACTATTTAGGATTAAAAACTTCGGTTGAAATAATGGTTGAAAATATTTCTGCAACTGACTTATTTTAGATGTCAGACTATGGAATTAGATCATTTACTATAGCAGCTCTGTACTGAGCAACACAAATACATAATCACTTTCTCATTTCTTTCAAGCTTTGGGTTTTGCTTGTATTGGTTCTGTGGACTGTAATATATACACTTTTAAATCCTCCCAAAAAAACAACAATCCCCCCAATTTTTTTCCTGTTTTAAAGTATATGTTAAAAAAGCCTTCTATTTGTAGATGAGATCTGTAGTACACTGCTCTCTGAAAATTTCCTGTGGTTCCTCCCTATCATAGGATGATTTCCTATTCGTGTTCAGTTTCAGTTGTGCTCATGAAAGTATATTGAAGACTATAAATGACTTAGTGTCATAGTTGTTACTTTGCAAAGAGCTGTTTAAAATATCTCTGTAATTGACCCTGATGTACAGCTTTCTTGCCTGTTGGAAATGCCTTGAATATTTTACTTCAGCCTTCTCAGTCGGAGAGGGTGAGTGAATAATGTCTCTTATCTTAAATTGTTGAGATAAATTTATAAAGTTGCGCTGTCATAATAAATTTAACACTTCAGTTCTGGTCATTCAGGCACTTGATAATGACAGTAGTAGTTTTCGTGGAAATACTGATGTTGAGTATTAATAGTCTGTTGGAGGGGTCTCCAAGTGTTTTAGGTCTTGTGAATATTATGTTTGAGTTTGAACAACTTGGAGCAGTTCAGAAGCAGCTTAGCAAATCACTTGTAAACTTTGCCATATGTTCTGCCCAGTTGCTTGAAAGTCTTAAGATTAGTTTTTAAAACAGCTTCTTTTTTGTTATGCCTCTTTAACAGTGTTGTCAGATGTGGTGGATGTGGGCTGGCTGCAGGTTTCCAGCTCTTTCCAGTGCTCTGATGATGTTTGTGCAGGTTGACAGGCCTCTCCGAGGGCTTGGCCTGTCCAGCCATATCTGAAAGCAGCTGCTACTGTGTGTCTGCAAATAACCCTCCTCAGGACACCAGGAGGGCAATTGAATCGTTTTGCCTTTTTCGGCCTAGGTCACCATTTGTCTAAGGCTATTTTCTCTTGCAGCTCAAGGGTATTGTGGCTTAAATTAGTATTCACATGGTATAATGCCACAGTTGTGGCTGTTTTTTTGTCCCTTCATATACACATGCTCACAAAAGCACACATCTAACTCTACAGGCAAAACTATACAATCTTTTGCTGATTTTAATGGTTGGAGTTACTCTGAATTTACAGAAAGTCACATGGTGCAAGTTTTCCTAACATTTGAAGTAGCACTTAATTCTCCTCTTCAGGGTTTTGTTCCACAGTTTTCCACTCCAGGGTGTGAGTGGTTGGATGAGCCAAGGCTGTGACACCACTGTAGAGTTTTTCATGATGTTATTTCTTAATGTGCATTATTGCTGCTGATTGCATAAGCGGTTCCTGCAGGAATTGCAGCTTATTTTAATTTCACTGCAGGGACACAGATTCCACCTACTGAAAAGATCAGGTGTCCTTAGCTAGTTATTCTCCCTTCTTTATTTCTTTGCATTATTTTGTAGTGATATAGCTGACACTTGAATGCTTGCAGTGCTAAATTGCATTAGGAGTGTTCAATCATGTGTTAATTAACAATATTGACATGCAGAATGTAGAACCCCCCATGTGAGTCAAAAATGTGCCTCATTAATATGCTTTAGCAAATTAATTTGCATGCAGCTATTTATTTGCAGTAGGCACAAAGTGATAAAGCTTTAGTTTTTTTCTTAAAGACCAGGAAAAGCTGAGTAAGAGGAAGCAGGAGGGTAGAAGAATTAACGTTGAGGTGCTAGAGATGCTGGAACTCAACTGACAACTGGATTCATCATTGCCATTTTGAAGAGTGGTGTTAACTTTTATCATCTGCTGCCTTGGTGTCTCAAGCACTTGCTTTGCTGTTTGTGGCTTGTTTGTTTTATTATTTTTTTTTTGTTCAGTGTTGTCTTTTGCAAAGTAGAAATGTGTATGACAAGATAAACACAACCGAGTTCTGTGAGAATTGTAATGGGGATATGGATTGTGGTTATTTAATAGAGCAACATTACTGGAAAATAAAGCTACTGTGTGATCTGAAGTTAACTTCCAACTCTGAAACATCTGGCAGAATTCAAAGTATAACATTACAAGAGCATATTTGCAGAAGCACGTTACTCTCACAATTGGCGCCAAAGAAAAGGAAAATACAACTTCTTTTCGTTTTCTAAATAAATAGAGGAGGATAATGTGATCTTTGGACAGCAAAGGACTCACTTTGGGCATAGAGAAAACAACTAAAAGACTCTCCAGGACCAGTTGTTCTGAAAAGGGAACTCGATTCACCTTAGCTACGGGTTTTGATTGTTTATAAATACGTCTTCTGAAATTGATACCTTGCTCTTGAGGCTGTTTTCCCTTTGCTTTCAAGTGGCCATGTGGTTAGAAAAACAATCCAGTGATTTACAGCTTCTTTCTTGGAGGTTAGGTAGGGGCAAGTCTAAATTGCCAAAGTGTATTGGCTACTCGGAAAATGGGAGTATTGCACATCACAAAAGCAGCAATAAGCTGCTGGTGATCTTAGTCATCTGCACAATTATTGGGAAGTCATTTTTCTTGGTGATGGAGGTAAGAGACACTTGGTTAGAAATCCCTCAACTGGCAAATTTTGACGTTGTCTTGTCATTTCTTTGTAGTTGGAGACAAGGTTCCTGCTGATATAAGAATTACTTCTATCAAATCTACAACTCTAAGAGTAGACCAGTCAATTCTCACAGGTACTGTTTCTGTGACTTTTATGTAATCATGTGCATAATTGAAAGTGCCTTTTCACCATTTGTTTGGAATGATCCATTAGAAACAAGCCTGCAGCTATTGAAGTTCTCTGCATTGAAGTGCAGTAAATTTCTGATCTGGTAACTTCTAGAGTGGCCGAATGAGTTGCTTCATCGTTGGCTTTGTGTTCCCCTTAGTGGGATATGAACATTCTTACTGAGTCTTGTAATGCTTTTTTGGTCATCCCCTTCCCCTAACAGACACAAATAATTTGTGAGAAACTAAAATTTAAAAAAAAAATAAAATTATTTTCTAGTTTACAGAGCCTTCTGGGTTTGAACATCTTGACACCACTCAAATATGAAGTATTTAAATCTTACTAAATGTCTTCTGCAACAGGAGAGAACAGCTTCTGCAATACTGGCAGCTTTTAGGCTGCTGCAACTAAAGCCTCAGTACACTCGAACCTTTTTTGCTGAAATTCTGTGCACACACATTCATGTGTTTTCTGGTACCAGCCCTCAAGTGCAGGGGCTATTTTTAGAGCCCTTTTCAGATTTGTTGAAAACAAAACAAAGTAGCAGCACTTCTGAATATAGGAAAGAAGCTGGGAATCAACCAAGCATGCTACAACAGTTTTCTTTCAGCTGGAACATGAAGGTCTGTCTGCCTGTTTTGGTAGCATAAATTAATGTTAACTAGGTCTGAATTTTAAAACAGTGAAGTATTCATAGGAAGCCTGTTTTTCATCCTTGAATCTGTCTTGAAACAGGCTCCAAAGTTTCTCACCACAGACCCTGAATAGCACAAGACCGATCGAGCTTTACTTACGTTTAGCATAGGAAAATGGACGCTCTCCATGCCTGTAAAGCTGTTGGAACGAGTAGAAATAACCCGCCAGAATTCTATGAAAAGGGACTGTTCCTTGCCTTTATTTAAGTAACAGAATTCTTGTTTTAAAGGAAGTCTTTTCTGTTTTCAACCAAGTCAGTGCTTGAGTTTCCTGACTGATAAAATAGGACTGAGATCTGAGATGCTGCTCAACAAAATCCTTTTAAAAGCAGGAAGCTTTGGCTCTCTGGAGTTACACAAAGTAGTGTAACTCAGTGAGTGAAGCTAAGAGCACCACCTTGTGAAATGTGGTGTAGCAATGAACACCTGCTTTTTTAAAAAAGGATCCTTTCTGTACCTGTGTGAAATGTTTATAGAAACTGATACATAACTTTTGCTAAAAGCCAATTCTGTTTTCTTGGCCAACTGAAATATTTCCTGTTTCACTTAAGCAATTAAGTAAAATCATCTGAGAAAAGTTTGACATTCTAAAAGTTTCAGCGCCTGAGATTATAACTTTTTGATTCCCTCAGGACTCCAGATACCTATTCTCTTCTTAAGACTATTATCTTTATTTTAGGTGAATCTGTGTCTGTTATTAAGCACACTGACCCTGTGCCTGATCCTCGTGCTGTAAACCAAGACAAGAAGAACATGCTATTTTCTGTAAGTTGTTTTGAGGTTTTCAAAGCATTTATAAAATAACACCGAAACTGATAAAAATATGTAAAACTTCAGATTTTCCCCCAAAAGCTGCATGACTTTGCTGTATTCTCTGCACATATCTCTGTGTGTCTCCATACACATTGAGGTAAATGTATTAAAAAATTAGAATAAACTTTTAATAAAAGGTGTCCTCAGGGAAGATGCTGGATGAAACCAGTCCATGATGAAAATTATTTTGTCCTTCACAAGGAAGTCTTGGAGGGTGGAGCACACACACTTTAAAAGTGTTTCTACAGTAATTTCCTAAAGTAGTAGTTCTTCAGTGTGATAAGAGCCCACACAAATTGTGGTGTTGTGTAGCTAAAATTGAGAACTGGCTTTCTATATAAGAATGAAGCAGTTTGTTCAAATTTATTTAAGGGAAGCATTAAATACCTTTCAGATAAGAAAATAAATCTCTGCCGGTGGGCTGCTCAGTTTAACTGTTACTTTCCGTGTTAAATATGTCCACACAGGGAGCCCCAGAGAAAACATCTCTTACTTGTAGTAAATAACATTAAATCTGACAAAATTGAGTCCTCATTAAAAAAAAAAAGAGAGAAAACACATTCAATATTCCAGTTGAAATACATACTGCTTGCTCAGCAGCCAAGTTTGGCTGTGCTGCTTCTGAGAGAGATCAATACTGACTCGTTTAGAGCCTGTTCTGGGAGTCGAAATTCCACCCTGGAGTGTTTCCCTACAGATACAGGCAGTGTCAACCCCTTCCTCTTTACCCTTTTCCATGTCCTGGCTGAAACAGGCTGAACTTGTATGAGGTGGTTTGGTTTGAGGTGGTTTTGTGGTGGTTTTTTTTGTTCAATTTAAAACCAAACAAAAGAAACCCACCCACAAAACGCATTTGCACGTTGCTTCCCAAGTTCTTCCTTCTTTTTTTACCTTAGGGTACAAACATTGCTGCTGGTAAGGCCATGGGAGTGGTTATTGCAACAGGGGTAAACACCGAAATCGGGAAAATCCGTGACGAAATGGTGGCAACCGAGCAGGAGAGAACCCCTCTGCAGCAGAAGCTGGATGAGTTTGGGGAGCAGCTGTCCAAAGTCATCTCCCTCATCTGCATCGCCGTGTGGATCATCAACATCGGCCACTTCAACGACCCCGTGCACGGCGGCTCCTGGATCCGCGGCGCCATCTACTACTTCAAAATCGCCGTGGCCCTGGCTGTGGCCGCCATTCCCGAGGGTCTGCCTGCTGTCATCACCACCTGCCTGGCGCTGGGCACGCGCAGGATGGCCAAGAAGAACGCCATTGTGAGGAGCCTCCCCTCCGTGGAAACCCTGGGCTGTACCTCGGTGATCTGTTCCGACAAGACGGGTACCCTGACCACAAACCAGATGTCAGTGTGCAGGGTATGTCCCCCCCAGCTGCTTCTGCTTCTCCTTTTCTCCTCAGCCACTCTGAACAGTCAGCATTGCTCAAATTCTCCTGATCCTGGCTCTTTCTGTTCTCATATCATCAAAATCCTGCCTTATTTTCCTAAGATAAGCTTCTACTTTTAATTCAGTTTTCCACTGTGTAGTCTTGGAGGCTTTTGTCTCTTCCCTTATTTAGTCATGGCCAAAAATAGCTGTATCTACACTCTTAGAAGAGAAAGTTGTTTGTAAGCAGCTTTCCATTGACTTGTCTGTGAGCCTTTCAGGTTACTGGTAATTCTTTGGTGTGATTTGTACCTTTTTTTAGAATGTTACACTGTAGAACAGGATATGTGTAAGTGTAAAACACTTGCCTCTTTAATTGAGACAGACAACAATGGTGGAGAAACTTGGTATGAGAAAAGGGGATTTACTGCAGTAACTTTTGGTAGTCAAAGGTGTTTTCACTACTGAGTGGTTCCGTGGTTATTTGGTTATCTTACCTTCAGTAGCTTTGCTGGTCTGATGTGGATCACTGCAGTGTTTTCAGTGTGCAACACTGACTAATCTGGCAGCTTGAGGGGCAGTCGACCCTGTCACCAGCACTGCCAGGGTCATCTTCAGTGTTGGTGTATTTTTAGGTAAGCACGAGTTCTGTGCCTCTCCTCCCTTCCCCAATACTCTGTCTAGTGTTGGTTAATTTGGGACTTTCATGATTGGTCACTTAACATAATGCATGTTCAGTTGCCAGTTTGTGCTTCTCCGTGGGGATTTAATGGAGAATACTGAATTCTGCTGTTTAATAACTTTAGAAATTCAGTGGCACAGCAACTCCAACATGAAATGTCCAGAGTCTCATTACAGTGGGTTAGAGTTCCAAATGTGTGCATGTTGAGCATTGCACACCAGTGGTAAAAGTTTGTAAGTCCTGAGCACTTTATTCTCATGTGATTGATGTTTTTTTCTTCCTAATTGGTGATTGACTTGTTCTACTTCCTTAAGTATCGTAGTATTTATACCTAAGAGACACAAAGCAGCTGCTCATCAGTATTCCAGAGGAGGTTACTTGCAGTAGAGTTGCATAACTGCCCTAGTCTTTGCAGGGATTTTTTCATCCTGCAGATGCCAAAAGCAGGAGGCTTCCTGGTTAACTCGTCATTTAAGTTGTGTTTATTTAAAAGCTCAAAATGCTCTGCTCCTTATTCAGAGGGCGAAACGTTTTAGATCTTGTCCAGCGCAACTTCGTTGGTTCCTTGCTAACCTCTGCCAGCTGCAAAAAACCATGAATTACAGTTTGCAAGAATGTAGCAAAATTCTAATACATATGAGGGCATAGAAGGACACTGCTAAACTGTGAGGTGACAAAATGGCCTGTGCTAACCAGTGGATCAAAAGTTCCTTTAGGATACACCATCAGTTAGAAGTTGTCTTCTCCAGTACTGCTCCAGCAAGCCATGAAGAGTAAGAAAACTTCAGGCACTGTGGTTTTATCTCCATCTTCTCAGGTGTGGTTCTGCCTGCAGCTTTCCTAGAAAGGAAACAAAGGAAAGACTGAGTTGCAGGTCTCTTAGAGCTACAGCTGCATCCCTCAGATTGGTGTCTTGGTTTGAAAGGATCATTTCACCAGTGCTAGAAGAGCACTTGAGTTGGCTGAATGGTTTAAGCTGCCAGTGTCCCATGTGGCAAAGTGACTTGTAACTAGAAAACCAGGACAGGAAACACTTCCACTTAAGACTGGTATTAAGAGAAACTGATCACAGTCTCGCTCTTGCTAAAACCTCACCTCTTAGAGCTCAGCTTCTCCTATTTGTAGATGCTTTTATTTTGACTTTGGCAGGAATTGTCAGTGTCCAAGCTGCTCAGAGCTGCTTTTGACTGTTTCAAAGCAGAAGAATTAATTCATAGTTCATGAGAATTAATTTACTGGTGTGAAGCTTAGGAAGAGCTTGGATCTAGTGAGGATTGTCAGGTGGTGTGTGAACAGTCTTCCCAGCTGAAGTACACAGTTCCTGTGGTTTTCAGCTCTCGGTTTTCCAGTGAGATCTGTAGGCAGAGGGGCTGTTACCTGTACTTTGTGCTTCAGTGTATGGAGCTGTTCAAACATATGTGGGATCGAAGTGCAGAGAATCAAGGTTTGTATGGTTTGTTTGTTCAGCCTGAACTTGCCTCTTGTACCTGCTTGCTTAAGGCCTGTTTAAATCTCTTGCATTAATTATTGTTCAAAGATAGTAACACTTCTAACTCTTTAATTTCAGATGTTTATCCTGGACAGAGTAGAAGGAGACAGCTGCTCTCTGAACGAATTTACTGTAACTGGTTCAACATATGCTCCCATGGGAGAAGTGTAAGTGTTCTGTTCAAGTTAAATATTTGTCTGTTTACGCATTCACTATTACTTCAGTTTAGAAAAGGGATGCATGTAATATTCAATAGTGATGGTTACTAAATGAAAGGTCAACCAGTGAGAATGCACACTGGAAGGCTGGGGGGGAAGTAATTAACAGGAAAAGAAAGATGAATCATAGAAAAGTAAACCTTCATAAAACTGAATACGGTCTCCAGAATTGTGATGTTCCCTTGACAATCTAAAAATTAATTAGGGGTAGAGAGGATTTATTGTATTGAAATCTTACTGGACTGAGATTAGTTATCTCAGTGCTTCCAAGTGAGGTTTACCTTTTTTTGTTTAAAAGCTGGGTAAATCTGAAGAGGTGAGCATTTGCTAGTCTGTGAGGCTCAGTTTTTCCAATTTCCCCTGCCTCAGAGTCTGGGGAAGTTGTTTTTTTTTCTGAGGCATCTTCTGAATGTGTTAGAGTTACCTCTTAAATTGACTGTAAATTCCTGTCCCTGGCCCTCAGTAGTTTGTTGATGCATCTGTACTTGAGTTGATGTGTGTATTTGTCTCAGCCTTTGCTATTTGAGCTGCTGTTGAACCCAGTCCTTTAGGAAAGGAATGAGGTTTGGTTTACTTTATCAGTTGTAAGTCTTTGCTAGTGAGGTAAGTGGTTCATCCTGACAGCTTCAGGAATTTTTAGGACTCTGCTTCTTGCAGAAAAGCCTCTTTATACTGGATTGTTACAGTTCCTTTTTCTTCGTCAGTCCTCCATGTATTTCATAGTCTTATCAGTTCAGTTTTACTTGCAGAATAGAATTCTGTTATGGATAAAACAGAATTTAATTTCAGTTATTGTAAATGTTTCAGCCTTGTGCAGTTTCACACGTGTGCCTCTGACTCCTGTAATCTTGCCCATCTCAACAGTGATTATCTCTGTTTAATTTCCATAGCAGTTAAGACCCTGGTGTTCCCAGCAGCTGGAAATCTTAATTCCCCAGTTCTCTTTTTTGTTTCAAAGCTAATTGCTGTCAAAAGCTTACGCTCTCATTTCAGGAGAAGGCATTTGCTTCGGCAAGGTGACTCCAGACCTTGCAAAACTCCCAGCCATTGCACTTCAGCTGGTCTCACAAGAGCTCCAGATAAACAAAATAATAAAATAGAGTGTGGTGACAGATGTGGGGGATAATGAGACAGACAGCAATGTTTGTTAATGTGCTGTTTTTACGTGCTGAAGTTGGGGGAGTGTGAACAAGTGTGTTGAACTCGCTGCATTCATGGACTCAAAGGATTCTGAGAGAGGGAAATGGCTCAGAAAGGCTCTTACTGGAGCATAAGGAAACACAGCTCAACTCCAGCCCTTAGGGCTGCTTTATTTCTGCATTTATGGACAGCTTTTAAAGCAGTGGCTTTGGAGGGATGTTAAGTAAGGTGACTGACTTCACCTTGGATTTCAAACTGTCACTGAAAATGAAGTTTGGGGAGGTCAAGAGGCAGTTAATCCATTGCACTGCCCCAGAGCAGGACCTGCTCCAGATATGAACCATTTCTAACAGGTGTTACTTGGTATTTCAGACACTGTTGTCTTCCACAGCTGATTCAATTTCATAACCATTGTGGTTTTGTACTAAATCAGTAATTTTGCATCTACTCTTAAAATATTTGGTACCTAAATCTCCCCTAAGATTTATTCAGAATATAAAATCACAAATATTTCTTACTAAGAGCCCCCCAATTTTCATACTGATTTATTTTCCAGGGATACTGGGAGATTGTCAAAGTTTGGAGTAGTTTTGCCGTGTCTCAGCACACGCAGTGATTACTGCAAACTGAGAGCACAAACCCAACAATAATTAAGAACTGCCGCAAAAGCTGGCAGGTTGCATTTGACCTTCAGATGAGTTCATCTTGAAAAACCTGAGGAAAAAGAATTCCTTTATCCAGAACTGATCCCAGCACTTTAGACTCTGCATTTGTTCTTTGGAAATTGTTGATAAGGAACACAAAAACAAGGGTTATAAAAAACACAGCCTGGTATAACAAGTTATGGATATTCCAATATGCTGGTGTGCTTTGCGTTCAGAACAAGTGAAAACAAAGTTTTGGGTGGGATAGACGAGGTGACAACCTGAGAGCTAGACTTTAAAACCACAGCTTATGGCTGTAGGGTTATATACAAAATGAAATATTAAAAACACACTTGTTTGCTTAAGATTCGTTTTGTTCTCGTGCTGTGTTACACAACACTGGAATTTGTTTGCAGTACCACAACTGAACAAAAGCTTACATAATGGGACATGTCATAGTCTGTGTTGTGAATTCTTACGGAGTAACGATCCACATCTTTCCACCATCAGACCTTTTTCATCCCCTCCTTGGGAGCTTTAGTAAAAGATGTTATATATTAGCTGTGTCTTGCTCATTTTGCTAGGGGGGAAATATCAGTATTGAACACTGTCTTGGTTCTTTTATGCTTGCTGTAGAAGTATGGGAATGTTCCAGAAAAGGAATCGATTCATTCTTTCCAAATGTGGAAGTAGAGAAGTTGTCTTACTTGTGATGTCAAAATGGTGCATTACTTCAGGAAAACGTACCTGCCCTCTCTCTCAAGACTTGAGATATTGATCATTACGTGTGTATTGCTTCTACAAGAGAGCATTTCTTTTCTAGTGGAGTTAGTCTTGTGAAATTACTTCACTTTTCATGACTTTAGGAGGCTCACGTATAATACAGATCAATTTTTTAGGAAATTAAAGAGGTGAAATCTGCTTTAATGCCTGGCTGGTGCATCCACTTCATGCATTGCAGTAAAGCTGCAGAATATGCAGCAGGAAGGAAGCTGAACTCCTAAGGTTTCCAGCAGAATCCCTCTCCTGCTTGGATCTCCACTCTGAGCCCTGCACGTGCTCAAATAGTGCTTTCCTGTGCCTCATCACTGAGCACTCTTCCACGTGTGACTTTCAGCAGAGGAAGTGAGCTTTTGTCACTCAGGGAATAATATCATTGATCTTGTCATTCCATTCATGGCTCTGACCAAACTCCAGGACTCCCCTTTATCAATCCTGCTCTTCTGAACAATTCCAACAGTTCCATAACTAATGAGCATTGTACTAAATGGAAATGCAGTAAAGAGGATAAAGAAGAGACAAGATGAGATGCTAATACTAAATAACTAACTTCAATCTCCCCCTTTTCTTCCTCTGGAAAGGCATAAAGATGACAAACTCATTAAATGTAGCCAGTATGATGGTCTTGTGGAACTTGCAACGATCTGTGCACTCTGCAATGATTCCTCTTTGGATTACAATGAAGTAAGTTCATATCCTGGAACACAGGAGAGTGTGGGAATGAGGATAATGTTCTCATCTGTCTGTATAATACCTTTCAGTGGTAAATCCCCTTTTAGTCAAGGGGGGAGAGTATTTAGGCCCTCTGAAGTATTAATTCTGAGAATTACTTGTTTGTTGAACACTGAGAACTAAAGCCAGCAGCAAGTGTAATCTGTAATTTGGAGATCTCCTGGTGCTGCTTTCTTGCTTTGCCTTGTTGCCTTATGGTTGCTACCAAGTCTCAAAATGTCCTAAATGCTCGATGGTAAAATACTGACTCTCTCTGCTGCTCCTGAGGGTGAAGTCTTCAAATTCCTACGAATCAAACTCCTCAAAGCTGCTCTTTAAAAATAACTTTACTTGTTTCATGAGCCACGTTAAAGCTTGTTAAGCTTTTTTTTTTTTCCCCATTATGAAACTTGAGCTTTTGTCTCTGGTAGGTTCCAGGTGAGGTTTAAACTGCTGTGTTTTTGTTTGCTTTGTGTTAACTCAAGGCTAAGGGAGTTTATGAAAAGGTTGGTGAAGCCACAGAGACGGCGCTTACGTGTCTGGTTGAGAAAATGAATGTGTTTGACACAGACCTGAAGGGACTTTCTAGAATTGAACGTGCAAACGCCTGCAACTCGGTGAGTCCCCTTTTATTGGGATTGTTTAGGAAGACAGCTCTGTAGTGCTGTCTAAACACTTTTTTTATGCTTTTTTTTAATAAGGTGATAAAACAACTCATGAAGAAAGAATTCACTCTGGAATTCTCAAGAGACAGAAAGTCGATGTCTGTCTATTGTACTCCAAACAAACCAAGCCGCACGTCCATGAGCAAGATGTTTGTTAAGGTCAGTCCCTCACTTGGGAGAGTGTGGTGATGGGATGGCTGCAAAACAGCACCATACTTAAAAATTATGGTACAGCTAACTGCAGATTGAAGTGGGAGCAAGGATTTCATAATTTAAGCAAATGCTGTAATGGAAAGGGATTTATTAAGCTAACAAGCTAAATTAGTTTTTCTTTTTGCCTCTGCAGGGTGCTCCTGAAGGTGTGATTGACAGATGTACACATGTCCGTGTTGGAAATGCTAAAATACCTTTAACCTCAGGAATTAAGCAGAAAATAATGTCTGTCATTAGAGAATGGGGAACTGGCAGAGACACATTGCGTTGCTTGGCTCTGGCAACCCATGACAATCCTCCCAAAAAAGAGGAAATGAATCTGGAGGACTCCTCTAATTTCATCAACTATGAGGTAAGATTAGGAGCACTTCTCCCTCTCCCAAGCTGGAGAATGGTCTCCTTATGTTGGATTATTCCCTGAGGATGTTATGTCTGAGAATTCTCTCTTTCTGGGTATTTTTGATGTCAGAATGCTCAGTCTGAGAAGAGACTTCGTGTTTTACAAGGAACTGTTGATGGCAGGTAGACAGGCCGCTGCTGCTTGGCTAAAAACACAAGAAGAAATCAGTTAAACATACCAAAAATTGCTTTGTGGTTTCAGCTTTAATGGTTTTCAGTTTGGCATTGCTCAACTGCAAGACCTTTCTGGGGATTTTGTGGTGGAACATACCTGCTCTGGGAGTCAAGCTCACTTCCCTGCCTCTGTGCTGTCAGCTGCAAGGGCTCAGTCCGTGATTATGATCTTCGCTGCTCTGTAATTTTCCAATGAAATCTGTATCTGGTATTTAGGAGGAAGATAAGAACAGTTGCATGAGTTTTTGGCTTGTGCTCTCTGTGCTCCTGGCACTGATAATAGAAATGAAAGACTTAATGCTTGCAGGTTGAATTTGCAAGGCTGGCAACTACAGCACGTTTTAACTAATAAAATTAGTGCATTTGAAGCAAAAGTTGGTAAGGTGGGACAACAAATGATCCCAAATGTCATGACGCAGAGAGATGTAACATGCAGGGAAAACAATTATTTCACTGCTGCCAGATGAGAAACCTGCAGGATCTTGCACTAAAACTCGGTGTATCTTGTTTCAGACCAACCTGACCTTCGTGGGCTGTGTGGGAATGCTGGATCCCCCGAGGATTGAAGTAGCCTCATCCATAAAGCTGTGCAGACAGGCTGGCATCAGAGTTATTATGATCACTGGTGACAACAAGGGCACGGCCGTGGCCATCTGCCGCCGCATCGGGATCTTTGTGGAAGATGAGGATGTGTCCACCAAAGCCTTCACCGGTCGCGAGTTCGATGAGCTCTCCCTTGCGGCCCAGAGAGATGCCTGTCACCATGCCCGGTGCTTTGCCCGTGTAGAGCCTTCCCACAAATCCAAAATCGTGGAGTTTCTTCAGTCTTTTGATGAGATCACAGCCATGGTAAGTAATGGAACTATTCTTTGGTTTGAAAGGCAAGCTCTGTGTTTAAACCCTGATTAGACCTTCTCAGAGTAATTCCCCATTCTGGAAAACACTTTCTTCCACATTTCACTGCACTTGGTGAGTTTTAAGGATCCAAAACCACACCCAGTGCAAAATTCCTTTCTGGATCTGTATGTTAATGCCCACCTTCTTTATTGATTCGTTTCCAACCCTGAATTCTCATTGTAGACTGGTGATGGTGTCAATGATGCCCCTGCATTGAAGAAAGCAGAAATTGGAATTGCCATGGGCTCTGGCACTGCAGTGGCCAAAACTGCTTCTGAAATGGTTTTAGCAGATGACAATTTCTCCACAATTGTAGCTGCTGTGGAAGAAGGACGTGCCATTTATAACAACATGAAACAGTTCATCCGATACCTGATCTCCTCCAATGTTGGGGAAGTTGTTTGGTAGGTTTAAATTTATTTGTTCTTGGAACTAGAGTAGTGATGATGGAGTCTTCCAGTGTTTCTCACTAACCAGAGGAGCAGGTTCTCCAGGTAATGGATCTCTGTGGAAGTTGCATGTCTCTGGCCTGGTCTTTGGTGAAGAATTGTAACTTCCCACAAAAGTTGTACGCTGTTACACAGAATATTCTAGCTCAGTAGGTACTGCTTTCCAATTATATCTATGATTGGAATAATTCTCTAGAGAAGGAAAACCAAAGCCCTAATCAAACAGTACAAGATCTGGAATTTCAGATAACACAGTCACAGGCACAGCTTAGATGTTTATTTAACCTCAAGTTACAGGAGCATGTCTTGTGTTCCTCTGGGAGGAGCAGTGGTGACCCAGCACCACAGAACGCGTTTCGGGTAACAGAATGTAAACATTGATCTCCTCACAGTCCTTACATCAAAGCAGACTTTCTCCCAGAGTGGGATAAACCACAGCAATTGTCTTGCCTTGTTTCTTGTCAGCTTTAAGGCCATTCTTCATAGGGCTCTTGCTGCAGCCCCTGTTTCTGTTCTATTTATTCACGCAGGCTTAGTGCCATGAAAGTTACAGGCTCATTAAACTTCTGCAGAGACTAGCAGCAACGTAGGGAAATGGAGCTTAGTCATTTGAGCTAAAATGTCTTTTAGAAAGTGGTTTGCAAGCCTTTATCTATGTGTATATTTATATATATTTACTTACACAGACCAGTAGCTTGGGGAAAAAACAACCCTAAACTGAAAATTCTTCACTTTTTGAAGAAGACAATGCTTCAAAGCTTACATGCCAGTCGTTAGTCTTTCCTCTTGGATATGCGTTTAGTTTTCTGATTGTGAATATTCAGCTTGTGGTCTTCAGTGGGTAAGAGAGAACAGAAGTGCTGCTACAGGCTTAGGCTTAAACGTTACTGACACGCACAAGAATAAGCTTGTAACTGGTGGGTTTCTTTGTAGTATCTTCTTGACTGCTGCCCTGGGTTTTCCTGAAGCTCTAATTCCTGTTCAGCTGCTGTGGGTAAACCTTGTGACGGATGGTCTCCCTGCCACTGCCCTGGGCTTTAACCCTCCTGATCTTGATATCATGAATAAGCCACCGCGCAACCCCAAAGAGCCCCTGATCAGTGGGTGGCTCTTCTTCCGCTACCTGGCTATTGGATGTAAGTACTAATGTTGGTTTTTTTTTCCTTAAATAAGCTAAGACATGAATTACAATCCTTTTTTTTTTTTTCCCCCCAGTACTGGAAGTCTTGAGGTGGAAGTTCAAGTGTGGCGAGTGAGGTCTTGTCTTGCGTATGGCTCACAATGCTGAGAAAAGCTCTTTGATTTCTTTCAGGTTATGTTGGTGCTGCCACAGTGGGTGCTGCTGCTTGGTGGTTTATTGCTGCTGATGGTGGTCCAAGAGTTTCCTTTTACCAGCTGGTATTTGCTCAGTTCAATATCTTTGGGGGGAGAGGGGAGGTTCCTGCTGCTTTCGTACTTGAAATGACTGTACAAACCCGGTAGGTTACGGGAATTTGTATAATGAAACAGTTTTTGATCATGGTTAATTAATCTTGATAGCAAAGCTCAGAGGTGGGATACCTGAGCTTCTAACAATTTGAAGGACTAATTGTAATCTTGTAAGTGAAAGCCTAAAGAGGATTTTCCTAAAGCAGGCAAAAATTTATAAGCACTTCTTTTAGGAGTTACAGGAGAAACTTTTCTTTCTATAATACTCACTGCTTTTTTCCTAGTTGCCTATTTTACATTTTAAAAGTTAACAGGCTGTGGGAGTGAGTTGACTGTATTCTGTTCCAGAGCCATTTTCTGCAGTGCAAGGAGGACAATCCAGACTTCTTCGGGGTCGACTGCGTGGTGTTTGAGTCCCCGTATCCGATGACAATGGCCCTCTCTGTGCTTGTCACCATAGAGATGTGCAACGCTCTCAACAGGTTCGTATGTCCCAACAGGAACGCCAAGCCTCTGCATAGCTTATCCAAAATCCTTGCTTTTTTGTGCAATTTGATGCTTGGTGGACAGCTCAGCTAATGAAGAGTGAGTCACATTTGCCTTCCGAGTTCTGGCAGTGCAAACAAACTTGACTCTGAGATAACATTTGAGATCTCTTATCATAAGGTGTATTTTTAAGTCTGCCAATTTACTCTGGTATTTTACTAAGCACAAGCAACTGAAATACTTTCCATTATTTTTAATCTAAGCTTAATCAATCAGATTATCCCTTCTATGTTGGTATAAAGTGATATCAAGGAGAACTAAAATAAGAATGCTGAAGATATGGAAAATAGTTTTTCCTGCCCTAAGGGAGTGTGGGTTTAGCCAATTAATATTAGATTATAAATGGAAACCACTAAATAGCACAATGTCAAGGGTATTTTTCTTCAAATAGCTTAGAGGTCAGTTAATTTAAAAACAAATAAACTTGAAATACAAGTGTACTGGGGTAGTCCTACATAAAGATACTGCTCTACATCTCCTGCTCTGGATCTCAGCCTCTTCTCCAGTGGAGCCTAAATGCAGATGGAATCAAGAGCCAGCATTAAAAGGGTGCAAGTTCTTGACCCTCTGTCAGCCATTCAGTGAACTTCAGTAGAAGTGAGTGCACTTGGGGCCCCAGTAGACTCAGGGGAATTCTGTCTTAGGCTGCCATGTCCACACTTCCCTTTCCCTCCCACGGCAAGGATTTCAGGGTCACAGTGAAAAGAATAGACTAGACCAGGAGCAAGCAGAACACATGAGATTTCCAAGAATAAACGTGAGGCTGATGGTGGCTGCTTTGCTAAGCTGACTTCCAGGCCAGTCTAGAGTTGCAGCACACATCTGAACCCTATCCTGGGCTGTTTCCTGCCTGGAATCCCTGTGCCTTGCCAGGCTGTATTGCAGATCTCAGAGTTTCCTGCTGGTGTTACAGTCACACACGAGCCCTGTTTCTGTTGCAGCCTGTCAGAAAACCAGTCCCTGATGAGGATGCCCCCGTGGGAGAACATCTGGCTGGTGGGGGCCATCTGCTTGTCCATGTCCCTCCACTTCCTTATCCTTTATGTGGAACCGCTGCCAGTAAGTGCTCGTGCCTTCCCCCCGCCCCTGAACTTACCCACAGAGCAAACCCTTGTGGGGCTTGAGGCCAGGGCTGGAGGGGGAGCCTGGTAACCCTTGGCTTTTCTTGCAGATTATCTTCCAGATCACGCCTCTGAACGTGACACAGTGGCTGATGGTATTGAAAATCTCCCTCCCTGTCATTCTGCTGGATGAAACACTTAAATATGTGGCCCGTAACTACCTGGAACCTGGTAAAGATGATAGTGTGCGGCCTGCCACCAAACCCTGTGCTCTGTCAGCATGCACCGAAGGAGTTTCCTGGCCGTTTGTGTTCATTACTATGCCCCTGGTTATCTGGCTTTACAGCACAGACACTAACTTTAGTGATATGTTCTGGTCTTGACTGACATGGTGACGAGTTTTACATTCAAAGGAAAAAAAAAGTTTAACTTAATTTTTTTATTGTTTAGAGCAACTGTCTATTTCTGCTGAATTTTCACATGAACATATTTGCCGGTGATGGAGGTTTCATAATCTAGATTTTGTTTTTTTGCTTTTTCTGACTTCAGTGGGGGCAATATATTCCTCTTTTATACACAGTTAAAGTGTCCATTGACATGTACAGAGAACTAACACTATTTTATGCAAATATTTTTTTGTAGATGAAAAGCATGTACAGTGTTCTGTTCAATAGTCTATTCATCATGTAAAAAAAAGTAAATTTTTTTTGAGCCAGCGGACACTATCAAACTAAATTGGCAGCAGATTTTAGGGAATGAATGTGTGTTGTCTAAAACTAAAAAAGCATGTAACTGTTTGTCTTCTGCATGATCATCCAAACTTAATTTGTCATAAAGTCAGGTTTTGTTCACGAGCAGAACTTTCTGCACTGGGTAGAGAGTCCTGCTCCCTGGGTCAGGATTTCTTCTCGATCCCCTCTTCCCTCACTCTCGGTTCTTGACTGTCCTTGTTTACACCACTTTCTGTATGAGGTATGCCTGATCTCGCTCGTGCAGAAAATACCATTCCAGGTGCAGCCTGCTGGGGTTCTTCCATACTGTCAACACACATAGGGTTGTTTTTTTTTTTAAAGATTATTTATTTGTCTATTGTATTTTATTGTAACAGACCTTATTTTGCCAGTGTTGCCCATTATGCAGGGATAGGGAGGACTACTTCTGTCTCCTTAAATCTAAAGCCTTTTTAACACACACAATCTGTTTCAATTCAAATGAGGGTTTAAGTTGGGGTTTAATACCTTTTTTACGTGTCAGAGCCTTTCTTTTTCTCCTCCCCCCCCCCCCCTTAAGATTAAAATTTGCAATGAGACCTGAAAAAATAACTTGCACTGCATAGCTAGAAATTGGATTTCCTACACTTAGGGCACTAATGCTCAGTTGTATACATGGAGTTACTCTGCTGGCCTGTTGTTAGCCTGACTTGAAGTAACAAGCTCGTGTGTGTTTTTTGTAAAATCTGTAAATAGCACATGACCAAATTGAACATATTGTATAGAACTATTTTTATTTTAATGTGGCACTAACCACCTTCATTATTACGGTAAATGTTAAAGCATGTTTTCAAATTCAGTCCTGTATCAACAATGTGTAAGTCATTAACAGTCCTAACTGTGGTGTTTTTCTCCAATGCCTTCCAACTTTCATCGACTAAAGTGAGTATTTTTCTTCCATTTCACCCTGCCAGTGGTGACTTACTGTAAAATAGCATATGCTGTATACATGTTGAAGAATAAATAGTAATTTCCTTCATTCCCATGCTGTGTTTTGTCAAACTCTGCTGTGCTACATTATTATCACCACTTTAGACTCTTGTTTTGTGGTCTGAAGCTCAGATTTCTGATTCCAAAGGCAAAGCACTTGCTTTTGGTTTAGCGTACTTTAGGGTCTTGTTTTATAGCACCTGGGAGCCTTGGTGCCCCGAGGTCTTACAGCTTTTGGTCTTAAGTTTGAGATAAAATCAGACAAATCTGTAACTTAAGACCCTGACAGCTGTTACCGTGAATGTTTAGTGTCCAAAACTCTCTGGTACTCATGGTCAGGTGCTGGTTTACTCCAAAGCTTTTCCCTGCTCTGAAACAGGGGCTGTCCCTTGGAGCAAAGCATCCTTCCCTTGTCCCTGGTACCTGCAGTGCTCGAAGGGCAGGTGCTTCTCCTGGCAAAAAACAGCTCATTATTTGTTATTTGCTATCTGAGAAGGCAAGAGAACAGTCTCAGCTTAACAGGGAAGTCTTTGAAACGTGCCCTGGGGTCACGGTGTCTGTAGAGCAGCAGGTGCTGTTATCTTGTGCTGGCTCAGTCGCTTTAATAACCAAATTCAAACAGCTTTGTGATCCCACTTAGAGGGGAAGGATAGTTCCAGGCTCTGTTCTGTTGGTGCCAGCTGGAATCGAGAGAGCACACATAATTCTCTAGGTTTAAGCTCTCAAGTGGAGATGCTCCCTCAGAACACAGAGGCTCTATCAGAAATTCCACTGCATTGTGATACTTTGTTTATAGAGACTTTGACTTGTTTGAGTTGATGCTGAAGTGGCTCAGAGGAGCTGACCTGATGCTGTAATAGGTGTGCTGCCAAACTGTGAGCATTCAAATCCCCCTGAATGCCCTTTTTTAGTGTGGAAGAGCCAAACTAAGGTTTTGCATTCCACAAAACCACTGGCCTGCACCGGCCATTTGCTGTATCAATAACAAATGAGCAGCATGAGACTCATCCCTGTTTCTTGAAACAAAAAAATAATAGTTCCTGTGATGTAGGATTCCTTGAGATCAAAGTATGTACCAGTACGTTATTTGCTAGAAACAAATTAGCAGCTTAGTTCCGTGTGCTCCCATTGCTGTTGACAGACATTTCCAGGGCAGGAATGCCACTGGATCCTTGAACACAGGTTCTGCTGAACCTTAGAGGACCATGCTGGCGGCCTTTTTAAAGCCACGTGTCTGACTGCCACCATGAATAATTCAGCTTCTTGTACAATCCTATTCCTGTCTCTTAAGCCAAATAATCCTGCTGTCCACCCCCTTTTTCCCCCTCTTGAGAAGCTGAAGGGGAAAATGACTCTCAATAAGTAGAATTCAGTCTTCAACACCTTCTCTGTTGGATCTGTCAGTGTTGAAGATGAATCTTGCTGCTTGTCATGGGTTTCCACAGACATCTGTGAGCTTGTTCGTGCCACTGTCTCACAGGCACTTGAGGTAGGTAGGGCCTCGTGTTCCTTGGAGTTTGCCTTGAAAGCTGGATGAGTGGTGGGCAGATGGAGTGGGATACTTCCCTATAAGCTCCTGAGCTTGCAGGAACAGTCAGGTTTTAAAAGCTGCTCCTACAGAGCCCAAGCAATCTTCATCTGCCCTGTTTTTCTTCCATTTCTTCCAGTCTTGTCCAAGTTTTCCTGCAGAAATGGAGCAATAGGGTTCCCCAAGATCTGCAGTCACAGATCTCGGGTTGGCTGGCAGCTGTGCTGTGCTTTCAGGACTTCTGTTTTCCAAGTGTTGTAAATCCCACCCTTTTCTGGTCTGGTCAAATCTTCAGACATACCATGGGGTTCCTCCTGGGCAGTGAAGCATCCTGCCCTGGAATCGCATCCTTGTGATCCTGGAGCTGGAGTGCTGCGTCTGGGCTTCAGCCCTGGCAGCTGAGCAGGCTGGGGGAGGCTGCAGGAGGAGCTTAGGGCAGCTGAGGGCTTTTCTGTTATAGAAAGTACAAAACTGCAGTGCGGAGTTTGTAATTTCTGCAGGAAGTGTCTGAACTAAAGTGTTTATCCTTAGTTGTATAGCTCTGTCATCCTTCAGCTTTGGTCCTTTCAGCTGCAGAAGCCAGGAAGGGAGGACTTTTCAGGACAGACTCATTTGCCAACATCTCAAAGTCAAAACTCTCATTTAATTTCTTTGGCTTCAAATATTTCCTCCCTAACGTCCCCAGTGCTGGGGTTGAAGTAGGTAACTCCTATTGAACCATGTTAGCCCAGATGACACACAAACAGCAGCACTTAGTCACCAGTAGAAGTAACTCAGAATTCCCCAGGCTTGATCTCCCACTCCATTCTTACAAAACAACTTCATATTTTCTGTTCCTCTTTGCTCCCATCTCACTGAGCTTTTTCATCTCTGCTGTTTTCTGGATTCCTTGGTGCCCTCACACATCACTGCTTATGCTCTACTGTGAGAGGGGTGTGTAAGATCAGGATCAATCATGGGATTGATGCTGCCTTATGCTGACAACACCAGGAAGGATATTGGCTTGTGCTGGGAACCCAGTGGGGTTTGGAATGAGAGCAGCTCCTCCTGAATCTCGTGTTCTGTAGCAAGGAGGATGCTCAGGCAGATGCAGTCATGCATTGAATTTTTAGCCAGGAGCTTTTGTCTTTGCAGCGCCTTGGGCTCTCTCTGCTTTCACGTGTGAGCGCTCCGAAGTGCTGAGCTACACAACGAGCTGCTCCTTCTTGCTGGCATCCGAGCAATAAAAATAGTTCATACTTGGTTTCCCAAAACATGATTGTGAATAAATGAGTATGAAAGAGGCTGCAGAAGAACGTTTCTACCAGTCCGTCAAAGTGCTCCGAGGCTTGTGTTGGTAGAGAGGCTGTTGGGGAGGTTCCTGGTACGAAACTGAGTTTTTAATCTGATGATAGAATGCAGTACAGCAGTGCCAGCCCGAGAACACAGCTCGAGCCCAGAGTTCATGGTAAACAGCCCAAAGGGGGCTGAATATGCTGAGATGGAGGGAGGTAAAACCAATAGAGTCGTCTGTCTCTTGCACCTGTCTTGTTTACTTTTTTGCACTTCTAACCATTAACTGTTTCCCTAATCTCTGCTAATTACATCCTTAATTGCATTAATATGCATTTTCAAATCTTAGCAGGAGAGCCCAAATTTTAGTGTTGAAGCAGTGTTTGGAAGAGCTTCCATGGAGCTGTAGGGACTCAGAGCAGTCTCTCCAGACACAAGGCTGACCTTACGCTGTGGTAGGGGTGAAGTACAGCAGGAGTTTTAGGATGTTGTACTCTACCCTTTGCCTACACATTAATCCGTGTAGTTGAATGACTTCTCAAAGCTTTCCTACTGCTTCCCAGAACAAGCTGCCTAACTTGGAAAAGGGACATTGTTAGGTCACTTTGGGGCCAAACTTGTCATAATGCCTCGGCTTAAAAGAACGAGTGCGTAGTGTGGAACTTGAAAGCGAGAATTCCAAAGAAGTGAGAATTGTCTGTTGCCACTGGTCAGGCAGAGAAAGGCAAAAACTAATTAAACGTGTCTAAATTGTTTTTCACTGCGGTCTTGGGTAGGAAGTGCTGGCTCTGCTGATAATCGAGGGAGCTGAGCCTTAATCCAGAGGATTCTGAGCTTCAAGAACAAAGTAACCTGAGAGTGTCCCTTCAATGACAGAGCAGCCAGTTACCAAACTTAACATTCTTTCTTCTGTCACTGTTGATCTTAGTCTTGCTTGTATAATGATACTTAGCATTCATCCTTTCATTAACTGATGCCTTTTCTTTCTTTCCTTTTCAGCAATACTGGAGTAATCGCTTCCTAAACAATTTTGCAGAAATGTAAGGTTGTTTTGTTGCGTGCATGTGTTTTTAGCAACACATCTACCAAAACTTCTGCATGTATCGTGTAAAGATTCTTTGCTTTCCCTAAAAACAAAACTCATTGTGTTTTCTGTGGAAGAAATGTGTGGTACCATTAGGACTTCATGATACAGATGTACAAACGTGCAATATAGCTTGCCAAGTCGGAACTCTCTCCAGAGAAGTTGGGTTTCTGTGCTGCATGGAGAAGAGTTTGGTTATCCTTGAACAAGAATTTCGGAGCTGTCAGCCAATTTCCATATTCCTGTATGTAAAATGTCAGTTTCTACAATGTACAATATCAGATAATGCATGCCTTGGGTTGTAGACGGATCTCTCTGTATTGTATCATCCAAACATCCTACTCCAACAGCTTCTGTACAATGCTCTCCTATTTATAAATCCATGGAAACGATTACAGATGAATGTTAAACCGTAAGCCTCCACTTCATAACGTTGGATTTTTTTATCATCTGTGCAAATCAACCTCTTTTGCACTGTAATGTAACTTATTTAAATCTAAGGCAGTAAGACAGATGTTGGTGCAATACAAAATATTGTGATGCATTTATCTAAAAAGCAACAACGACATAGCCAGTTCCCACAGCTGCATGTGTGACCTTTAGAAGTTGTAAATAAGATCAATTGTCTATTGACATGCTGACAGTAAGGAGCATCACACCTAGTTTCATTTGTATCAGGTAAATAAATTTATTCTACAATACATACTCGGCGTGTTATTTGATGCACTTTGTTTCCTGCAGGTCCGTGCGTAGGCACTGCAGCGCGCTCTTATTTTAATGCCAGGATGACACTTTTTAGCACCAACACCATTGCAATCTTTCCTCCTAGAACTATGCAGATGCAGCTGCTCCTCGGCAGTATTGACCTCCTCGCTGGTGTGATTTCCTCTGTCCAGGGGCTTGTGTGTGTGTTTAAGGGACACTGTCAAGTACTTTGATCACTCAGTTTTTTTAAAATGCTCCATTGTTTGTAAAATCCCTCTGAGAAACGTAAAATAAACAATTCTTTCCCAATGACATCTTAATTTTTTTGTCCTTTTCTATTTTCAAAATTGCCCCAGCCTAAAGTAGCTTCTGGTCTCTTCCCTTTCTGTAGGCAAAAGGACAATGAGCCAAATGTGTGCTCCAAACCACACCACGAGCATCCTGCTGGGAGTGCTTGGCAGTTTGGGCTCACTCCCTTCCCAAAACCAGGGGCTGTTCTGCCACGAGCTCACAAAGCTGCTGCTGGGCAAGGCTAAAGCACTCCCAGGGGTAAAAGCTGGATTTTCCAAATATCCTGTACTGCTCTGCTCCAAAGGCCAAACACTAGATTTTGTTTGGAATAAGGGACAGCTTAGGAATGTGTTTTACATTAAATGTAATGCCTCTTAGCCTCCAGCCCCTGATAGCAGCACCCTGCTGGCAAACAGCATTATCCAAATGAGGTGACAATGTCTGAGACCCTTCAACTGCAACAGTGAGAGGTTTAAAAATACAAGGGTCGAATTCCATGGTCCAGCAGATCTATAGGATGGTGGAGGGTGCGTTAATACAGCAGGCTGAGCTGCTGCTGGCTGCTTCCTACTATGGTAGTGCTGTGCTGGGCAGGCTGAGCTCTGCTGCTCAGCCCAGGCTGGGGCTGTCAGAGCCCAGCTCCTCACTCCATTATCTCCCACTGCAGCTCTTCCCGCAGCCGGATTTAGAGCCGGTCCTTGGCACACGGTGCCAGCACTGGCAGCACTGCCCCTCCCGCTGCAGGGCTCCCTCAGTGCTGCACACAGACACCTGAGCTCGGGAATGCCAGGGCAGGTGAGGGGAACGGCCCCATGAGCACATCTACCCTTTCACAGCCTCAGCCTGGCTTCCATATGGAAGCCACCAAAGGGAAAAGGGAGCGTTTCTCAGAGCTCACCATCACTGTTGTACCAATGCACCCAATGTGGAACTTGCTCCAGCCCAGCTGCTCTCCTGTGTCCCTTTTTCCTGCCTGTGGAAATTCTTGTCCCCAGCACCGGTGCCAAAAGTAAAGCTCAGCGATGATAGGAAGTCGTAATTCAGCACCCAGCTCGTGCTGCTGTCACAGTGAGGTGCATTCCAAGGATGGTTCCAGCAGCTCCACGTTCAGACAGCGCTGAACAAACTCACACCAACTCGCACCTTATTTTTAAACATTTCTTTAAATGATGATCTGCAAGTTTAATCAGAACAAGGCCCCCAGCTGGAGTACAGCCATGTGAAGAGAACGTGATGCTCAGTGGGTTGCCAAGGTACTCAGTGCAAGAGTACGTGGTAAGAGATGCTGAAATAAACAGCTTCATCTTCCCCCTCCTCCTCCTCTCCCTGCAAACCCCCAGCTCTAAAGCATCACATGGATGAGCCCAGTGACAGCACAGAGCAAAGAAACCGCTCCCCATAGCTCAAGTTTAGAGGCATTGTGGACATATTACACCAAACTCTAAATACAGAGAGCAGGAAATATCCCTATTTTTACCTCAAGGTGAATTTGAGTATGATTAGAGCCCACATCCACCCCCAGGAGGGTGGGTGAGAAATGAGGGAAGCTCTGAGCACCTGAAGAGGTCTTCTAAAAGATTTCATCCCAACAGTTTACCCACATGGAAGTGCAGAGAAGACTTTGGACATCAATTTATCAGACTCCAGGGATTTATCTAATCTATTTCCTCCCCAAACACCCAGTCTTATATATGTCCCTGCCTCCTCTTGGCCAGCTTCCAAAGAACAGTTTAACCACCTACTGCTATTTAATTTGAAATCACAGGTTTAGACCGAGTTTAAACTTAAGGTCACTAAATGTAACATCGATGGAGACTGCAGATCTGGGTTTTTTAAATATATTTGGTTGTGGTATGTTTGTGTAACTTGCAATGACCCTGGCAGGCACAGCCTTTGAGATTTTCTTACCACTGAGATCTAAATGAGGGAACAAGGCTTGCTGAATCAGAAATCCTGCCTGCTTCTGCCCTGGATGGATCAGTTTCCACATCACTGAGCTCCTGAAAAGCAAGGAGGGAAGAATCACCACACAAAGAGGCTTAATGAGGAAGACAGTTACTGAAGGGGGGAAAGTCCTAGCTAATCAAAAATCTCTCTGTAATCAGCAGTAGCAGAAAAAGAAGCACCTCAATTCAATAGAGAACACTGATACTGGCCAGCAGTCCTCAGTCCCTCCTTTATCTCTGCCTCACAATTCCAGAATTCCCTTGACCTGGAGATCAGAATTAGAAATATTGCCCGTATTTCAGGTGTTATCAGCACGTGACAGGGGTAAATGCATTATTTAGGCAATTTCTAACCACACCATGAAAGTCTGCTGCTTTTAGACTCTGGTAAATTCAGCCTTTTAGCCTTTACCCAAGTCTATGTACAGTTTGAAGAATTCTGTCCCTGTCCCATCATTTCTTGTCTTTCCTGTCATAAAGTAGGAAAGAATTGAAAGTTAGTAATTAAATATGTGACTTAAACTCCAGGATTTCAGGCAAACAGGGGCACTCAGCCCTCACCCAGCCCCAGACCAGCACTTCAGACACACCAACACTTTACAGTACAACTGGATGGCAACAGATTTCTTGCCTTACGTCCAAACTATTTCACGTCCATCACTGATTTAACACAGCCTGAACTTCAGTTCTTGGCTTTGTGATCTTTTCTTCTCGCTTGCAGAGCATGTGATTGAGGGAGGGAATGAGGTCAGCTGCTTATTAAGGGCTAATTGTTATATTCCCTGAACTAAATGCCTGTAACTGCATTGGAGAGTACCACATCTCTGCAAAAACAGAGATCACATTCTAAAATTAAAGCACTAATGAAGGCTCATTAATAGGCAAGCAGAGTCCCTCCAGAGTTCTGTAGTGAGGGCCAAATATCTCTCTCTCTATAATCTCAACATGTATAGCACCTTAAAGTTCCACAGTCCCAGTGCAACTCTTAGCAAAGATTACACACAGCTACGTAACCCCAACACACCAGGTACTCACCAGGCTTTATCTGCCAACTTCTCATTTTCAGCAAGGAACCAAGTTCTGAGAAAACCAAAGCTGTGAGGATACAACTCTGGACAGCCATCTCGAGGTGTTCTTAGGTGTGCCTGGACTTGTTTGCTAAAGCTGCACCTAAGCACTCATCTTGAAGTGGTTTTAGTTTCCTGCCTGTTCTAAAAGCAGAGATTATCAGATTATCTACACACATACTACAGAATGGTTTTAATAGAACTGTGGTTCTCCAGTTTCCTGTTCTATGTAAATACTTCAGAGAAATGTGTAAGACCAGTGGTTTCCACCTGCAATGAACGACCTATTTAAAGGAACCATTAGAATAAAATGGCTGAAAAATACATCACATACCTCATATACTCCTCATCACAATTAGATGTGGCCTGTCTTTAGTTTAATAAAACAAACAACTCCATTTTCATCCACAGCAGAGGTCTGGAATGCAACTACCCAGCTTTCAGCTGCAAAATATGTCTGATGAACGCTGAGTGTGAGAGAAAGCAAATTTTTTTTTATATTAAAAAGATGCTTTGAATGTGCTTGCATGTCTTTTCTGTTATGAGATGTGATGAGCTGAAATCCATTCACTGCATCCCATAGCAATGGTAAAGATGAACAAGATCAGGGCCCTCATCTGCCAGAAAGTCATTAATTAAATCTTTGCTCTCCCTGAGATGCACCCATTTGGTGGATTTGCTTACTGGAAGAGCAGGAGCAGTTTATGCCAATCCAACTGCCACGACAGCTTTGCTTTGCTGTTCTTCCCCTATCACCTTCAAATAACCATAATACAATTTGGTATTTTGGAAAATCTAAAGCCCACAGAATTCTAGAGAGAACTGACAACCAGCTGTTTTCTCTTCTTAAATGAATGAACTATTGAACTCCTCCTTTGTAAGCCATGACACCAAAACGTTTCCAAAACAGACAGTAATCTGCTATTCCTTTTGTTGTGCATTTCTGATACAACATCACAGAGGGATATTTTACCCTTATCTGCCTTTCTGGGAGAAGCTTCTTTTCCATGTCATGTATTAGTAACAAACAGCCATTTTTCCTCCGATACTCAAAACTATTTTTTAGCTTTCTAAAAAGTCTGTGTGCTCCAGCATACCTGTGGCAACAAAATAAATACAAAAGAAATTCAATTATCAATATAAAGATTAAAAAAAAACACGTTTTGGTAAAGACTAAGGAAATCAGAACTGTAAGAAAAATAAGTGATTCCTCTTCCCACACATCAAGCCCACAGAACTGAAACAGTTTCTAGATTACCCAAAGCAGTTCACCCTTGAAATACTGAGGTTGGGAATTTGTACATGAAGCAATTTTGCTTCAAAAGGTGAAAAGAAAACATATGAATTCAAAAATTACCTGCCAAAACCAGGAAGTATATAAACATGGAAAAAACAGGACAATAGGTGTATTTGCATAATTTAACACTTCTCCAGCAATGCAAAGGAAAAGGGATGAATTCTTTTTATAGCATTTTAAATGTCAGTGCTGTACACAGAATGTAAAGTGCTTTGAGTCACTGCTGCAAAACCTTCCAGGAACATTCTGAAATAAAACTGCATTTTAAAATAAATGCTCATGTACAGACTTTAAGTGATTACAGGGTTTAGTAAGGGTTGAAGAAATGAGTTTAATTCTCCACCACTGGCTCAGTTCTGTACACAGAGAAATCAGTCAGCTACAAAAAGTGTCCTGCAAGTCCAAGTTGCCTATTGTCTCAAACTTCTGGACAGCACAGGTAATGCCCTAGAAAAAGACAAATTAATTCAACAAACACAGCAAAAGAAAAGTGCTGCTTTCAGCCACACTCAAGTAACTCCCTCAGACTTCAATGGGAGCAGCTCCCCCAGACTCAAAAGGTTGCATACAAATGAGCAAGACCTTTCCCACGAAGGAGTACAAACCATTGTATTTACAAGTTGCCCAAGCACACTGAGCCCTGGACAGAACTCAGACATTGTTTTCATCACAAACAATAGGCTCATTACACACCTCGGATTCTGATGGTTTTAGTTCTAGCAGGAATTTTTCAAACTGCAAGTTGCAAATAACCTCAGATGCAGTTAGTCCCTTACACTTAATAAATAAGAAGCATCAAGATTCTTCATGGTATTGAGATGCACAGAACTATTAACTGGTTTCAGAGTCTATTAAAAAACCAAAAATGTCCTTTGTTACTGCAAAAAAATCAGTTTCTGTTCTTCTTTGAAGAGTGGCCTAGTGGTGTGTTCAAGTGCCAAAACAAACAGCAGGAGGCTTTTACTGCATCCCAAACCACTGTTCTTGATCTGCCCACTGAGCCGCTTCGCTGTCACTGCCTTCCAAGTCCCCCTCTTCTCCACTTCCCTCCATGTCATCCACGTCTTCTTCCTGAGTGGCATCTGTTGGACTTTCCTCTTTTTCCATTTTCTGCAATCCTTCTAGTGACTTCTGATCATTTGGATCCAAACTGAAGAAAGGAAGAAAAAGTAAGCATAGTCCTGAAACTTCTTTCTCTTTGTGACCTTAGTGTAAAGAATAATAATAAAATCTCATCCTGTTGTCTGCATTTCCTGTTTAAGATCATCAGGAAGCTTATTTTAGATGATGATGCAACTTCCCTTCAAGCTACTGTAACACTGAGTATGAAATCTCTTTATAAAACAGTTCTGATCCCCAAGAACACATTTATCTAAACATCCCACTCTTCCAGAAAACTTAGTCACCTCTTCCAACAATACTAATTATAAAGTAACATGAAAGCAGTAAAAATTTAAATAACTCTGACTAAATATAATCTATGCAAGCAAAAACCAGCTGACCCATTTAAACTATACAAGTTTGCAGCAGACATAATGTGCTGGATTTAAGGCAAGTTGAAGATGTTGCAATCAAAACACGGGAATATTTAACAAAGTAACACCCTAAAATAGCACTTAGATTATGTTAAGTTGAATCACACTATTTAAATTTATCAAATAGCTCACTTTTATATGCACCTTCTAGTTTAAAGGAATGAATCTTGAAGTCTGACTATATAATAATTAAAAACTATAAATAATTCCATGCCTTAGTCCCTTTGGTTAGTCAAGGAATCACAACCCTAGTGACATATTTAGCAGTAATACAGTCCCTACATTTTGCACTTCTCAGTTCTAAGTCTTAAGACCAGGGTGTCATTTGTGTAGTCTTGTTTATTTTAAGGAAGACTGATACAAAGCCACCTCTGATTCTCATCTTAATCAATCAGTAGCTCCACTTTTTACTCAGTGAAATTGATTATTGGTTCTTATGAGCCTACGGCAGCCTCAGGGTGTGCGTTACCTCAGGGCTATGCTGTACTGGTCCATGGCTTCCTGGTACTCATTGACAGCCACAAGGAAATCTCCCAGGATCCGGTGCAGCACACAGTCGCTCTGGTTGGCCAGTGCATTCCTCAGCAAGGCAATCCCATCTTCATACTTCTGTTCTCTACCTGTTCACAGGCAAAACCACAGTTTTAATTCACGGTTGACACAAACCTATAAAAAAGTCACAGTGATCACAATCTTCACAAGGCTATTTGTCCCTCCAGACCTGTCAGCAGGGAGGACAGCAGTGCTCTACTGCTTGCAAGACTAACGCTGAACAATGACTTTTCGTTGCAATAGCTGTTGCACTTGCAATTACATCTACTTTGAAAAAACATTTTGTTTGCAATTGCTTTAAGTGCTGGTGTAGTATCAGTTGCTGGATGCAATTAATTCCTGTGATTTTTCCTTCAGGATAGAACTGATAAATCCCTGGACTGTAACATCACTGTTACATCCTTCACATCGATGTAGCTGCAGAACGCCCTTCCATGTACAAGGGTAAATAAAGCAACACAAGGAATAAAGGCACTTACTGAGAAGTTCTGCTTTCTTTACGACAGCTTTAATGTAGTCAGGTCTTTGAGTGAGTGCTTTATCCAGCAACGTTTTTGCCTTTTCCTGCGTGACTGGGTCCTCCAGGCAGACTGTGGCCAGCAGAGTGAGGGTCTGGGCGTTTGCCCCCAGGGTTTTGTACACGTTATTTGCCATCACCATGGCTTCACGGATGCTGTTGGACGCCAGGTAACACTCGATGAGACCTGGTGATGTCAAACGGAAACATTGCAGTGTTTGAGTCAGCACCACAGGCACTCAGCCGTCCACAATTATTTGCAGTTTGTAGCACTCAGATGCTGAGCAGCTGACAATCCAATAAGCAAACACAAATTGCAATTGAGAAAGTGAATCTGTGCTCGCCAACACACCCATTCTACAGAATGAAGCCTGACCACTTCGACCACATCACAGGTTTTGGGGTAATAATTATTTACTAGAAAGTCAACAGGGGAATAGAACTGCTGTCTATTCCCTTGCCTCATCATCAGCACAATACCAACCCTCACACCAGAGCAGCTGTGAGCAGCTCTGTACCCATGGCTCACCTTCGTAGCAGTCCAGGCGGCACGGCGCGAGCCGGATGGCCTCACGGAAGTGGATAATGGCCTCCTGCACCCGGCCCATGTTCCGGAGAGCAGCTCCTTTGAGCAGCAGGGCTTGGACACTGTTGCTGTTCAGCTGGATAGCTTTGGCTCCCAAGTATAAGGCACGGGAGTATCGTTTGCTGTAGAAACTGTGACACCTACAGAAAGAGGAGAGGGATTGTAAATGTGCACTGCCTGCGGCGCCTGTGCAAAAGTCATGGAGGTTTTGAACTTCTTGCATTTGAAGTTAAGAAAAAAACTTCTTCAGGAGTTTAAAAAAAAACCCCATTATAAATATCAAAACTGTTAGTGCTACTCAATATATCAATGGTATTGCACAAGTGTGGCGGCTCTATTTAAACATACAGAAAACAAACATGATGGATATTTACAGAGAGCTAATTTAAGTTACCCCAAGAACAGAACAGATAGGATAGAGAAGCACCATCTGAACAAAACAAGCTGAACCCACTGTGTCAGCTGTAACCCACCACATGCAGCAAACTGAGAGCTGAGGTGAGAAAGGAAACAACTCACCCAGACACCACCCAAGGCTCTGCGTGTTGGTCAGAAATATTGAAGAGCCGGCAGCCCAAGTTCTCCACATCCTCCAGCCGACCCTCACGCGCCAATAAATAACCATAAACATCCATTCCTAAAGAGACATGTTGGAGGATCAATCCTCAAGAAATGGAAAGCTCATTCACAAGAAAAAACAATACCAAAACCACAAACACCTACTTTAAACTGTGCAACCACCAGGAAGGGTTCAAGACACACAGCTTCTAAATGTCAATTCTGAACTGAAAGCTGGGTAAACAATTTACAATATTCCAATGCATGTAGCTGTTACTCCTCAGGTCAAACTTCTTTCACGATTTACTCACCTTTTATTAGGTAAGGATCCAGCATTTGTGCTTGTTCAAATTTTAGGATAGAGTTTTTATTATCTCCAGCTCTGAAGTACAGGTCTGCTAAGCTCCCCAGCAAATCCACATTATCCCTCAGCAATGACTTCTTCTCTAAAGAGCTTAAAGAGAAAAGAATGCCCATTATTTACAAATGACATTTTGAATATCATTGTAGATAAGAATTAATATATTATTTGATTGCACCACACTCTTTCAACTCTTACCAAATGGTGTTTATTGCTCTGGTGTTGTCTCCGGTATGCACAAAGGCGTACGCCTTGATCCACACAGACAGCCAATCCAAGTTGGGAATGCTCTGGATGATATTGATGGTCATGGAGGCCACTTCTGCTCCTTTCACTGACAGTGAGAGCAAGCCTGTTTAGAAGGGTTCATGCATCAATCTCAGCCATCCAAAACTGCTTTTGATACAAATTGTCTGAGGCCAGAAACTCTGTCCCTCGACAAGCACAAGCACGCAGCTGGTTACACAGCTTGTTACAATTTCTACAATGTGGGTATGACGTACTGCATGCAAACACAAGACAGTTCCAGAGTCCCCAGTGCACTTCAAATGACAACACTGTTGAACACTGCAATGGTCACAGTGTGCTATGAACCCACCTAGGATGGCATCCAGGGCCAAGGGGCACTGCCTCAGCACTTCTTTGTAGCTCGTCACTGAGGAACGTTCCTGCCCTGCTTTCTTGTAGAGGTTTGCCAGCATCATATTGATCTGCAAACAACAGAAATGTGGGCACAGCCAAGTGTGAGGAAGGAGACAGAACCACTAAGAAAGGTCACTAGCCTGTCTTCAAGCCTGCCTGCTTCTGAGCTGGGCAGAAGACAAAACGATCTGTTCTTCTGAGAACACGCTAAGGTACCATATAGTGTAAAATGAAAATTGTGGCTTCTTTCTGTGTACAGAGATAAAACCTACATTCTTTTGTCCTTGCACAGTGCACCTTGAAATCTGTTTTGCATCAAAGAAGTCAAAAGATGGGCACATGCTCATACACGATGCCAAGCAGGATCTGCATATCCCTTAATCAGTCTCCTCCAGGAATCTCTCCGTATCCATGGAAGTGTTTGAATTGGCTTAGCAGGGCAGAGAAAGCTTCCATTCAGCTTCTGAATGAAGCCATGATTGATTAAAGAAAAGAAATTATCTGAGTTCTACACAAGACAAGTAGCTGGTCTCTGCTACAGCACTTTCATTTACTGCTGTTTACAGGCAAAAAGTTTGCTTTTCATCTTTTTCTGTTCTGTAACTTGATCTTTGAACAGAACACTCTGACATTAACTGGGGTTTAAGCCATGTACACTTCTAGGACAATTTAACATGAAACACAAGTTGACTGATCTGATGTGTTAATCTTTTAAGCCCTTCTGTGTAACAGAGCCAGCGAGCAAAGACTCCACAGATTTGGCAATGCAGACCACAAAGGGATCTAAATATTTAACATTATCTAAACTGTTGTTGAAAAGGATTAAAAGATTTTAAAAGATGGAGCACTAGCAAACTTGCCAAAGTCTTCAGCCTTTCAACGATTTTACACTGCTCCAACTACACAAGAAGTTAATAAAGATGCACAAAACATTTAACTCCTTTCAGGGTTTTTAAAATTATTTCTAACAGAGGCAAGACAAAATTGATATGATTTTAAAGAAAAGGGTCCAAATCACCTACTTTAAAATTAGGAAATGCTACCAAACAATATTTAACTAATGAAAAAGACATAATGCCATTATACCTATACACTGTGTTTTGCCCTACAGATACACTGACCAAGAACCTGTGACAAAAACCTGCCTGAACTCACCTTTGGAGTTCTCTGCCTGGAAGGAATCCCATCAAGAATAGCAATAGCATCTTTATCTTGCTTCAGCATTGTGTAACATTCAGCCATTTTGTATTTCACCTCAATTTCTGATGGCAAACACTGAAACAAAAAAGAGAGATTTAAATACAACGTTGGTTTAATCACGCATGAAACTTTTAATAAGGTTTCCTCGTAAATATTTATACTGTGTTGAAAAATATCTAGTGCAACTAAGTGAACAATGCAACTTACTGCTAATTCATATTGTTTCTGTTTTCAGATTAAAGGTATGAAGTACACATACAGCAAAATGTTATGTTGGAGACCATTTTAAGTTTTGCATTAGAAAACACCACACAGATGTTATCAAACGAATTGCCTTAAATGTCAGGTTTATATGACACGATAAATGCACAATATAACATATTTAAAGGACTTGTAAAGGTGATGCTCAGGGAACCTGGTTAGTGATGGACTTGGCAGGGATTCAGTCTTAAGGATCTTTTCCAGCCTCAATGACTCTGTGAATATTGAGTCAGCAATATTAACTGGAAGGGGGAACATGATCACTTTATGCAGCACATTATCAGTCCTTGAATACCTGGCTTTGGGGTGTTGATGCAGCATTCCCAGTAGAAGGTCTGACTTTGGAAGTTTTACTTAAGGCTTTTTTCTGCTGTAAGGCCATCGTGTATTTGCTGACAGCATTCCTGTATTCCTTGTCATGGAAGAGGGAGTCTGCATGATAGACAAGGAGCTGGTACTTCTGAGATGGAGAGAACAGTTCCCTAGATGAAAAGCAGACAGAAAGACTGAGATCAGCTGGCTGCACAACAACCAAAACCTTACAGATCCAAAGTATTTGTAGCTTTGGTTTGCCTGGCTTCAATTTCCAACTGCTGCAGCTTCTTTACTACACTGGAAGGACCATTGGATAACAGGTACTGACTTCTCACACAGGGATTATCTCAGCAATTCCTTTTATCTGGAAACAAACAAATCCAACAGCCACTCCTGACACCTCATCAGCAACAACAGCTCGATGTTTGGCTGCCCGGCCACTGCCACCACCTTTCCCATAACAAGCCACAGGCTGTCAATGTCAATGACACGGGGTCAACTTTCTCTTGGGATTTACTCGCCTTTTATTAGGATCCAGCATTTTGCCTGTTCAAATTTTAGAATAGGGTTTTGTTTGAATAGACTCAAGTTTAAAAGATTGTGCAGCTGTTCTGGTCCTAATCCATATTCCCACATTACACAGACCCCCCTTTACGACACTCCTAGTATGTGTGCAGATCAAATGGCCTAATTGTGGCCTTCCAGGACCTGAAAGAACCCAGCAAGAAACATGGAGAGAGACTATTTACAAGGGCCTGAAGTGACAGGACAAGGGAGAACGGCTTCACACTGACAGAGGGCAGGTTTAGATTGGATATTAGGAAAAATTCTTGCCTGTGGTGAGGCCCTGGCACAGGGCGCCCAGAGGAGCTGTGGCTGCCCCATCCCTGGAAGCATCCAAGGCCAGGTTGGATGGGGCTTGGAGCAACCTGGGATAGTGGAAGGTGTCCTTGCCCAAGGCAGGAAGGGTAAAACAAGACACTCTTCAAGCTCTGAACGATTCAGTGATTCTATGATTCTCTACCAGGACACCCATGTAGCGTGCACCCCAAAGGGACGGTGATGCTGATACCCAAACAGAGCCCGGCTCCACACTCGACAGGGACAGGGCAGGGACAGGAGAGGGAAAGGCCGCGCCAGGACAGGGACAGGGACACGGACAGGGACTCCCCAAAAGCGGCCCCGCCCACCGCCCTCAGTGCCCCGCGCGCGCCCCCTGCCGGCAGGGCACTCACGGGTTGTTGCCGCTCATGGTGAGGAGCAGCCCGCTGAGCAGCCGCACGTTCGAGTGCAGCCCGGCGGCCGCCATCTCGCGCACGTGCTCCACCACACTCATGCTGCCGCCGGAGGAGACGGGGCAGGGGGGAACCGGGGAGACACCAAGCGAGGTACCGGGCACAAAACTGCCACCACCGCCGCCGCCCGCCGCCACTCCAAAATGGCGCCACCCAGGGGTCCTCGCGCGCCGCCGCCTGCAGGCGGCCAAGGCACTGCCCGCGCGGCTAGACAGGCGCGCGGAAGACAGCCCGCGTCGAGGACCCCTCGCGGCGGCGGGAACTGGTGTGAGAGGAGACCGGGGCCGGATCGTGCGTGTGAGGGGATCCGCCGTCCTATGTGTCCTCAGGTGGAAGACATACACTCTCCGTGCCTCCACAGCTCCCGAGTCCGGCCCTTGTCCTTCTGAGAATACGATGATGGTTGCTGCAGCTAAATGTGACTGAGTCTCCGAGATAGCGAAGCTCCTGCCTATAAAAATTGGTAACTGAGAAGAAGGACGTTTCTAAACCTACATTTCTTCTGGGAAATGGCTCACTAGGGCTACCGTTAACTAGAAGGATAGACTGAGAGATGAATCAAACTTTTATTTCCCACTTCTATTACAAAAACAATGTAAACCACGGCTATCCTATTCCTAAAATGGAATCAGTGGGAGCTTTTAGTTTGGACGTGCCATCACTGTTCTTGGGAGAGGAACACAGCTCTCAGCAGATAAACACACCAGGCAGCAAAACATCACCAGCACTGGGCTTCAGATAATCCTAAAAGTATATTGGTGCTGTGTGGTTGACTGTTACACAAGTCCTGCCATGAAGGAACAAAACCTGAATAAACTAAATGTGGATTTGTGTTCTTCCAGAAATCATCTGACTGATCAGAACAGCCACTTTTCACCAGTTTGGGTGTATTTGAATCCACCATCAGGAAGGCAGCCGCAGACCCAGTTGCATGGGATCTGCCTGTATTACCCTTTGAAGGCATTTCAGGAGCACAGCTCTGCGGAGACAGACCTGCTAAATAAACAGGTAAATTGCTGCAAACTGCAGCCCCTGTATTAATCCCAGTTTTCAGTGGGGATGATTAATTTCCTACTGATTAACGTTACACAATAATAATGGAATCACAGAATGGTTTGGGTTGGAAGGGACCTTAAGGATCATCTCATTCCACCTATGGGCAGGAGCACCTTCCACTATCGCAGGCTGCTCCTGGCCTTGGACATTTCCAGGGATGGGGGAGACACAGCCTCTCTGGGGAACCTGTGCCATGGCCTCACCACTCTCACAGGGAAAATTTTTCCCCCAGTATCCAATTTAAACCTACCCTCTGTCAGTTCAAAGCCATTCCCCCTTGACACAAAAAAACCCCCAAAACAACCCTCTTTGCTTTCTTTGAAGGCTGTCCATAAGACACACAGTAGTTACCACATTAATTACAAGCGAATTTTATTGAAAACAAGGTAAAAATCACTGCACTGGACAACACAGCGTGAGAGGTCTGTTTTCCCTGGACATACGACACCCAGACTCCAGCCAGCAGAGCAACGACACAGCTCCCCTGCCCCACAGCCAAGCCCACTTCTTCTCTTAAATACAAGCCCTGTTTTAAATGCTGTAGCCACGATTATAAAGCAGCTTGCATCTGAAACAGCACGTTAGAAATCACTTATTAAGCACCAGCTTAATAATATCTGCTTAGACAACTTATCTTTTTTCTCCCTCCCTCTGTCACTCATTGACAGGTTTGGTTTTTTATTCTTTTTTTACTTCATAAGCACTTAATTCTTCCTTGGTACAAAATGTAGGCAAAACAAAGGCAAAAGACTTGAACATCTTGCTGTGGAAATGCTTGAAGTTGTTGCCACGTTGCTTCACTGCCCAGGGCCTGAGAGACTCTTGTTCATGAACTGCCTCTTCACAAAGCAGATCCACCACTACACAAGGAAGTACAAAGTCAGGAAATACGCAAAAGTGGTTTCTGTTGACTTTAAAGTATTCAA
This sequence comes from Dasyornis broadbenti, assembly GCA_013397935.1. Taxonomy (NCBI): domain Eukaryota; kingdom Metazoa; phylum Chordata; class Aves; order Passeriformes; family Dasyornithidae; genus Dasyornis; species Dasyornis broadbenti. The sequence continues at coordinate 475,610 of VZRN01001997.1, forward strand.
TCTCTGACACATAACAAATGTTAAATGTCCAGTTTTCCACACAGTTTTCCACACTGGTTTCTACTGGAATTGAGGTGAACAGGACAGTAGGAATGGACACAATGACTTAATATTACAGGTCTTTGAATTAAAATGCGAAATTCTACTTTCTCTTATTTATCTTACTTTTTTAATATTTTATTCCAATACAAGCATAAATGAGGGATGCATCAGGAAGCTATGCCTTTGAGGCTAAATTAACCTAAATAATTTCAATATTACATGCAGTCACATTTGCACATGAAAACGTGTGAACAGTCAGGAGGTGACTCATTCATTGATTAGCAATTTTTTAAAATCTGGATATGAGGCAAAACAATCAACTTCAAAGCAGCTCTCAAATCAGAGCTGCCTGGGAAAAGAAACAGCACCTCTTGTGCTTATGAACTTCCACTTGCAACCCCAGCCAAGAGCAGAGGTGCAGCGCTTTGAAGAGTTGAAGCAGACACTTCTCATTACTGCCCTGCTTTTGAAAGTAACCCAAACTGGCGTTCCCTGTCATATCACATTAAATTAAATTTATTGATAACTTGCAGCTGCCATTTCACTGTAACATCAGGCAGGCTTGGCTGAAGTTACCCACCCCATCATCTCACTTCTCTCCACACGTGGCTTAAAAAACACCCCAAACCTCTCACTAACTCTGTGATGATGCCACTGAACTCTTACCTTGCTTGGCTTGTCACTCTGAGGATCAAATACTTTGTCACAAAGGCGAAGGCCGGTTTCTTGCCTCAGCTGCTGCAGGTAGGCCCTCATCACCTCTGAAAGCAGCACAGCAAGACCTGGGTGAACTGGGGAGCACCAACTCAAACTGGATTTAACAGGGAGGCATCAGACATCACTGCTTAAAGCAGAGGGGGAGTTTCACATCTGCAGGTACTCCCAGCTGGCTGAGTTGGTTTGCTCAATTTATCTATGGATCCAGGAGAATCCCCAAAGTCAGAAAACCCAGTGCTGCCTTCGGAAGCCAGACTGCAGATTTAGAAGATTTAGTTTTAACAGTAATTTTTCTAACTGCAGTCACAAATATGCAGTTAATAAAGTGTGAGCCAAAGGCAGCCCTCGGAGGCCCTGGATCAGCCTTACCTTCCTCCTGCTTGTTGGCAGGTTTGGCGTAAATGGCATTAAGTGGAAAGCCAGGCTCCCCTGGGATTGGGAAGTTAGTGATTCCTAGTGTGTACATTTCCTTCTCTCCTTGGCCTTTGGAGTTACACTGGAAGAACCCGGCAAACAATGGATTAGCACTTACAAACAAAAGCTGGGGGAGCATTAGACCCAAATATTTTACAGATCTCTAACATGAAAACTCATCAAGAAGAGCAACACAGCATATCCACAGCCTTGGAGTATCTGTGGCTCTGACAACTGGGACTGGGGTGAACAGGATTATTTGTGCCCCTGGAAGGAGAATATATCAGGAAATCCTTTTCCAAGAACCATCCTTGGGACAGACTGTTTCGCTCCTGCACAGAAATTCAGTTTTCTTACCTTTTGCAGCTTTTTCAGGCACTCAGAAATGTAGAGGGTTACGTAGATCAGTGTTCTGTCAGCCTCATTCTGCAAAACAAGAGCAGGAACTCTTAGATTACAGGACTTTGTGGAACTGATAAAAGTTTGAAACAGGAATGAATTCAAGCCATTTTGGACTGTAGTTTCCCCATGAGAGAGAGATTTACAATTCATGACATTTACCCAACTTTAAAGATTAAGTGGATTTGGAGATTTTTGTGATCCAGTAGAATTACTTCCTTAAAAATAAATTGATATGCACAGCACCAGCCCTCCAAAGAACTAGTATATGCTCAGTATCTGAAAAAATTACCTTAATTTCGTAATTTTTGAAGAAAACATTAGCTTTGAAGTAGTAGATGGCTTCATCTATAATATCTGTGTCCTTAGCTAATGAAAGAGAGATACAGAGTTAAGCAGTGCATGGTTACACTACGTTTATCATAACTTTTACTCACTGAAATACATAAATAAGGACTATTGCAAAGGCAAAACCTCGGTATTTACAAAAAGCAGAAGTCACCACCACGTAACAGAAAACATGTGAAATACTATGAGCTCAGACCATAATATTTAAGCTTCCTACTCCCTTCTCCTTCCCCTGGGACATGTCACTTCACAAACAGCAGAAATTCAGCAGTTCCTCACTTTTCTACCAGCTGAATAACTCATCAGAGTTTTAACATTATAAAAAGATAGAAAAAAATGTTTTTTGGAGGAAGCATACCAGCACGATCACTCAGATTCCATTATCCTCTTCAAAAAAAAAGGAGGGGATTAGAACACTGTGACAAACTGACTTTGGCTATCATCCAGGACTGCTTAAATCCAGAAACACTTCCTTGACATTTCCCTTCTCAAACTGAACCATGACATTTCTGGGGAATACCATGCCTGGGAAGTTCATGTGCTGGAGGGGAATCTGTACCAGATTGCCTGGGGACCCTCTTGGGGTGTCTGTAACTTCATTTCAATTTTTGAAGCCCCCCATCCTCAAGTGCTGCTGTCCCACTCCTCGTCCCTCAGAGCAGCTGAGTGTCTCCAGCCGCAGCCCAAAGCACGAGTTCTCTGTAGCTAAACCCCCACTTCCTCTGACCCAGAGGCTTCACACCACCACAGCCTCCTCAAAACCCTGCTCAGGAGCACAGTGAGACACAGGGGAAGCGTGAGAACAGCAACCAGAGGCTTGGATTACTGAAACTACTAATTCAGCAGAAGCACAGAGCACATTTATTTGTGCCTAATTATTTTCTATGATTTGCACAACTGAAGTAGTTGAAAACTTCTTTCCTCTTCTCTAAACTACAAAGCTCTCAGTTTCCCACAGGTGACTCTTCTCATCATTCCTGCTGAGGCTGGCTTAGAGCAACCCCTGAGATGATGAGCCACATCCAGACAGCTTTTCAGAGATTATTATAAACTTACTTTCTCGAGGTGCTGGGCCCTTGAACTGGCTTCTGATGGGTAACAGAGCCATGTTCCCAATTAGCTTTGTGTCCGAGTCCATTAAAGTGGAGTGGTAAGCCTAGAGACAGGGAGAGCTGGTTATTGATCCTACTGAAAACAGACATTTCCATATCCAATCACGTCCCCTGTGTCCTCATCAAACAGGAGTCACAGCCTAGTTCATTATGATGCTTCCAGCATTTTTAACTTGCACAAACAATTGCTATTTTCTATTTTGGCCCAGATCTTGGTGCCGTTCTGGTGAATACCAGGAAAGCACCACCACTGCCACCACTTGCAGTCACAGTGGTGGGATATGGGATAAAATCCATACTGGTGGTTCTGCAGGCACAGCCTGACCCCAGCCTGGCAGCACCAAGGGGTATCAGTCCCGCTCACCTGCCTGAGTTTTGGGGCACTGCATTAAAAGTTACTTGGTTATTAATATAGATGTAATTTATTTCCATGTCTGGCTATTAATATTAATTATAAAGCCAGGCTTAATGAACAAAAAAAAAAGAGGAAAAAAAAACAAAACAAAACCCCCCAGCTTTCTGCATATGACAAATTCTTTCTGGAAAACCGATTTTTAACCACTAATGCATTTAGTTTTAGGCACTTTCCAAAGGTTTCCTGGATGCTGTGCCAGGCCACTGGGATCCCTCACCTCCTCACGACCCGCCTTTTGTGGGGGACAGAGGAGGATGTAACTGGGGGAAGGTGGGTGTAAAATGCAATTTATTTCACTGAGGGGAAGGTGGTGTGGACAAAGCCAGAGCAAAGCACTGCTGTGACCACCCTCTCCCCCGCTGCTGCCGGGGCTCGCACCCTCCCGGCTGCGGGTGGATCCCTGGCAGGGGGAAGGGGAGGAGGAAGAGGAAGAGGAAGGCGCCGGCCTTGCAGCTGCCTCCCATAAAGAGCCATTCCCCGCTCTCAGCAGCGCTCCCCGCAGCTGCAGCCCCTCTTTCCCCCCGCAGTGCCCAGAGTCAGACCCCACAGCAGAGCCCCTTCCCCGGCCCGGGATCGCCCCCGCCGCCCCCGGCCNCGGCATCTCGAAGGGCAAGAGGCGGCTCGGCGGGGCCGGGCGGGAGGGGAGCGGGGCGAACCGGCCAGGAAAGCGGGCACTGAGCTTCCTCCTCCGCCTACGCTGCAGGAAATGAGGCAGCGGCAGAGGCGGTGCGAGGAGGGGAAGCGGGAGCCGCGCACCGCCCCGGAGGCAGCGCACCGGGAAGGGATCCCGGGAGGCATCGCTGTGCTCGGACACTGCCCGCACGGGGAAAAGGCCATGGAGAGGCACCGCTCTGCCACGGCACTGCCGGTACCGCGAAGGGATCCCAGGAGGCACCGCTCTGTCCGGGCACCGCCCGCAGGAGGAAGGGGCTTCGGGATGCTTTGCTCGCAGCCGGTTTTTTCTCTCCTGTGCGTTTCCAGCACAGCCCAGCCGGCTGCACGGGGCGCTTCGTGCAAGGAAGCACAAGAGGGGGCCAAACGTGTTGTATTCAGAGGGATAAAATATTTTAAGGTGCACACTCCTATTACTATCGAGCCATTACCTTCCCTGTGACCCAGCGTGCTGAATTCGTCCCCTGGTACCTGATTCATGGCGTGAGTCAGGGAGAAAAAATGGGGAGGTTTGGAAGGTGAGTCACAATAATTCAACTGCCAGGGCTGGGGTTTGTCCTTTTAAAACGCCCTAAGCATAACTTGTCTCAGTGCTAGTCTGGAGGTGAGTTAAACTACCGAAGTTGCCCCAAGTTTTGAATGCTTTAATTCAGACAGATCAAGACCTGCCATATACAGATTTTTGTGAGCCCTTTTCCTCTGGACATGCAGGATTTGCTGGTCTGTTGAACCCCTTGCTCAGTTCTGGATCTGCTTTTTCATATGTACTAGCACTGGCCTATGTATTTTATAACACACAAGCATAATTAAAAAAAGAATTTATTAAAGTAGTTATGAGGTCATGTAACTCACTCTCCACTATATATATTAGTTATTTTACAGATAAAACATCATGTTTGTGTAGGGGTCGGGTTTGTTTTTTTTTTTTCATTTTTTACCAAAAGCAAAGTATTTTCCTCCCAGTTTGAACACATTTTTTATTCATCCACGTGATCTTGAAAGTATTCATCCACAAGAGCAGATTTATCTTCTTCACATTCCTGTCAATAAAAGCAGAAAAATATAAACCTGTTTATATAGGTCAAAATCTAGATCTGAGTATTCTGCAGTACAAAAAGGCAAAAAATTGAATTTAAAAATGGAATAAAAGCACTGGACTTGTTCCTTAGGATTTAGGAACTGAATAATAAAACTAGACAGATTGGAACAGATTTCAACAGTTTTCTACCATGTGTTTTACACAAGAGAATTTATTTCTAATCTCCATCTCCTATGTAACAACATGGGTTGAACACAGGAATTATCAGGGAACTTTGAACAGTCAAGAAGGAAAAAATCTTAGTGATCTCAATCTTCTGACATTTGAAGGTTAAAATTCTGTTAATTTTGAAAACCAAAGCAATACTTCTATCTTTCCAATTTTTCATCTTCTCACCAGCAGTCCCTTACCTTTGGCTCTTTAAATTCCAAATCTTCTCCGTACTGAATGGTGAAGTCTATGTGCTGCAGAACTATGTTTATACTTTCCTCATCAGAGCGATCCAAAGGCAGAAACCGAACCATACCATAGTCATCAATCTATAGAAGGATTCAAAGTATGTTGGTAAAAATTAAAAAACGGAGTTAAAAGAGGCAAAAGGTGATAGTGAATTTAAGGGTACCAGCTCAAAAGCAATGTACCTACCAATCCACATATGGATTTAGTCAGTTTTTTAAACCTTTTGCTTCTCAGTACATTTGTAGAATCTTCAATCATAGAATACATATCTGGATCCAAGTACCTGGGAGAAATAACGTCATCATTAACACTGAAAGTCTGTCATTCAGAATGACACAAAAGATCCAAGATAATTATTTACAAGAAAAATCCAGAGGTCAGTACAAACATGGAGTTATTCTTTTAACTCTGATTAAACTAAGCATCCTCCCCAGATGACTTAAAGAATATTCTTTGATATAAACAAAATCCTTCTTCTCCCATTCCAAAAAAGTATGTTTTAATTGTGCGAAACAATAGACTGAATTTTCAGTGAACTTTGCCTCAATATATTATACCAGAGAGAAAATAATTTTTTGGAACTTACTTTTCTATTTCCTTCTTGGCTTTCTTGCTCAGCAAATCCATTTTGGTCATGACGTTAATTTGTGGAATCTCCAAAGATATCATTGCACTGAGTGCTGCCAAAATTCCCGAAATAAACTTAAAGAGGATATAAAATGATGTATTAAAGTACAGAAAAACACAACACAAACATGCAAGACAGTCAACCACAGGCCAAATCTGGTAATGAATATATGGAACATGGACACAAAGCCATATGAGGAATCATTCAGTTGGAAAAAGGAGGTGCCAAGTATCCCCTCTATTTTCGGAGCCCCATATATGGATCTGCCACTGAAAAGGGCATTAAGAAAACCCAAACCCTTCTTGGGATAGTTACTGCTAAATGGGGAAAGTGGCCTGCTTGTTCTCAGGATCTCATGGAATCACAGAAGAATTTAGGCTGGAAGGGATTTCTGGAGGTTATCTAGCACCTATGACTGCTTAAATAGAGGAGCTTTCAGGTCAGAGCAGGCTGCTCTGGGGTTTGCCCAGTCAAGGTTTGACTCCATGAACATTCACTGCATAATCCCTCTGTCCCTGTCCCAGTCTGACCATTCTCACAGTGTTGGTTTTCTTTACATCCATCTGGAATTTTCCTTGCTGCAAGCTGTGTCTGAGGCAGCTGATGACAGCAATCAGATCTCCTCGGACTTGGCAATTTTTCCTTTGCACAAACCCAGCTCCCTGAATGGCTCAGACTTGTTCTTAATCAATATGAACTTTTTCAACAGATTTCAAATGGATACCTTAAAAGATTCCACCATAAACTGAGAATCCACAAGGAAGACTCCACAGACACGGAATTCCCACTGCTGCAGCTGCTCCACCAGCTGTTTCATCACTGGCAGGTGCGTATAGAGTTCGATCTGACCTAGGGCACACTCAGGATATTAATATGGAGGAATGTGAAGCAAACAGGAATAGTTCAGTTATATATAGACATGGGAATTGCACTTAAAAAAACCTGATAAGGATGATAAGGAAAGCACCCTCTTTTCAGGCAGCTCTGACTGTGATTGGGTTAAATGGAAAAGAAATAATTCCTCCTTTGATCTCCAGTGTTAAGTTTGCAGTTGCCACAGTGTTCCCACAGCACATGATGCTGCCAAACATCTGTGCAGTCACCCACATCAGCTCAGGGCCAAGTTCACTCCTGAGACACCTGAAAGTGACTCTGACAACTGTTAATGGTTCAACAAAATGTGAATTATCACCACCATCTAAACCCAAATTTTCCAATTTGCAAATTTTCCAATGCTAATGAAGAGTGATACCAAAACATTGGCGTGTGTTTACCTGGGCAATCAAACAAAACATAATCATCCTCCACGTGCCCAAGGCTCTCCTCCAGCCAGCTGAAGTTATTGGCAAAGTATTCCATGCAAAACACCAAGCCACCATTGGGGCCAAACCTCAAGGACTCATCTTCCATGACATCGTCCACTTCTATCAGCTCACGGATATCTGTGACAACACACACGTCACCAAACGCCAGGAAATGAACTCTCCAGGCAGTTTGGTACGTGAGAAAACCAGCGTGACTTTACAGCAGCACTGGGTGCGGGGGGATCTCTCCACTCACAGGCACACCCAGCAGCCAAACAAAACAGGTTATGTTCACAAAGCTTACACAAATTCAGTGATTCCCAGAATACACATATATGCTAAATACTTCCCCGAACTTATTTGGATATGAGTAGGGGTCTTTTTGAGGGTTCCTGGTGATGGTTTGGCAAACATCCCATTCCCCAAATTTTCCTCTTATGGTCCTGGATCTTCTAATGAATCTCTTCTCCTGGAAAGTATCTCAGCTGTGTGGTCAGGTCAAGATGCACTTTTCTTATAATCTTTGTTGAGGCACACTGTCGTTGTTCTCAAAACTAAGACATCTGCCAGTACATATTAATCACTAGTGCAGGTAAATACAGGGATTAAGCACGAGCTGGACAGGGCAACAGTCACTCATGCAGGGAGTTATCACTGTTACAAGACTGCATTAATCTCTGACATAGACACCAAGCACTATTTGGTACCAGACTAGGCATTATTCACTGATAAAAGGATCACACACTATTTTGTTAAAAGACTTTTCCAGCAGCTTTCCCCACTGCTGCACGGGCTCTCGTTTAAAGAGATAGAGCTTGTCCGGTAACACGCCCACGGGGCGGTTCGAGCCCAGCCGCGCCGGGCGGTGCCCGGGGCTCACCGGGGGCCGCCGCTCACCTGCCATGACGGGGTAGCTGAAGAGCTCGGCCGCCGGGTCCAGGTTCACCACCTGCACGGAGCGGCCCAGCGCCTCGCAGTGCTGCACCATGGTAGAGCAGTACGTGCTCTGCAAGGCACACACGGCCGTCACGAGGCGTCCCCCGTTGCCCGCCGCTCCCCACCCGCCTTTCACCGCTCACCTTCCCGCTGCCCGCCGGGCCCATCACCAGCTGCGCGTACCGGGGCATGGCGGCGGCGGCCCGGCGGGAAGTGGCCGCTGCGGCACCCCGTAGCTCGGCTGAACACGTGACCGGCGCAGCGCGGTACGGCGAACCGGCGGGGTCAAACTGTGCACGCCCCTCTCGCGAGACGGCGGCGCTGGGGCGGGTGCACGTGCGCGCGCGGTGAGGGACCGGGACCCGCCGCGGCCCGAGGGGCCTCCGGTAACACCGACAC
>VZRN01001997.1:484691-506270 GCA_013397935.1 Dasyornis broadbenti
CCCATCCCCTCAATTCTGCCCCCCAAATTCCCCCAGCTCCCCCCCAGCCCACCGCGTACGTGATCCCCACCATGTCTGGTGTCCTAGTACCCTTCCCCCGACCTGTCCTCACTTTTAACCCCTGACCACCCAGCATCCTCTTGCGCCTATTTGGGGTCTTCATGGGCACCCCAACATCCTCGTTCTCTCTGTGACCATCTACCCTCAGTCCTTGTCTCCCTGCCCTGAACCCATCACCTCTGGAGCCCTGGAATTTTCCCTCGACATTCCTCACGGCTCAGCACAGCCTGTACAACATCCGAAGCTTCTTCACACATATTCTGTTTGTTCTCATCGTCCTGGGGGATTTGTGTGTTCCAAACTCTTTCCTTATTGCCTCTTGTCTTTCAAGTCCTTTGCTTGAAAACGTGTGTATAAACTGATATTAAATCCATTAGCGGGTTGGGTTTGCTTTCCTTGTTTTATGCTCTTTGGTTTTTTTTTTTCTCAGTGTTCTTGGATCAGATTGTGACTCTTCGGGCACTGATTTAAATGACCCCTTTCCTTTGCTAATATGCGAGAGGTACCTGCTCCCACTGCCCCTACTGTTGACGTGCCACTGATTTAACATGATTACATTTCACACTGTGTTTAACCCAGTGTGCTTTGTCATTCCATGCGGGTTTCTGAAAGGTCTTTCTTCATTTTGTAGCACTTCGGCTTCTTTCCCCTTATGTGCTGGAATTCCAGTATTGCTTGGTGTGCTTTGTATCCGTTTTTCCTATGTTTTCAGTATTTTTAACACCCGTTTTCTTCTCCCTGATCTCTCATGCTCTTTTGTCACCTATTTCTTCTGGCATTCTTGTTGAGTTGGGAGGGATGTGACTAACCTGGTGCAGACCTTGGGTCCTGATTCTTTCACCCTGTGACCCCCAGGCTTGTGACATGGCCACAGATGTCGCTGAGCCAGTGGTCCCTGACTGCAGAGGGGATGGCAGGAGCGGTGCCAGGTCAGACGCCGATTACCCCCTCCGGGTCCTCTATTGCGGAGGCAAGTGCTGAGAGCTTTCTGGGTGTGAAAGGAGTGGGAGCAGAGATCTCTTCCTGGAGGAAGCCAGTAAAGCCATTAGCACAGAAAAGGCCTCTGAGCATTAGTATGACAGTAAGAAATGGAATACAGAAAATTAGTTGTTGCACTGTGTTTAGAAGTATTCTTCACTCATTATGTTTGTAGCTATGTGGGTGAAATTTAAAGGGAAGTAAGTAATCTTGACAGGTGTGTTTTTAGATAGCATTGTCATTTTGCTTCAGGTTGTAATGGAGTGGCAGGAGATTAGGAAATAGCCCTGTTGTGTGTGAAGGTCTGCACAGTTGGTGTGGGTGGTTGTGGGGCTGAGCCCCTCTTTGGGACATTGGCAGCTCTTGGAAAAAGGGAAGCTGACCAAGCCATGTGGTGCTTTGTTCCATGTATCTTTTGCCTCAGGTAGAAGTGGTGTTTTGTTCTGTAGTTTTTCCCAGACTTGGGCATCTCTTCCTCTTCCCTCAGTGAGTGGCAGCTCTTGCTGTGATGGTTTTATCCTAATGCAGAGCATGTAAGCACAGGTCTAATGAGAGAGGAATTAAAATGTGGAGTGGCAACAATAAACTAGTGTTTTGGGGTCAGTATGTGGTTATAACCAGAAGTTATGTAAGGCGTCATCCCTGACTTAAAACACCATTTGGAATTTAATTATTAAGGCTGTAAGTAAAAAGGTAAAGTAAAAAATTCCTTTTGTAATCTGTTCTTTTTTTTTTTTTTACCTTTCTTTCACCAGTCTGCTCATTGCCAACAGAGGTGAGTTAATTTTTTGTTGTCCAAATTTCCTTCTGTCCTGTTACGTCCTATTTTGGTGTATTTGTGATGTATTTTGTCATTTCTCCACTAATAACATTCATATGACTATTCTCTAGTACTGTGAATACATGCCTGATGTGACTAAATGCAGACAATGGTTAGAAAAGAATTTTCCAGATGAGTTTGCAAAACTTACAGTAGGTAAGAATCTTTTCTATTTTCTGACTGTTACGTGTCCTTGAACATGTTCAGAAATACTTGAGCTTGTCCAGTTCTTATCTCTTTCCTTTTCCTCCTCTATCATGTGAAAGTTAATGCTTTGGATGCTGTGGAATATGTTTTATAATGTCAGAAAACACTAAAGAATCAATGTGTAGTTTCATTAGTAATATTTGATCTTTCTTAAGGTTCCTACCATAAGCAGTCATCCATGCACTTGTTTCCCATCGAAGTTAGTTTATTGGATTTTATGTCTGTCCAGTCTACAGTGGATGGCTGGAGGGAAGATCATTAATAATAGGGAACTTACTTCTTTGCATTTGGAATTTCAATATTAACATTATCATTAATTTCTGTCTCTCTGTACAAGAGCCTTAATTGAAATTGTCACCGTATCTTTGAGCTAAGGCTTTTCTGGAGTCTGATTTGCATAAGTTCTGTAATGAAGACATAACATGCCTCAGTCAAGGGGCTGCTGCACTTTTTGTGCATAGTTTACTGATTTAATAAAATACCACTGTACCTTACTTTCTGTTCCTGTAAGGCTGTGGGTGTCTGACCACTAATTTTGTTCTTTTTTTCCCCCCTCACTCCTTTCTAATGCATTTAAGAAAATTCACCTAAACAGGAAGCTGGGGTTGGAGAAGGCCAAGGAAATGTGGGAGGAGGAGAAGAAGAGGAGAAGAAGAAGCAAAAGAGAGGCAAGGTCTAAATAGTTGGTTGTGGCACTGATTTAAAAGCAGCTTGGGGCATCCCTTTCTCACCTGCTGTTCTGGAGCAGGGCACGAATTCCTTGCATTTTGGTGGTTAACTCTGCACAGAACACAGGGAATATCTTCCTCCCTGTGGCAGCAGAGTTAGCTCTGTGATCTGTGCCAATGGAAATGTTGGACAGGAGGAATAGATGGGGAAAGGTGACCTGCATCCTGTGCCCCATTGTTCCTGTCACCACTATCACACTTAGTCAGGGAGCAATTCTTCCCAACCTGAAATCAGCTGGCATTTCTCCCGGAATACTGTGCCCTGTTGAGCAGAATTTTATGGGTTGCTTGCAGAGTGGAACAAAGGCTGCTTCTCTCTCTTAATGCCTCGTGACTCTGCTTTTGCCTTTGTTCCTTCCACCTCTGTATTCACGGAACACGATTTGGTTTTATGCTTTTTAATCTATTACCTGTGTCTCCATTAGCAGCTGTGTCTCTTCCCTGCAGTACTAATGAAAAACATTTTCAAAACCCAACTTTGGAAGATAAAAAGTTACGTGGAACAATTTAAACACACTTTTATCTTCGATCATTGGGAGTTTTCTGCTGCATTAATTAACATACTTTCCACCATAAATTAGAGTGCTGGAGCTGTTAATATGCATTTGCCTGTGCAATGTCAGTTGTGTGCAGTGCTCCAGAAATTGTGGTTAATACCCAGTAAGATTCATATTTTATGCCACATATATTTTTGTTTTATTTTTGTATCTTGGTAACCAGTTTAATTTACCTTCTCAGTAGGCAATGTGTAGTGACAACAGTATTTCATGTTGTGTAACGTGGATCCTTTTCCCAGAGATTTCAGGACATTTTCTTTCAACATTAATTTGTTGTGAGAGGTGGGATGATTAGTTTTCAGTCTGGTTCTCAAATAGGAAGGTTTAAAATATTTAGTGATTTTTTTCTGCTAGAACCTAAAGTTTTGTGAAAACTAACGGTATGGTGTTCAATAGGACGGTATAAGAGTGACCCTAAGAGAGAGTGTGAGGGAAAACAATCACAAACTTTATAAGGCACTGAAGAAACTTACTGAGGAAAATTTAAGGCCGAAATTGACTGTTTTAAAATTATCACACACCAGTTTATAATAAAACAGAATTGAAAGTGCTGCTTGTTAGAAAAAGAAACAGTCACAGGGGTTGATTTGCTTTTCATAAATTCTTTAGGTTCGCATTCTGAGAAGGCTCAGAAACCTGAAACTTAGATTACCCTGGAATAACTTGATGACTGTACACCAAGTTAGCCGAGATCTTAATCTGGCTTAAGAATCCTAATGAGTGGAATGTATCTTTCGCCTGCTTTACTCCGACTCATAAATGCCTGACGTGGGGAGTGTTCCCGCAGGCTGGCCTAGAAACAGGCAGTAGGAAAGGTGGTGTTACATGATTTGGGCAGTCAGCTGCTGTGGCTGGCAGGTGTCAGAGGTGTGGGCTTTGCTGATGCCTCCCATATCCATGTGTGGTTCATGCTGGGGTCGTGCACAGGTATCCAGAACTTGATCTGCTGTTTAACCCAGCAGCCTGAGGGAAGCATGGCCTTGTGGCCTCAGGAAACGGGCATGAGCAGCTTGTATAGCCTTGGACACAAACCCTGAGGATGTTAAAATACTTGTGGAAAACGTTGAAGAAAAATTTATTTCTAGGATTACACCCAAAGAGCAATGTAAATGTAGACCAGACACACGGATTGGTAAAGTGTGGGGGAAAGCTCTTTTTGCTTATTGTAGTGGGGTTCTGCTGGGCAGCCTGTGCTTGAATGCACATTTGACATGTATATATTGCTTTTTCCCATAATAATGAGATTTGATGACATAGAATCTTTCTTAAGTAATAGTAAACCTGAGACAATGTGCAAAATACGTTTTTGTTTACTGACACAGTTGGGGATGTAACAGTTTCTTTGTTTACATGGACAAAATCTGACCTTGTATGCTTTTTTCTTTGATGAACCATGACATCATTTAACTAATCTCGTAACCTTATGGTCTGTTTTAAAGGAGGAAGAGGTCAGATAAAACAGAAAAAGAAGACTGTACCACAGAAAGTTACGATAGCTAAAATTCCCAGAGCAAAGAAAAAATACGTCACGAGAGTGTGTGGCCTCGCAACGTTTGGTGAGTTTGGGTTTTCCTGGTGTTGGATGTGCCTGCCTTTAACCTCATGGTATTTCTTCTGACTGTATTCCATTGATGGATCTGCTTCCAGGTGCTTTTTAGCAGTTCCAAAGCATGTCAAAGGTTCACTGACTCCCACAGGGATAAATTATTAAGGTACTTATTGCCTTGTTTTTTCAAACTAGTAGGGCTGCAGGTTTTTTGAAACAGGGCGCAGACCCACATCAACAGAACGTGTAGAGGACACTCAGCAATTTCTACCTTGAAGCATTTGCTAGATCTGATGTTTTGGATGTAAATAGCAGACTTGGCTGTCAATGGAAACTCTAGCAAAGCTTCAGCTATAAAATGCCGCTACTTTTTCAACAGTTAAAACAAGATTTTGGTTTTAAACTTGAGAAAACACTTCTATGACAATGATTGTACTTAAGTTGTCCCTTTCCCCCTGGACAGAAATCGATCTTAAGGAAGCACAAAGGTTTTTTGCTCAGAAATTTTCCTGTGGTGCCTCAGTAACAGGAGAAGATGAGATCATCATTCAGGGGGACTTTACAGATGACATTATTGATGTAATCCAGGAGAAGTGGCCTGAGGTAATAAACCCTTTCTTCTGTCAGGAAGACACACACTTTTCCACACTAGCCTGTGACTTTCCAACGATTTCAGAAAAGGGTTTCATCTTTGGCAGCACAGACTGGTGCACAAAAATAAAAGAGCAGTTGTTGTATTCCCACCCTACAGTGAGGGAGGCTTGTCAGAATAAATCCAGCTGTCAAATATCTGTGGCTTCTTTGTGACCATTTCTTAACAGTGAAATGTCTAAGTATTCTTACATTGCCATCCTGTTTTTCAACACCTCTTAAAATTAAAACAATTATTTATTGCAAATATTAAAATAAATTAAAATATTGCAAAATTAAAACAAACAAAAAGCCCCAAAACCCACACTTGTGCTTCAGAAGAAGAGATCAGCTAGTTTGGTTTGGGCTGAAAGTGACGGCTGAGAGCTGTAATTGCAAGTGCTTTCTCTGACTCTCCCTTGTCCTGGCATTTCCCAAGTGGAATTCTTTATGGTTTAATTCCAGGCCAGTCTTTATTCCCGGCCCTGCAGGCTCAGCTGTGTCCTGTAAGCACACGTCACTCACACAGAATGTACAGCAGGGAATCTGGAATGGTGCTGTTCACTTCCCCCACACTTCACTGCATTTACAGGGCTACACATTGAGGGTGGCATGTAAAAAGAAAATAATTTGCTGTGTTTTGGCTTTTTCTCCCTAGGTGGATGATGACAGCATTGAAGATCTTGGAGAAGTCAAGAAGTGATAGTGAAAGACTACCTTTATTTAATTATATGGTTATAAACGATATAGCAAAAGTGAGGCTTCTAAATCCATTTGCTCTGCAGTGAACCTGTGGAGAACCCATATCCTTGTCATTTTCACTGTTCTGTATAGGCTGCTTGGTTTTTTTTGTTGTTGTTGTTGTTTTTGGGGTTTTTTGTGATATTTGCCAAAGTTAAATTGGGGTTCTACCATGCTTACGCATGAAGTAGATTTAAATAAAATTACTGTCCCTCACTGAATATAGTTTCTGGGGTTTTTTACATCTACTTTCCTCTGTCTATCTTATGGGAAAATAAGAATTAAAGTCATTAAAAGTTTGTTTTTCATCTGCTGTCCTTTCTGCTGAGCCTAAGTGAATAAGGCATGTGGCTGATGTAGGCACTTTTACCTCTCATTTGCCTGCAGAGAATTTTAGGAATCATAATGGAACAAACATTCTAAAGGTTTGTTAACAATGAAAAGGACAGTGAATCCTGAAGTGGTCAGACATTTGGGCTGAAGTGATCATTCTATGTCCCTGCCAACTGAATTATTTTATTAACTGGAAACACTGAGAAATAGATGAATATTACTTAGAAATTTATCCTATTTTCATAATTTTGAAGATCTCTTAACTCTGCTGGGCTTCTAGGTGAGGCAATTGTAGTGGCTTTATGCTTTTATCGTGCTGCTCATTCAAGAAGGGTAATAATGTACAAAAATTAATAGTGAGCATTATTCCACAGGACGTGTTAGCAGGTGAGCTGAGGTGCCAGCTCTGGTCTCTGTACTCCCACAAACAGCCTCGAGCATCCATTTGGTGCTTTTTGTTTCACTGCTCCATTTAATAACAATAAAAGCTCCCTGGTGGCAGAGTCCTGGAAGTGACGTGCTCCTGTCACTGCAGAACCTCGGTGAGTTGAAAGCCAAGGGGATGATGTGTCAGACGCTCTGTCCTCTTCCTGCAAAGTTCCTTTTTTCAGTGATTTCTATTTATAAGCCATGGGTGTGTCTGGAGAGATAACTCTATCCTTGTAGTTGGAAATCGTGTATCTTGAGAGCTGACTGCATCTCCCTAGTCCTTCCATTGAACGCTGAACAGGGAGGTTGCCTCCAACCCATAACATCCCGCCGGGTTCTTACTCATCCCCTATTAACAACGTTATGAATTATCACATTTTTCCAGCAGCTTCAGCCCCGCCGGCAGAGCCCCGGCTGAGGCAGCCGCGGGACTCGAACCGTCGGTCCCGGGACTCGAACCCGCGGTGCCATGGCTGCGGGGGGGCGGAGCTTCAGCCAACGGCGGGCGGGGCCGGGCGGGGCCAGTGGGTCGGGGGCANGGGGGGCCCAGGAAGCCCCCGGGCTTGGGAAGGGCCGGCCCAGGCGGGCGGGACAGTGAGGGGGGACCTGCAGGCCTGCCCGGGGAGGGGGGCCGCTCCCCGGGGGTGGTACCGCAGGGCCCCTCCTCAGGCCTGAGGGAGGCCGCAGGGCCGCCCCCGCCCCGCTCCGGCTCAACGCCGCTTCTCCTCAGGGTCGGCGGGTAACAGGAGTGCTGAACGGGGGAGCCTCCATGCTGAACGTGACATCCTTGAAGTGTTCCCGGTTCCACTATTGCCTGGCATCGCTCTGGCCCCCAGTCCCCTATGAGTTCATCCTCGCTGCTGCGTTCTGCTTCGCCCCAGGTAAAACATGAAAGTGCCGTTAACAATCTGCTCTATTTTCGGTAGGAGGTTGCTCATTGTGCTGCTGACGATTTGAATCACGGACCACAAGTGGTATCACTTTGTTCTGCTAAGGACCAAGGGCCACACGTGGTACCAGGAGCATAAGGAACTTTTTGGAATGGTCTCTATTTAAAGTATAAACTTAGCTCAACTTAAAATAAAGCCCTCGAGTTTATTATGAGAGCATTTGTCACTTCCTTGTGTTGAAATGCATTCTGTGTCTCACCTTTTATAGGCATTTAGCCCAGAGCACAAGAATAACATCATTAGGAGACAGAGACAAGAACTCAAGCTTTTAATTGCAGAACTGAAAGATCGTGACAGGGAGCTCAATGACATGGTGGCAGTGCATGAGAGACACATTCAGGCCTGGGAAGATGATCGCCAAAAAATACTGGCTTTAGCAGAGCGATGCAGCTTATTAACCGGTAAGTGTTGTGATGTAAAGAATAAGATCTTGGTCTGGTAAGTATGTTCAGGTGCTTTGACCCCTCAATAACAGTTTTACATCATATAAGGAACCCTTTCATACCCATCAGCCTTTAAATTTTATTCTCTGTTTCTGAGATCTAAACTTCCACAATGGTGCTGAAGTGATCTGGTCTTGAAGGGAGTGTGATGTTCAGATAACTCTTTCTTGTTTGAATGTATAAATTGCTTCTGTGGATTCTTCAAAAAATAATTGATTAAATCAATGTGGGGGAAGAGAAAAATTCGCAACCTGGTGGTGAGTTACAAAGCCCTGTGCCCTGAGGTTCTGCTGCACAGCTCTGAGCAAACACAAACCACCCAGTGAAACACCTGGCAGCTCTGAACAGTCTCAGTACAGAGATCACCATGCAGTTCCTGTGCCATCTGATCTGAGAATCCTCGTTCAGAGTGTGCAACACAAACATCCCGTTCTGAATTGTGTGATTTTAAAACACTGGGTTAAATTATCTCTGAGATTTAAGAAATTTCATGACAGCCTCTGAGCTGTTTTCTCGCAGATAACCTTGTCTCCTTCATTTTCAGGTGAGCTGAATGAGAGAAATGCACTTATAAAATCACTGACCAAAAGGTTAAAGTTTTTAGAATCCCAGCAGAATGACAGTAAGATAACACTTGAGAACACACAACAGAAGTTTAAAGAGCTCACTCAGAAAGTAACGGATTCATCTGTTCACTGCCAGGCTCTGGAGGTAGGGGCTGAGTAATGGCCTGGTTTTGTGTATACAGGATGTCTGTGATGAACTGTAACATTCCAAAACTAAGACATGCAGGGTATTAAAACCTGTTATCACAAGCAATTTGGGGAACAATTTTTACTCCAGTCTTCTTTTCTCCAGCTTGCTCAGGATCCCACATTTCCACTCACGATGTTTAAATAACGTTGTGGATGCATTTGCTTAAGAAAGGTAATAACCCTGCATGACTTAGGTGATAGCTAATGCTTATTTCTGTTCATTAGGAAAAAAATCAGAGTCTCCACTGCTCAATTTTGGAGCTGTCTGCTAAGACAGGCCAGCTGCAAGCGAGGGAACAGGAGCTTCTCACGATGCTTCAGCTAAAGGTAACATCTGTAACATCTGTCATCTCATGGGCACTAAATGTGGTCAAGCTGCAGTGCTGTTGTTGCTGACTGTGCCACGAGGCTTCTGTCACTGGTGATCTCACTCATGGTTAATTCTTAGGCTTGTCTGAGAGGGGAAAAGAGGTCAGCAATAAACTGACTTACTTTCATAAACAAGCTTGTTTCCAAACTTTAATTTTGGGGTTATTTTTTCCTCAAAAGCTCAGAAGGAAGTCTCTAGATCCCTTTAACTACTGCAGTAGGATGTACGGTTGTTTTGTCAAAACCCATCCATGATACAAAAAATAATCATTCATTCTATTTCCTATTTCAGGACAAGGCCTTACTTGAAACAACTGATCAGATTACTGAGGTTACATCTAAATTTAAAACCCTGGAAGGTGCACTGCATACAGCAAAGTTGGAGGAATTCAGTCGCAACAGAGAACAGCAAGACCTCAAACTGACACTGAACGATGTCTTGTTTCAAGTAAATAGGATGAAAGGTAAATGTTTATCCTGGGCACCTAATTTAGTGTAGACCAGCACGGTTCCTTTTCACTCTGGGAAATGTTACACTTTGTTTTACAGATGTCCTCGCTGAAAAGATGAAGGAAAGCAGCAAGCACCAGGAAGAAATCAGTCACCTGAAACATGAAAATGGCTGCTTGAGGAGTGAGCTGATACTGGCAGGTAAGGGTGGGCAGCTGGCCTTTCATGCCTTAGCTTTCAACGGCTCAGAGACTTCTAGGCAGCAAATCACTGATAGCTGTGAAGGAGGCAGCTTGTTACCGATCTTCCTTGCAGTTTAATAAAAGTGTATCCCTCGTGTGCCATTCTGCTATGGAAGCAATATCTGAGGCTTCTGCAGGGACACTTTATAAAATCTTGTGAAAGCACAAAGTTCGCCAAAGTGATTACACAGGGAGGAGTAAGTGGCTCAGGGGATTGTCTCCTGAAAATGTTGGGACTTTCTCTTCTCTGTTGCTTTCTTTAGGTGATGGGTTTGGTTTAGGCTGGTTTAATATGCAGGCCTTGGTAAACTGCATCTTGCTTTCCATAATACCTTAGCTTTGGGTGGAAGAACATCTTGATGCTGCAGCGGATAGGAAAGGTCACTGCAATAGTCCTGGGGACATCCACAGAGACCTTGAAAGATTAGGTGGCCAAAGGTGTCTTCTGCTATGAGATAATTTCCTTGCCTATCACTCTTAGTCTGCTATTGCCTTTGCCAAATGTTGATCCCATGTCTCATTATTTGAAAACCAATAGAATTGGGAATTATTTCTCAGCACTTCCCTGTATATGCATGAATCAGAATTAATTAATTGAATTTCCTTTATCCTTTCCTCTTTTTTTTCCCTTTTCCCTTTCCCTTTTCCCTTTTCATTTCCTCTATGAAAAAGTTAAATAAATCAGTGAATGAAGCACAGCATTGCTGCTAGTAAAATGAAGCCAGGTGCTGAGGAAAAGTCCAAGGAAAACACTTGATTTTTTTGGTTGTCTTGTGGGTTTTGTGCTCTTTTTATCTGGAGGAGAAACAGATCCCGTTGATCTTAAGAAAATGCTTTTGTTTTGTTTCAGTATCACCTTCTACTGCTGCAGATACAGCATTAGCAAGTGCACATGCTTTATGTCTATTCACCTGAAGTAATTAAAAAAAATATTTTCTTTTGCAATAGTGGAGGAAGCACAGAGAAAGGATCAACTTTATCGGTTTGCCAAGTCTAAGCAAGTGCGGATGGAAAAAGAATTGTCCAGTTTGCAACAGGTACAGCCCTGATTGTGTTTCTGCTCTGAGGTTAGAGAAGCATTTTCAGTAACATCAGACCTGTGTGGAGCAGTGTAAAAAAGTTAGATCTAGATATTATTGATCAAGGAAAATAAAATCTGTTTGTGCCTTGCTGGGATCCCTGCAGAATGTTGATTTATTTCATTTGGGCTTAAGCTGTAAAGCCTGTGGTGCTTCCTGGGAAGTCACGTGAAGGGCAGCAGGATTGGGATTACACACCTGCCCAAGGTGAACTCAACAGTGCAAGGGACATCGTGTCCTGGCAGATCTGTTTTTCAAGACTTAAATCCTGTGTGTTCATCTGCTCTCAGCCGATGTTCTCGAGGCATGTTCTATTTTTTCAATTGCAAATAATCAATGGGTATGTTACCTTCTCCATTAGCTTCACAAAAAAAAAAACCCTGCATTGAAAGCCAAGTCCCATGATCATCATCCATGTCCTGTAATTCTGTAACTGTGAACAACATAATAACAACATGTATTAAATATCAGGTAACAGTAATGATATTTTATTTATGGTTCAGTGTGGTTCCATCTTAGAAGAATACTGCAGTCTTCTAATAGAAATCCTGTTCATTGCTGCAAAATGTTATTTTCCTAAATAGATGCAGAGATGTCCTCTTAGGTTTAGAAGTCTTTGTCAGTAGTTTGACTAGAGGTATTGGTTTATAAAAACATTTTGAGGATGTTTTTGGAAGGCAAGCAATGATTGTCACCTGATGATGATGTTTCTGCACCCCAGACTTTCACTAATGCCCATCACTGTCTCTAACAGGTCTGCGTAAAACAGCAGCGGGACTTACATTTCCTTCATATCAACTTGGAGAACTCTCAGGACTCAAGGCAAAAGCATGAAAAGGCAGCAAGTGGAAGGAGGTAAAGACATGTTTAAATTTTTTTTCTTAAGTAGT
The DNA here is from genome assembly GCA_013397935.1 of Dasyornis broadbenti. Taxonomy (NCBI): domain Eukaryota; kingdom Metazoa; phylum Chordata; class Aves; order Passeriformes; family Dasyornithidae; genus Dasyornis; species Dasyornis broadbenti. Next base: position 496,899 of record VZRN01001997.1, read on the forward strand.
TTGTCCTCAAAGAGAGACTTCACTGTTCAGCCCCAGCTAACATCCTAACAGAGGGGTGTGCTGGGTCAGGATGGCTTTGCTGGGCTCAACCACAAACATCCAGTGAAGCTGTCAGGTATCTTGTTTTTTATTTGGTCAGGAGAGACCATGAACATCAGTCACAGCCCAAGTGTTGTAACAGGCCAGACAGCTCATGATTTTTTTAGAAAGTGAAGTAGTCTGGTGGTAGGGGTGTTAATCTGGCTCCCTACTACTTTTGTTTAAAGAGCAAAGTTTATTTTAGGGAGTAAACTTAGGGAATTAGTGCACACCCTGGACAGAATTCAGACAGAATCACTACGCTGTGTAAAACATGAGGGAGCTCTCAGACTGATTTTGGGCAGATTTTCTGTGGGGTTTTTTGGCAGGATACAGCTGCCTGGTGGTGTATGAGCTGCCACAGAACCGTGGCAGCAGCCTCTGTTCATGTAGAGCTGTAGGAGTGCACGTGGGGATGCTCTTTACCTGCCGTGTTTCTGACTTGCTTTTGTTGTGCCCTTGTAGCTCAGGGGCGACATTCTCTGCCTCTGAAAGCCCCAGCGAGACAGACATGGGTAGGACTGAGGGCAGCCACAGGATGTACGAGGAGTGTGGAACTGCACCAGTTCCAGAAAGTAGGGTAAAACCCAGCCCTGAGATGTGTGAAGTAGATAATAGACAGTTACTGAATGCATCAGACTTGGAGGAAACTACCTCAGCGTTCTTAAACCGGTGTCAAAAAGTTGTGAAAGGCTTGGCTGTCCCTGCGGAAGAAGGAGAAAAGCAGGATGTTGCATCAAGCTTTGATGAGCTAGACAGTGAAAAATTCCATGAGGCAAACAACAGAAGGCCATTGAGAAACAGGGAAATTGGAGAGAATGGAGTGAAAAGCAGAGACCAAAAAACCTTTGAGGTGTCTCTACCTTCATATGAGCATTGGCTTAACAATGTAGATTTGCAAAGCACTTTGATCCAGAACAACATCACGTCTGACAAAACCGGTAATGAAAACAAAACCTGGGAAGAGAGATCTGAAACTGAGTCTGGCCAAAAAAGCCGAGAGACTCCTGTGACTTGCAAGTCTGAATCTGATTCCTGTATTAGTAACTTCATCGTAAATAAAGATGTGCGATTGAAGCCACTATCAGATCTGGAATGGCTGGAGATTTTCAAACCCCAAAAAAGAGGTGGAAATACGTGCTGTGGAAAAGATTACAGCTGTTTTGAGACTGCACAGAAGATGACATGTACCTGCTCAAAAAGGTTATGAGTTTGTTGCCTTTAAGAAATAAGTATAAGCTGGAGTTATGTAGAAACTTAGGTGTATAAGCTCTCAATATTATCTTAAGCTATGTTTAAAGTAACTGCTGTTTTAAAATCAGTCTTCCAACGTGAAAAGTAACAATTTTAAAATAAAAATAGCCTTAAAGTATTATGATTCTATTTTTATGCTTTTATTTTTTTTCTCATCTCTTATCCCCAAGAGCTGTGTGGGCAGGAGAAGCTGCAATATCATATAACTTGGCCAAATAAACTAATTGAGAAAACCTTATGATTTTTTAAAATCCCAGGTGTTGCTTGTAACTCTGGTGGATAAAATGTATTCTGACCAGAGTTGGACTTGCACAGTGATGTTTCTGTGAGGCAAAAAAACAGATCCAGGTTTTGTGTGATGCTTTAGTGACTGTGTTATTTCTGTTGAGAAATCACACCGTGGCTGGGCAAGAATGTAGGACACAGCTCTGAGCACAGGCTGTTGCCTCTGTCAGGGCAAGAAATGAGATGGCAAGATTTAAAGGACAGCAATCTGTCCACTCTCCAGTTTGTGGGGCTCTATCCCTCTCTTTGTGCTGTGGGAAGAAAAGGATATGGTTGGGGACGAGCAGTATGAGGTTTCTAAAGCTGAGAAGTGTCAGAAGAAGACTCAGGTGTCTCAGTGATGTTGGAATGTCTCCGAGATAAAAATGCTGCTCTGCATTTACAGAAGTGGCTTTATGCCTGCACAAGCAAAGGCATTCAGAGCTGGGACTTGGCTGTGGATTTGTTCTGTTGGATCCTCTATTTCCTTCCAAAAAATTGATTTACCAGCTCCATTTTAGAACCATTTCTGAAGTTTCACAGCGATTTCAGAGCTGCCTTTTAGCCAGAGGAGGATCCTTCCAGCTGGTATTTTGACAAGCACAGTAAATGAACAGCTGTTTAAACCTGCTAACAGTGTTTGCCAGCAAGTCTGCCCAGCATCCAAACAGATTAATGTTATGGAATGGAAAGATCTGATGTATGGATGCTTTCATTCTGTGTGGCTGTTGAAACAGAAATACTGTAGAAATTGTTGCTGCAGTGAGACAGACCTGCTCAGAAACAAGGTGAATGGGCAGCCACTGAAAAAGAATGCTGTCCTGGCACATTCCCACGTGCCTTAGCTGAGCTTCACACGCTGTGTGGGCTCTCTCTGATTTCCACTGCCTATAAATCATTGAAAAGACTCCACTCCCCTTCTGTCTACCCTGACCTTTCCTATCTACTCCCCCAACAGCACCAATGACACGCTGCCATCCCTCCAAATCCCTTTTGAGGCTGGATCATGAAAGCTGCTTTCACTTTTTGTCTTGTCCTATTTGTCTTGTCCTTGAGTGAATTTTAAGGGAAAAGGAACAAATTCAACCCGGGCAGTGCCGCTAGAACAGATCTTCAGTAAGGGGGGGCTGTGCTACCCATTTGGGATTTGCTGCTGAGTTATCCAGTTTTCTTGATGCCCACATTTGGTCCTGGGGCCCTGCTAATTGGAGATGGATTGACTCAGTGCAAATCCCTGACTGTCTGCTCTTCAGCCTCTGCTGACTCGGATTTGCCAGGCCATAAATCCTCGCCCGTAAATGGGAGGAAGGCAGGAGTATTGCTTCTGTGAAGGGATTAATGGCAGAGACCAAACACAACATTCCTCCTGGGACTTGAATCTGGATCCTCCAGTTTTCCATTGCAGCTTTCATAGTGCTGATGATGTAGTTTGTGTTTAGGGAAGGGTGCTGGCACCTCCCTGTCAGCCCAGCAAATATTTTTGCCATGAGTTCCTGAATTCTGGAACAGCCAACAAGGAGGCTGTTAACAGTCAAATACCTTCCCCAACGGCAAAGGGGATTGTGAAATCCCAGAGTGCAGGAATCATTTCTGTGTGCTCTGACTTGGTGACTTCATTTATGCTGGGCCAGCCTTTGCTGCCTTTGGATTTCTATCTCAATTCCCATTTTAAAGATGGCGCATCAGCAGGTTGTTCAGTCTGCTCGGGCTGGGCTAAGCCACCCATTCCAGAGCCATTTCCCTGCCTCAAAATCAAACCTGTTTCCCCCTCCCTCCCATCTTGTGTGCTCTCCAGGACAGGCTACGCTCATCTCATCTCCTCACCTCCCTGTTCCAGGCTGCTGCAGCTTCTTCCCTTGTGCCTCCACTGAACCTTTCCTTGTCAGAAACACACAGACATGAGCATTTCTCTCTTAAAAGAGAGCCTGTTTTATCCCAGAGTTTTATGGGAGAAGTGAAATGGGACACAGCAGACACTTGTGACCTGGCAACTCTCATGAGGGTTTTTTCTAGATTGAATGTCATTTAAAAATACACCTATTTTTAACAGTCTTACCAGGTATGGAATGCATTTTTACACCAAAATAAGTATCTAAAGAATATCTAATGAAATATTATCAATTCAAAGATAGTATTTTCTTTAAAATACACAAATTTTTTATTACTTACCAATCCAGGCAGGGCTAGCACTCTGCTTCTGTTGTGTTCAGAAGCTGATGAATACAGTTTGCTCCTGCATTTAAAAATACATAAATGCAAACCTCTTCGGGAAAGCTCTCCTGTGATCTCTGAAGCAAGATGATGACTGTAAAACACTGTGGAAATCCCTTGAAAGATACACCTACAAATATTAGTTTGCCTAATGGTTGATTAAAACCAAAAGGGGAGTTGGATGTGAGAGAAGAGCGAGCAGCAGAGTATTGGGAAGAACAAAGTCTTGCCTTTCGTGTGCACTTTGCAAGGTTAAATACACACTGAAGCACATGCTCATGGAGCTGGTTGAGACTGGTTGAATGTCAAACCCTTGTCCTCAGAGGATGAAACTGATCTAGGGAAGCTGTTAAACATGGGAATCCTCTGAGGAGCAGGGTAATCTCCCAAGCTTCTTGGTTTCCTTGGCTCAGGGCCCACAGTTACTAATGTTGTCCCACAAATTTCCTTTGGAAGTCTAAAAAGGATGGTGATAGTGTTTCTACCAATGTCTTATTTTGTTTTTAACAGTGAAGAAAACGTGGATCTGAATTCCCACCACTTGGCTTCTCCCTGCTTGGCATCCACTCAGAAGAGTGACATGACTCAAAGCTCCAGGAAATTGTCTGGTGAAGACTCCCCTCTGGACATCAGTGACCTGGCAGTGACTAAACCAACAAACATATACTACATCAACACGGTCAGTATTTTGTTGCACAACGTCCTATCCTGATTTTAGGGGGAATTATGGGGAATTATAACTGAAGGTAGGAATGCAAATGTCTGCTGGCATGGAAGAACTGGGGACTCAAATGATGGGGGCAGCAGGCTTATGGCAAAGGTGGTAACATTTTTTAAGAATAACTCCTTGTTTCAATATGTCTTGGACAGCGTAAGTATAAATGAGTTTTTAAAAAACGAATAATGTTTTGGAATTAAAAGCTTCAGGAAGAAAGATGCTGGCTAATTGGTAATTCCACTAAATATATGAGTACCCGTGGACGCTGTTATCAGAAGCTACTGGATATTGTTTCTTTCCTGTTCTGCTTGGTTTTCCCTCTTTCTCATGTCTTTATTCTCCCCTTTATCCCTGAAGTACCTGTCTTGTGTGTGCTCCATATACATGCATGTGAAAATCTGTTAAAACTGGCACTGGGAGATAGCTCTGTGTTTACCAGAAACACCAGCAGTTAGACAGAGTCTGTTACGTTGCAGTGTTTTGAACAGAAACATTTTAAAATCAAAATGCTGACTCTTGGTGTGTTATAATTCTTTGAAATACTCCAAAAAATGATCCTTCCATAACTTTGCCTCCCTCTCTGTGTCCTGCAGGACACCAGTTCCCTGTTCAGGAGGCTGGAGCACTCGCTGGCCCAGTCCCGACAGATGCTTGTTGATCTGGAGCTCAACCTTCTCCACGCGAGCCCTTCCTGCATTCCCGACGATATGAGCAAGGTACAGATCGCTCTCCCAGGACCAGGGGAGGTGCTCAGGAATACTGACTGGGAATATCCTTTCCCTTATGCTTGGCTTGCACTGTATTAGCAAAGCACGATAGGAGGAGGAGGATATTGGTTACGAAGAGACAATTCCTGCATGCCTTAGTGCTTGAATTTTTTATAGGATTTTGGATGGCTGCTCAAGGTCATGACAGGATTTGACTTCTGCGTGTGTCTGAACAGATGGAAGGAAGAAGTCATTTTGGGGCAAGCTGTAGGAGGTCTAGAAAAAAGTGAACACTGGTTCTTTCTCACTTGAAGCAAATGAGATGATTTCCCAGGCTCAGCACACACTCACTGCTCTGCTGTCCCAGAGACTCACAGTCAGAACTGGTTTATTAATATATTCATGGAAAGGAGGGCAGGACAGGGAATAGGTGGTATGTAGGATAGTTTTGGGTATGAATTTAAATCAGAAGCTCAGCTTAAATAAATTTAAAGTTTTTGTGGGTTAATAGTTTTAGCTCCTTCATTGCAGGGTCAGAGAATATATTCAGTGGTCAAAGAAAAGAACCTGTATGCAGCTGTCATGGCAGTTTATTTTATGAGCACAAGTGCTGATAAAGTTCCTGTTGAGTATTTGGGCAGTAGAAGTAATCAGAGAAAGGGTCACTTGTTTGGTGGATAAATATCCATAAGAATTTCTACGGTGTTTGACAAGGACATTGTACCATTTGTCCCTAGTAATGAGTACACTTGTGCTGGTGTGTATCCCAAAGGCAGGATTTAGGCTCCTGGTTTCAGGGCAGTGCTGAACCCTCATCTTCATCCTCACACACATCACCTCCCTCTAAAAAGTTGCTCTCCTTTTAGCCTTAGATGAACTTGACCAGAACAACATTACTGTAAGGAGCAGACAAAGCCATTTTTATAACATTCACAGCCATAAAACCTTCGCTGTGCTGGGCCTGACTGACAGAGTGTAAAGGTTGTGTGCCAGCGTTTGCATAAACTGAAAGGATATTTTGTTCAGAAGTTCCTCTGCAGGATTTCATTCAGTGGCAAAGACAGCAGCAGTTTAGTCTTTTGCAAAGACTCCTGAGTAGGAGGATTCCTGAAAAGCTCCCGACAACACAGTGCTTGCTTGTGGCTCTTGCCCAGCCCCATCAGCTGTCTGGCTCCTGCTCACTGCTTGGCACGTCACAGCTCGGCTACTCCGGCTGCCCATGACACTGCTTTAGAATCTGATGCTGAATTTCTGAGCTTGGAAATTGACTTCTCCTTCAGAACGGGTGCTTTAGTGGATATAAAATAAAGCAGGCTCATGTAGTGGCAGGAGCCGATCCTGAGCCACATCCGCAGAACTTTGATCTACTTTCAGAGCGGTTCTGGGCAAAAACTCGTCAAGCGTGTTTGAGTTAATCTATGCAGGCCAGCTAACCTGTGCTTAAACCAGGCTTACCTGGGGCTGTTATACCCTGAGCTTTAGAACATAATAAATATAAAATACAGCCTTTAGAATTTAATCAGGAGGAATTTGTACGTGCTGGATTCTGTGCCCTGCTTGGGGGAGGGAGAAGAGGGAATGAAGAAGTGTACCCCTGCTGCTCACCAGCTTGAACCTTGCAGCTCTGGAAATTTTATTCTCTGAGTCCTTTGATTTCCATGTAATGTTTTTACATTACAATAGAGACAACAGAACTTGCAGAAACTCTTCACAGAAGCCAGTTATCTGCTGCAGAATAAAGAGATGCTAAGCTTCCTTTTTTTCTCTGTGATGTTCCCTGAGCATGAAGATGTTTTCAGCTTGATCTTTTTTTGTTTGCTTCCCTCCTTATAAATGTATCTGCAGTATTAATACACATTATGGATTTCTGAGATGGGCTTGGCACAGGATTCTAAGTGCATTTCCAATAAAACTCTTGTAAGTACTGTAACAGCAAACAGATATTAAGGCAGCAAGTAGTTCCTTTAGTCAAATAATTAAACTTTTCTCAAGCGTGTTCCTCATCTTTGGGGCAGTCAGATCTCACAGCTCTATTCCCCAGGACCTGCATTCTCCTTATTGTAGTTAAAACCCTTCTGTGTGTTACAGATAACAGGATCAAGGATGTGAACATTGTTGAATGAGAGATTGGGAAGTTTTCCCAGTGCCAGGGGCTGTTTTAGGATATTGTTTCTGGGCTCAGAGCTCCAAAAGTAGAATGTATTGAATAAAGCTGTTTCAGAATATCCAAAGCAGCCTTGCCTGCAGCAGATTGTTCTTTCTTTCTGAATCAGGAAATTTCTCACTCTCTGATTATTTGTTCTCCTATTGTGGATTGGATGCTTGCAGTAGGCACCACCTTGTCTGGTTCTGAGGACAAAAGAGTAACCAGATATGGTTAAAATCCTGAACACTACATGAGACTGAATAAGAACCAGCAACAGTGAGGAAGAAAACTGGCAAAAAAAAATCTTCCAGTGCTGACACAACCTGAGCTCATGCCTGCAAAGGGAGGTTATCCCACAGCCGGCTGGGCTGTGACACTGTGTGGCACCAGGCTTCTCATGCAGATCAGCTTCAATCCCGTGGGGACCTGGTGCTCAGTTCTCTCTTGGTTTTTCCAGCTGCAGTCCCTGAGCTGTTTGTGCCCTGTGGAGCCAAACCTGCTGTGCTCTGGGGAGTCAGGGTGGTTTGCAGCACCCTCGTGTTCTGCTGGGTCTGCATTAAGCCTGGAGACACTGAGTCTTCTCTCCAAACCCGCCGGCTCTGCAGAGTGCAGCTGATGGGGCTCTTGGAGGAGATGGCTGCTGAGTAGCTGGAATGCCAAACTTTACTCTACTGTAACGCTCCTGTGCAGAGAGCTCTTCTTTTCCTAAAAAGAGCCCTGAGGTAGAAGCCAGCACTGTGACTTGCATCCTGAAACCACTGATGTTACAAAGCTTCAGGAGCAAATCCCCAAAAGTGCTGAGCCCCGTGCTGAGGCAGCAGAGTGGTGAGAGCACGCTGAGCCTACAGAAATAATCACATTTGCCTCAAGTGTGAAAGAGCTGGTGGAACAAACGCACCACAATCCACTGTAGATCCATGACAAGAATGAGTGACTCTTGCGAGTCACTGGCTAATGCATAATTCTCATTTTCTTTGTGTGTTAAAAGGCAGTGAATCACTGTGATCAGTTAGATCTAAAGCAGAGCAGGTCCAGAAATAATTAAACATTTGTGCAGTTTCATATACAGAAGTGATTGAATTGATTTTGGTTGTGTTTGTTTGGTTTTAAATTGCTTTGAAACACATTTGAGGGCAGGTGCACTGACAAACATTAGGGTAATTTCCTCCCTAGCTGCCAGTGATTTAGCCATTCTCATCAGTCAGTTGTTTTGCCTCTAGAGAGAGGTTGGGTGGGAGGGAGTTGAAGAACTCAGGAGGAAAGCAGTGAGTAAAAGGCTATATTCAGTTTTGGACACAGCACCATGTGCCACTGCTCATAAATGGTGACTCAGTGGCTGGCCTGGGGCACAAAGATCACTCCTTTCCCCAAAGCCAACTGGAAAGGTTTTATTTCCCAACATCCCAGTGGTGGCCCTGAGACTGTTGCCTTTCTGTGAAGTACTTTGTTTACCTTTTGCTCTTTATATTTTTACTCTGTGTTCTTAATCTGTTTGCAGTGTGAATATGTGTGTAGTAAATTGACATACGTGTCGTTGCTTCAGATATTTCAGAGGAAATGTTCCTGCTTTTTAATAAAAATCTTTTCATTTTCTGCAGAGGAAGAAGTTGTTTCCAACACAGAAGTAATTCTGAGGACTGAAGACCATTGACCCGGCAGCTATGATGGAAAGTTACCTCATTTTTTTCCGTGGTTCTCCTGAGTGTTTGAAAGACTCACAAGTGGCAAAAAGATGTGACTCTGAGGGAATGTAATTTATCTTGAAATAAAACACAGAATTATGCCAAGATTAACAAAGCTATTTTTATAGCTGAGAGCTCAGGTTAAACACTAGCTTGTTTTTTAAGAACCTGAAGTGTGTAATTATTACAACATAGGAACTATTTTTTTATGGTGGCTCAGAAATATTTATAGAGTATGACACAGCCAAACATTCTTTTTTTTTTTTTTTTTTTTAAGCATATTGTTTTTTTTCTGGTTTTCTTGCCTTGTAG
>VZRN01001997.1:508614-526890 GCA_013397935.1 Dasyornis broadbenti
GCACCGGGGCCGGGCCCTACCGTGCGCCGCCGCCCCTGCGGGCAGCGGGGCCCCGCGCAGGCGGTGCGCCCCCTCCCGCACCTCCCGGGCCTTATCGCAGGTAAACACGGCCGCGAGCACACAGGGAAAGTTTTACGGTGTCGGCGGGAGCGCGGCCGGGCCCGGGGGCTCCGCAGCAGCCCCGCGCCCCGGGAAGGGGCGTCTCCGCATCCCTGCCGAGCTCCGGCCCCAACGGCACCGAGGGCTGTTTCGCACCGGGGCTGGATTCCCTCCTGCCCTGCGGCTCTGGGTCACCCGCGGGGTCGGGGTGTCTGGACCCACGGAGGGTGGCACAGGGGAAGTACAGCCCAAACACGTTTGTGCCCCATCGTGTCCGGCTTGCCCGGGGTGTCCGTAGCCCTGTGGCCCGCACGGGGCGGGCAATAATGGGCCACTGATGGGGCTGGCATATGGCTGGTGGGAAATGAAGTACTCAGACGGGATGGGCAGAGGGACGGACAGAGTGACGGGCTCGCTGCTGCTCCAGCAAAAATAACAGTGCCCTCCCGCACGCTTCCTCTGACCCCTCTGCTTTTGCAGGCTGTACATTCATCGCAGATGTTTTTCCCTTTACCCCTTTACTTTGCTGTTCCTTCCTCAGCCTCTGGGCTAGTTTGGCCCCAGAGAGCGCCGGCAAAGGCAGGTAGGAATTTCAGGCCTCGCAGGGTCACGGTGTTGGGTAGGAAGCGGAGCTTGTTGGGTTTGGGGAGCAACACGAGAAAACCGGCAATTCCGGTTCCCTCTGGACGCGTCTCCTTCAATCGTCCCACTGGGCACAGCTGATAAATAATCGCAGCGGTGGCAGCGCTGCCTCGTGTGCCCAAGGGCTGCCCGGGCTGGCCGGGTAGGAGCAGGGCCCTCCTCGCTACCACCCTTCCAGGGCATTTTTGGGCTTTTCACTGGGACTTGTGCCCTGGAAATCCACTCAGTCACAGGGATGCTGTGGCAGAGACATGTACAGGGCAAAGAGGCAGTTGCTCTCCATTAGAGCTTTTAGCTCTCCAACCCAGGCTCGCCAGCTGATGGTCACATCCACTGCCCAGACCTGACCTTCTTGCCGGCAGCTGCTAAAAACTGTCCTGAATGTGTTTTCTGTAGTGGTGCTTCAGTGAGAGCAGAACTGTTCCATGTCAGAACATGGGTATTGATCTGCCTTTTACCTCTAATTATAACAGTTGCCGAGCCGGCTGTCGGTCGCCTCTGTGTCACGGGGGTGGTGGTGGCATGTCCCCTCCTCATCTCTGTGTCACGGGGGTGCTGGTGGCATGTTCACCCCGCTGCTCAAGGGTTCTGTACCACCCTGGAGAGCAATGCTGCAGAAATCCAGAGCTCCATCACCTTTTCCCCTGCAAGGGTCTGGGTGACGCCTGTGGCTACAGACAGGGATTGCTGACCCTGCTGTGATCCCAGGTCCTTGTGAGTGACATGAAGGTCACCTGCTTTCTCTGAAAATGCTTTCCCAGGTCTTGTGTCAGGGTGATGTAGATGTCCCCCTCAGAGCAGCCGTGCGTGGGAAGTAGGAAATCACCACCCTGCAGCAGGCACTCACTCAGCAGCCTGGCAGGAGGAAAACATGCCCTTTCCTGCTGCCAGTTTTTGCTTTTATTCAACAAAAAGGTTAAAAATCCAGTTTGCTCTGGAACCTGCTGGATTACATTGTGTGTGGCTACCAAGTGGTGTTTTCTTGGTGTAATTTGGGAAGGAACAGCATTAGGAAGGGAGCTCTGGAACAGCCGTTTGTATCTCAGCTGTTCTGACAGCCCTCGAGCTGCCTGGCCAGGGAGGTTTCCAGCTCAATGTTCTGCTGCCAAAAGATCTCTCCCTGCCGTGGCATCACACTGGGACCCGGCATCCACCTGCCAGGTGGGGATTGTGACCCCGTGGGATGCCAGGGCTCTGGGGAGCTGTGGGCGGGAGGATCAGCCCTAATTAAAAGCAGCCTGGAAAGAAAGGGTGGATGTAAACTGTGCTCCTTCATTTGGGCGCTTTGATCCCGGCTTTAGTCACCGGCTTGGTACGTGCGGGCTGTGAGCAAAGCATTGGGGCTGCACCCCTGTGGGCTCCCACAGCCCACGGCCGGGCAGGTTCTGGGGTTGGCCCCTCACCCTGGTGCCTGTCAGTGATGGGGAACAGTCCACAGGTTGCATCAAAGTTTTGGCCAGGCTGGTTGTGCACCTGCAGTGGCAACCAGGACCTGCCCATTTCCGGATGTGCCAGTGGTGTCCCAGGAGGCTGGGTCAAGGGTGAATCTCCCCATTTCGGAGCCATCCTCCACAGCCCAACTTTGCCAGGCAGCCAGCAGGGCCATCCTGATGGCATGCGTGTCCCAGGCTGCAGCATCACCCCATGCCCATCCCTGGTGCCACTATCCCATTTTCCTGGATCTCCTGGCCAGCCTGACATTTGCAGGCAGTGAAAGCACACCTGAGCCAGCAGCCCTGAGGGACTGGCATTGGTTCTGTGCCACCATGGCTTATTTGGGACCATGCTGGACATAGTGTCCCATGGTGGTGCTGTGGGTGGGCTGGGACTGCCCCTGCATGGGTCCAGTCCTTGTGGTAGACATAAAATGGCTCAGTGAAACCTCTGCACTGAATCACCAAGGATGAGACCAACCTCTCCAGCAGCTCCTGGGCTGCATTTTGGCTGGTTGGGCTAGCAGTGAGACTCAGGGCAGTAAATGCAATAAAACCACCAGTGCCAATGGGAATTTCAGCTCTATTTTGGGGCAGACCAGCAGGGTCCCAGCCCATGGAGCAGCTGAGGTCCTGTCCCTGTGGATAGGGCACAACATTTCCTTTTCTGGGGTCTGCCCTTGTCTCACACTTTGACCCTTCTGGCTGTGCCTCCTCCTGCCCCTGTGGGGCTTGGATTCCAGGGATGTCCTGGGATGAGTGTGATGGCCTGGGACAAGCATGTCGTAGGGCAGGCAGCAAAACTCCAGGTTTGGGAGATGTGTCTGCCCCACTCCCCCTGTGTAAAACACCTCAGTAAAGATGCAGTAACTCCTTCAGCAGCTCTTCACTGCAAGATGCGTTTCCAAACCCTGCCTTGCCTTGGCTCCCTGGTCCATGATAAACCTTCCCTTCTGTCAGCATGCGTCCCTTTCGTGTCAGACCGGGAGGTGCTGGCACTCCCAAGGACCTGTGGCACATCTCTCCGGCCAAGCTGCCATCGAGGGCACAGCCTCTGCCAGCTCCAGGCTTTCGAAGGCACAGCCTCTGCCAGCTCCAGGCTTTTGGGTGGCTGTGAAGGCACTTCGGGAGAGGCAGCTGTGCTGCAAGTGCCTGTTCCCGGGCACTCCAGGCTCGTTAACCTTTGGGGATAAGCGGATTACAGCAAGTCACCGGCTTAACTCTGCTGCTGCTTTACGGCCCCACATGGCAGGGTAACACTGGGGCTCTCCTGGGGCGGGAACGGCAAAGCCAGTCCCTCTCCCCAGCAGCTGGGCTGTTCAGCTTTGGGACAGGTTCACTCTTTGGGATGATTCACAGTGGTTTTGTCGCCGTCATGGCGAGTTCACGGGCACAGCTGTTGTAGACTCTTTTGGGGTGGATTTGGTGCATGGGCACCTTTGGCATCGCCCTTTCAGCGTTGGGTTCCTCCTGCATAAGTCAGGAGCACTCGATAACTCGGCGTCAGGTTCCTCCTCCTCCAGGAAAGCGCCTCATTTCAGAGGCGTCCCTGGACAAGCTGCCAGGAAAGCAGGTGCTTTCCTGGGCAGGTAGATAGGAATTTTGTAAGGCTTTAGGGCTGTGGAGCTGCAGGGAGGGACTGGATTTCTCTTCCGGCATGAATGCTGGCAGCGGAGCTGCTTCCTGCCTTCCAAGCTGGGACCTTTTTCCTCTGCTGGTGACAGAGGGCTCATGGACACAGGCACAGATCCTGTGAGGGTGAAGCAGTTCTGTTGAGTCTGGTGAGGAGAAGCAAGATCCTCATCAAACTGCAACTCGGTTTTGCATCCCATGGACACATGGGAGACGCATCCGACCCCTGTCTGGGGTCATCTTTTGGAAAAAATTAATAATTTAAAGTGTGCTGTGCTCAAACACATCAAAATATAGATAATCTTCCTCTGCTAATCACATTGCTCTGGATTCTTGCTCCATCAAGATGGGCATTGAGGCCACCACTCCCTCCTTGCTTGGGGGCTGCATTTCTCCACGTGCTGTTTGCGCGCAGCAACATCCTCAAAAGAACCCAAACCACTCCCCTGTGGTTCAAAGGCTCCTTGTGATTACACAAACAACCCTGGAATTTGGCATCTCACTGTTGTGCTTTAATGTTCCCCAGGCACGGCGCTGAGTTCAGGCTGCAAAAATGCAAAAATTGGTTTCCTGGGACCGGGGACAGCCGGGAGCACCAGCGGTAGTGGTCAGATTCTGACAGATCCTGCTGGGGATGGGGGGGTTTAATGGATGCTTTGTTTGTGGATAAAAAGGCCTATTCTGATGTGTTCCAAATGACTTTGAGGTGACAAATGTATTCTGAAATTCAGAGTATTCCCCAAAAGCACCAGCACTGCATCCAGGTGTAGCCATGGGGATCACACCATGTCTGACAGCCTCTCTCTCCCATTCGCTTGCAGGCCATCAGCATCAGCAAAGCCATAAACTCACAGGAAGCACCAGTGAAGGAGAAACATGCCCGCCGTATCCTTTCCCTTGGCTCGCCGGAACAGCACGGAGGAGTTTGGGATGTGAGGGTGTCATGGTGCTGGAGCCACAGGAGATTTGAGACACAGAGAGGTCAATCCGTGCAGAGCTTTTTTTGGTGGTGGCATCACATAGGTTCAGCCATCAGGGAAGAGGCAGACAAGAGCAGTGCAATAAAATTGCATTTCTTTGGCAGTAAAATGCAGGTGTGCCCTTGCGAGGGGGAGGTGCACCCAAAAATGATGAATAGGGGTCTTATATGGGGGCTTTATCTGGGGGTGCAGCATTGTGCCGGTGATCTCAAGGCACCCAGAGTGTGTCCCCTTTTCAATGAAAGTGGAACAAGAACTATCCCCGGCCCAGCCTGCCCCTGCTCCATGTGTATCCTTGACTGCAATGGAAGGGATCATCCTGGGCACACACCACGAGAAGGGCGCGTTCACCTTCTGGTCCTACGCCATTGGGCTGCCCCTGCCCAGCAGTGCCATCCTCAGCTGGAAGTTCTGCCACGTCCTGCACAAGGTCCTGCGTGATGGCCACCCCAACGTGAGTGTCCCCTCCAGAATATCCCTCCTGCTTCACGGCCAGGGGGAAATTTCTGGCTCTTGCCAGCATCCCTCTGCACAGAGGGTGGGTTCCCTTCCCTACCCCAGCCACTTTTCCCAGGCTGTGGGTCTGTGGGACACTCTGTTACCTCCCATCTTTGAAACTTCTTCTTGCAAAGCCCCAACCTTTGGGTGCCACTGAAAGGCTGGAACTTCTCCCAGAGCTGGAATGGTGTGAGGGACCGGATCCCTCCTCTTCCCCAGTATCAGGGTGGACAGGCAAGCACTGGCCTGTGCCAGCCACGCTGTGCCACATCTCTCCTTTTTTTGTCCTCAGGTCCTCCAGGACTGCCAGAGGTACCGCAGCAACATCCGAGAGACAGGGGACCTGTGGGTGAGTGGGGCGGAGCGGAGGTTTGTGCTTCCAGGGGGTTTGGAGGTGGATGCTGAGGAGCACTGTGGGCACAGAGAGGGTAGAGCACCGCCTGGAATAACCTGCTGTCTCTACTCCCTTTGGGTGATGGTTGTGTCCACGGTGGAGCCTGCACGGCTTGTGTGGGATCTGCTGGATTTGGTCACATTGCTCCGATTCCCCGTGTCTCCCCTGGTGTCTCCGCAGGGCCATTTGCACGACAGGTACGGGCAGCTGGTGAACATCTACACACGGCTCCTCCTCACCAAGATCTCCTTCCATGTCAAGGTGAGAGCCTCTGCCACCCCTGTACCACAGCCATGAGAACATGTATCCCACCAGCAGGAACATTAGCAGCAACTGATGGCTTTTTTCTTCCTTTTCCAAAGCATCCCGAGTTCCCACCGGGCCTCGAAGTGTCGGATGAGGTGCTGGAAAAGACCGCTGGGACAGATGTGAACAACATGTGAGTGTCCTGGCACGGCCCAGCACCCGGAGCACGGTCACCGGCTCCGTGACACCCGGCTGGCAGTGTCCTGCTAATGAAACCACTCCAGGATGGGGCAGCCACTGGGATTTTGTGAATTGTTTGGATGGTGCCAGATTCCTCCTGCACCCCAGAGCACCGTGGGGTGTAAATGCAGGGAGAAAAAGCCCCAAATTCTTGTCAGTTAGAGCCCTTGCAGTCATGAGGACTCCCAGTGAACACGAGCAGCTGGAGCAAAGATGTCTCTGCTGTCAAGTGATGGAGTCTTGGTTTGTTTTGGCAGCTTCCAGCTGACCGTCGAGCTGTTTGACTACATGGACTGTGAGCTGAAGCTGTCGGAGTCAGGTGAGGAGGAGGCAGGGGCAGGTCCCTCCCTCCCACTCGCCCCGGGGCTCTTGAGCAATAGTTTCGCTCTTTGGTCGGGAATGGATTTCCGGGAGGCTGAGGTTGGAGGCTCAGGTCCCTCCTCCTCCTCCCATGAGATTTCTGAGGTTGTTTCTCAGCTGGATTCCCCTGCTGAAGCTCTGTTGTAGAAAAGACAGTTGTAGAAAATATTTAGGGAATGTGGCTGCTTTGAGCCCACCTGAGCAAGGCAGAGAGTTGTTTTCAGAGCAGAGCTGCTCTGAAATGCATTTTCATTTCTTTTTTGTACAACTACATTAATCATATGCATTACACAAATCCCTTCTGTCTCCCCGAAGCAGAGAATGGGGCTGTACTTCTTTTTAAAGACTCATTTCTCCTCATTGAAATGTCTCCGGGGAGGGCTGGGGGCCCCTGCTCATGTCTCTCACCTCCCCAGGAATTTTCAGATGGCTTAGAGAGGTGGCAGATTCTTCCTCTGTCAAGAGTTGGGAACACGGATCTGCCCTGGAAAACAGGGCACAGCAGGAGAAACCGTGCTCCCGGCTCCCGACAGCCTCCTGCTTCTCCTCCTGACCCAGTTATACAGAGAATTTATATTCATAAATACTTTAAAGCTGAGCGGGGAAGAAGCCAGGGTGGATATGCTGCCTGGATCCCTGCCAAGGGAAGGGATCTGTTTCCGAGCAGGGGCAGGCGAGGCTGCGGTGCCGGCAGGCTCGTCCCCTGCCCTGGGATCCTCTCCCAGATCCTTGCATGATTAAATAGAATGGAGCAAAACCTCTCACTTTCCCCAGCTGTGTCGTGCTTGGCTCGAGGCAGCTCAAGGGCAGCGTCCTGGGGTTCAATCTCCTTTTTGGGGTCAGGGTATCCAGGGCAGAGCTGAGCACCCCTTCCCTCTGCCAGTGCGGTCCCTTTGGGTGTTTTTGCTGCTTGGAGTGGGGTTGTCTCCGCACGGGGCAGCAGCCCTGGCGTTTCCTCGTGTCCCACATCCGCTGTGGTTAATGATCAAGCGGCGTCCCGGGCACGGGCGGCTCTGCAAACACGGCACCCCCTCAGTTTTCAGGCAGCTCAACACATCGATGGCCGTGTCACAGATGTCGGCGGTGCAGTGCCGCCTGGCCCCCCTCATCCAGGTCATCCAGGACTGCAGCCACCTCTACCACTACGCTGTCAAGTTAATGTTCAAGCTGCACGCCTGTGAGTCCCGGGAATTTGCTCCTGGTGTTTCCTCAGGGTGGGCTGCACTTGGGGATGAGGCTCGTGTGGATTGAGGCATCCATCGCCGTATCCCTGTATCCGTGCTGGGCTCTAGGGACCTGCTCCATCCCACATAGACACTCCAGATAAAGGAATTAGAAGGACTTGTCCTTGATTAATTCAAACCCACGTGCCCTGGCCTGCCAGCCCCCATGCACGGGATCCCTGGGCAGTGCAGTGCCAGCAGCCTTGTGTGGGTATTTTGGAGTACCCACACCCACATCTCCCTGTGCTGGGGATGGGAACACCCCACTCCCATCCTGACCCCTCTCATCCCACTCCCATCTGGCTTTTACCCCGCTGGCTTTTGCAGAGGAGGGATCTGGGTGCATGTGAACACTTGCAGGCCCAGATCAGTCGTGGCTGTCCCCTCTCACCCAGGTCTGCCAGCTGACACCCTGCAGGGCCACAGGGACCGCTTCCACGAGCAGTTCCGCAGGTAACCGGGGCCCAGGTGGGGCAGTGGGGTCCCCTCCTTCCTGCCAAACCCCCTCTCATCTCCCCTTTGTCTTTCCCTCCTCTCCAGCCTCAAAAACTTCTTTAAGAAGGCATCTGACATGCTGTATTTCAAGCGGCTCATCCAGATCCCTCGGCTGCCGGAGGTGCGGCAGGATTTGGTGTGGTGCTCTGGAGGGAGAGCTTGTGGGTGCCCGCATGGATGGGTTTGGGGTCTGGGGGTGCTGCAGAGGGACCCTCTGGCCCTGTCAGCAGCACAGGGGTGGCTGCCTCCCTTCCCTTGTCACTCTGCCTGCTGTGGTTCCTGAACCCTGTGGCAAGGCTGCAGAGACTTCTTGTCCGTACAGAGCCCCCCAAACTTCCTGCGAGCATCTGCGCTGGCTGAGCACGTGAAACCCGTGGTCGTCATCCCCGAGGAAGCCCCCGAGGATGAGGAGCCAGAGAATCTCATTGAGATCAGCACAACTTCCACCACGGAGCCGCAGGTGGGGGCCCGGGGCTGGGGTGGGGTCAGGCTCCTGTATCCTGGCTCAGCTCAGCACCCTCTGTCCTCCCCAGATCACCTCGGATCTGTTTGAGCAAACCTTTGGGCCGCCCAACGGCATTTGGGATGACAGGTACGGGGTGGCCAGCAGGGCCGAGCGGCCGCTGCCACGTGGGACCAACCTGGCTTTCTCCACAGGGATGTGCAGATCGAGAGCCTGAAGAAGGAGGTGGACACACTCCGTGCAGAGATGGAGAAGATTAAGCTGGAGGTAAAGCCTGGCCGGGGAGCAGCTGGTGGGGAAGAACAGGGTGGGTTTTGGTGCCGTGGTGTGGAAACCCTGAAGGGATGCAGCAAGAGCAGGGTCCTGGCATCCAGTGCTGTGTTTTGGGACCTCTCCCAGTGCCAGGACATGACTCCTGATGGAGGTGGGGTGGAGGCATGTGAGACTTCTCCTCTGCTGTCCTGAGTTTATCAGTGGGGACAGAGCAGCTGCAGGGGTAGAGGGGACAGCTTTCCTGTGCACCCCACAGCTGCTTTGCCAAAATTGCAGCAGGGCACCTGGACAGGGTCACTGGGGAGGGCAAAGCCCCAGTGCCCGGTGGCTCCCTGCAGGCGCAGCGCTACATCACCCAGCTCAAGGCACAGGTGAACAGCCTGGAGGGAGAAGTGGAGGAGCAGCGCAAGCAGAAGCAGAAGGCACTGGTGGACAACGAGCAGCTGCGGGATGAGCTGGAGAGGCTGCAGAGGGTGAAGCAGGACAGTGACAGGTCACAGCGACTCTGCGCCGAGGCCGAGAGTAGGTGCCCTGCAGAGCCCAGGGGCCGGGGCTGCCCTGGTCGTGGCCGCTGAGGGTTTCTCACCCTGCAGAGAAAGCCAACGCCACCGAGATCCGCTACACGAAGCTGAAGGAAAAGCACAGCGAGCTCATCAACACCCACGCCGAGCTCCTGAGGAAGGTAACGCTGCAGCCTGTGCAGGCAGGCACTGACACGGAGGGCAGTGTCCCAGGATTAAATCCCTCAGGTTTGGGTGTGGGGTATCCAGGGCAGAGCTGGGCATCTTTTCCCTCTTCTAGTGAGGTCTCTTCTAGCGTGGGTGTTTTTGTTGCTCTTTTTTGGTCTGTTTCTGCTGGTTTTTGTGGCCGATGTAGCTGTGGGGATATCACTTGTACCAGCAGTCATGGGATGCTTGGCTCTAATCCTGGCTCTTGAGGGATATGCTGGTGATGGAGATCCTATGTTGTGCCACTCACCTGTTTTGTTTTTTGCTTTGGGTGTTTTGGTCTTGCTTTTGTCCCTTTGTCCCTCTGCCACCACCACTGTGGCTCGTGCCTGCCTAGTCCCCCTCTACTGGTCCCATCACCCTCTGAGCACCAGGTGGGGGGCACCCCTTGGATCCCTTTCCACTGGCAGCCAGCATTTTGGGTGCTGTGAGAAAGGCATCTTGAAATTATCCCCTGAGCCAAAATTTGGTTGGAATGAGTGTGGGGATGATGAGGGTTCCCCCTCGGAGCGCCAGGTGAGCTCCATGTCCCCCCACAGAACGCAGACACTGCCAAGCAGCTGACGGTCACGCAGCAGAGCCAGGAGGAGGTGGCACGTGTCAAGGAGCAGCTGGCATTTCAGGTGGAGCAGGTCAAGCGAGAGGCTGAGATGAAGGTGAGCTCCAGATCCTTCCCTGCTTCCCTGCCAACTCTGAGCCCTTCTCAGCCTCAGAAACGCGGTGCCTTGGCACAGTTTGGGTGCAAGGGAAAGGGGTGGTTGTTGATGTCAGTCCCTGATCCAGGGAGGAGTTGCCCTGGCTCCTCAGGAAGGTGTTCATATACTCTTCATTCTCTCTTGCCCAAATCTGCCTTTTCCTCCCCCAAGAAAATGCCACAGTGCAAATTGATGTGTTTGAGTGCTTTCATTCTCTGGGGCTCAAGCTGGGGGTGGCTCCCAAAATTCCTGGCATGGGAAAAGGAGCCCTTCCAGGACATACCCCCTGCCCAAGACCCCAAAACCCCCTCCCTGCAAAACACGGCTGGGTTTATTCCCTCCTTCCTGCTGTGTGCCGGTGCCGAGCGGGGCCGGAGCGTGGCTGTGGCTGAGCCCTGGGCACGGTGCGTGGTTGCAGCTGGAGGACCAGAGCGTGCAGATGGAGCAGCTGCGGCAGGAGCTGGACGCGCGTCGGGATGAGCTGGAGCAGGCGCAGCGCTCACTCAGCCACGCCAAGCAGGTACGGGGCTGGGGGCAGCACGAGCCCAGATCCTCTCAAACCCTGTCACAGGGGATGGAGCTGCCACCACTGCTCAGCCAGAGCTTCCACAGCAGCCCAAGGAGCTGTCACAGGGCTGAGCATAGGCCCAGCCCATCAGTGTCATGAGCTAGGCATGTCCAGAGCTCCCCACCACGTGTTGGGCTCACAGCAGTGACAGGGGAGTGACAGGGTGTCCTGCCCCACTATGGCAGGCAGGGGTGGAGCTCAGTGCCCAGGTGGATGCTCTGCATGCCGAGAAGGAGGTGCTGAGGCGGTCGGTGAGCGAGAAGGAGTGTGAGCTGCTGTCCACGCGTGGCCTCATCGAGGAGAAGGAGCTGCAGCTGAGCCAGGAGGCAGACAGGGCCACGAGGGAGATCCGAGAGCTCCAGGGCAGGCTCCTGGAGAAGGTACAGTGCTGTGTGAGGAGCCCAGTGCCCCTCTGCTCATCGGGGTGAGATGTTTGGGGGATGCTGGCTGGTGTAACTGGGGGGATATCGCTTGCACCAGCAGTCATGGGCTGCTTGAATCCAGTCCTGGAAAGGAGCTCTCAGGGGATATGGGGTGATGGGGATCCTGTGTTGTAATTGTGCCACTCATCTGCTCCTCCTGCCTCACAGAGCAACCAGGAGCAGAGCCTGCAGCAGAAGCTACTGGAGGAGCAGTTTGATGTCCTGCAGGAGACGGTGCGGGAAGCCCAGGACATCCTCCGTGATGCCATGGCCAAACTGGACGATCCCCTGCACCTGCGCTGCACCAGCTCCCCAGGTGTGTCCTGCCCCTTCCGGGGGCTGAAACACACTGTGCCTTCTCCCTCGTGGACAGAAAACATTGCATCTCAGCTCTCCCGTGGCATTTTTTTACATCATACCCAAGGCCGTTGGGGTCGGACTTCCCAGGATGGGATTTTAGCTCATACCCAGCACTATTTTGCTCAGATTTTAGTGCTGTTCCCAGGCCAGGGATACATTTCCACTCCGTGGTGCCTCATGGAGTCAGCACTGGTTCAGATACTGGTTGTGCTAACGAAGTGAAATTCCTTGCAGATTACCTGCTGAGCCGGGCGCAGGCAGCGCTGGAGTCCACAGATGCCCTGGAGAAGGGGCACGCGCAGTACGTGGCCTCCATGGCAGGTACCAGGGGCTGGGTCTGGCGGCATTGCTCCCAGCTTGCTCTGTTTCCATCCATCCAGCAGCCCCCGGCTGCTCCGGGGCCATCGGCAAGCGGCAATGCACTGGTGACAGAGGGACACGGACGGGCTTGGGGGTTCCCGGGTGCTCCCTCAAGCTGGAGAGGCCAATCCCAACATCTCTGAGTCTTGCACTGCTCCTTGAGTGCCTTTGAGGATGAGCTGCAGCCCCCAGGGCCTGGCATGGGGTGTCCTGGGCTGGCAGCTCCTGACCCTGTGCTGTCCCTGGCAGATGCTGTGGGGCTGGTGGGGGCTCTGGCCCTTTTCGCACACCTGACGGCCGACACCATCATCAATGGCAGCGCCACGTCCCACCTGGCCCCCACAGACCACGCTGACCGTGAGTGCAGGGGGTAGGGGGTGGAATTTTTCCTCATGGGGGTTTTTTTTCAGGGAGGCCGTGCCAAAGTCCCCTCTGCCAGTGGCAGATTTTACCGAGCACAGCGCATTCCCCATGCTCCCTGTCCCATCATTCCCTGCCCTCTAGTTCCCCTTCCTGGGCCAGGAATATCACATTGCTCCTGGAAACTCATTTGTCATCTTCTAGAAGAAATTTGCCGGATGCTGCTGGTGCTCAGCTGCAGATGAGGGGAGGAGGAGGAGGAGGGTGGCAGGGCTGGCATGAAGGGCCCTGTTGCCCGGTAAGGGGCCTGGCACCAAGCCATGCTCTCTGCAGGGCTGACGGAGACGTGCCGGGACTGTGGCCAGCAGAGCCTGGAGTACCTGGACGAGCTGAAGGACAGGCAGAGGCTGGGCCGAGCCGAGCTGGGGGACGTGAGGCAGGCACTGAGAGGGGTCCTGCAGCTGGCCCAGGTAGGAGATGGAGCCCAGCATGGCCACTTTCCCACTTGTGGCTGCCAGGGTGGGTCCGAGGGAACACTTTGGGGTGGTTTGTCCCCCATACCCTCAAGTTCTGGTGCTTTTCTTGAGCCTTCTCAGCCTCTGAGCACTGAGACCCCTCCTGGTGGTGCACAGAGCCCGCCACCCTCAGATCGGCTGAAGTCTTAGCCCAGTAACCCCTGTGGAATGAAACTTCCCAACTGTCAGATATTTGTTCTCGTGAGGCACCTATTAGTCTTTTCCTTCACACCACTGTTGAGCTCTCCAGAGCCCTCTGGAGCAGAAACTGCTCCTGTGATGGAGTTCTGTCACCTTGGTTTGGAGCATTTCTTAACCTCTGAGGTCCCTGTGCCATGTTTGCTGCAAGTTGGTGGCATCTGTGCCTTCACCTTTGCAGGCTGCAGAATGCTGCTCCTGCAGCTTGAATTATTTAGTGTGTGAGGAAAAAAAGAATCAGATACCTTGGTTTGTAGTTATTCCTTATAAATATTCCCTTTTGCCCCTCTGCCTAAAACCTCCTGGTGCCTGCTGCCTCCCCTGGCAGGAGCTGAGACCCAAGAGCTTGGACATCAAGCAGGAGGAGCTGGGGGACATGGTTGAGAAGGAGATGGCCTCCACCTCAGAGGCAATCGAGGATGCTGTCAGGAGGATAGAGGTGAGACAGAGCTGCAGGATGGGCCATTCTGGGGCCTTGGGGGCAGCACTGGCCATTGCTCCTCCACCGTTCTCACCCCAATGTGGCATCCAGCCCTTCCTCTTGTACTTCCCAACAGGAGATGATGAGCCAGGCCAGGAACGAGAGCTCTGGGGTTAAGCTGGAAGTGAACGAGCGGTGAGTTTTGGGGAGGAACGTGTGACAGGTTTGTGCCCCGTGCCCTGCAGGGTTGTGCTCTGCTCCAAAACAGGCTGGCTGGTCTCCAGAAAAGACCCATTTTCTGAGGCCAAAGCCTGCTTCCCTGGATGCTGAACACTTTTCTCTTGTTTCCCTCCAGGATTCTGAACTCCTGCACGGATCTAATGAAGGTCAGTGCCGCAGAAACCCATCTGGGCTGCACAAAGCTATAACCTCCCACCATCAGCAGCATCAATCTCCTCTATAAGACCCCCATAAAACCCCAAAACCTGTTTTCCTTCATTCCAGGCTATTAGACTTCTTGTAACAACATCTACAAACCTACAGAAGGAGATAGTAGAAAGTGGCCGGGTAAGTCCTCCCCTACACTCATCTCTGTGCTCACATCAGATACAAGAGAATTATCCCCAAATTGCAGAAACACTCTGCATTTCATGGTTTCCCATGTTAGCAGCTCTCTGGCAGTACCAGTTGGGCTGCTCAGCCCTGTGCTCTCTGCACACATCGCTGCCACCCTTGCAAAGCCTTTCCGTCTAAAGATGCTGGCCCAAACTCGTGTGTTTTAAACCAAACCCAGCCCAAATTTGTAGGCTTGGGACTCTGATGTTGTTTTTCTTGATAATTATTTAAGCAGGTGAGTAAGAGCAGCATGAAGAGCACAGAAATGCTGTCGTTCCCTTGATTTATGGCTTTATATATGAATTTACATATTGTTACACTGTATATGGATATTTTACATGGATTTATATTTTGTTGTATATTAGACACAAATTAATCCAGGCCATAATACTCTCATAACAACAGGGGGCAGCAACAACTCAGGAGTTTTACGCCAAGAACTCGCGCTGGACCGAAGGGCTGATCTCTGCCTCCAAGGCCGTGGGCTGGGGAGCCACACAGCTCGTGTAGGTACCCCCAGACAGGGAGCTTCCTCTGGGACATGGCTCCATGTGCTGCTCCCAGAGCTGGTGCTTCCCTGGCACCCCATAATCCAAAATGTCCCCCTGCTGAGGTATCATGGAGCACCGTTGCCAATTCCTTGTGGAGCATCAGTGCTGGCTCCTTATGGAGATCTTTGCTGACTGTTCATGGACCCTCAGTTTGGCTCATTGCTAATTCCATATGGAGCATCGTAGCCCAGGTCATCCCAACTAGGGATGGCCATTCCTCCCTCTCTGCAAAATGTGCAATCGCATCCCCCACGTCCTGGTTCCTGCTCAGATGGTTGTGGATGGGATGGTTGGGAACGGGGCAGGGTGATCCCTGTGCCAGTGCAGGAAATGTTGGAGGGGTTTTTTGGGCAAAGCTTTAGAAATCTCATCCATTATGAAAACAAACTCCTGCCTCTGTCCAAAATGCTCGGATCATGGCTTTGAGTAATTGCTTTGTAAATGAGCTTTAATAACAGTTGGACTCAAAGATCTTAGAGGTCTTTGCCAACTTTAACAATTCCATGATTCTGTAATTACAAAGCTGCTGGATCCAGCTGCTGACTTCTGAGGGTATTAGCAGGAGATAAATAATCTGCACTTGCTCTGTCGTGCACAGCGAGTGTCTCTAACACAGTCTCCTTCCGACCCCCAACGCAGGGAGTCTGCAGACAGGGTTGTCCTGCACACAGGGAAATACGAGGAACTGATCGTCTGCTCGCATGAAATCGCTGCCAGCACAGCCCAACTGGTGGCTGCCTCCAAGGTGGGTGTCCCACCAGGATCCTCGGGGTGTCCCCTCGAGCTGTAGGTCATTCTGTCCCACACTGTGCCCGCAGATGTGTGGCAATTCTGTCTTCCAATCCTGCAGCCTCCCAGAGCAGGGAGCAGGGAAGCTCTTGCTATTTTTCAGTCAATGATTTTAATCCCTGTGTCTTCACCTGCGTTAATATTCCCATACCTGAGGCTTGCCTTGGATATGAAGATGTGTAGAACCTCCCGTCTTCCTCCTGTCAAGCTGGTTATGTAAAGAAAATGTTAATAACAAACAAGAAATCCAAAAAAGCAGCTGCAGGAGCAGGAATTGATGAGGATGGTGGATTTTGGTCCTTGGCACCTTTCCTGTCCGTGTGGGTGGAAGTGAGGGGTGGAGGTTTCAGTGAGCACACAGGGATGCAGGTGTGGGGGGAGGGGGATCCATACGGATTTTTACAGCAGATGGTTTTGAAATTAAGAGCACGGTTAAGAAACCAGAGCTGTGTCTTCACTGAGTGCTTGGCGCAGGTGGGAGCAGAGCTGGTTTGGTGCCCTGGGGCTGAAGGGCTTTGGAGGGATCACCCTGTCTGGCCACAATGAGATCACTGAGGATAAACCTTCCCATCTGTCCATCCATCCTTTCCACTCCCAGGTTTTTGTGCCCAAAAGCTCTTTGCATCTCTCTGGGGCTCCCTGGAGCACCTCCATGGAGGGGTCGTGGTGGGTAGCCACAGCCATCCCTGTCCTTGTTGCAGGTGAAAGCAGAGAAGAGCAGCAGGAACCTGGCCAGGCTCCAGGAGTGCTCACGCAACGTCAACGAGATGGCAGCAAATGTGGTGGCTTCCACCAAGTCAGGGCAAGAGCAGATTGAAGAGAAAGGTGAGGTTTTTTTGCAAGGAAAAGGTAGAAAAACCCACCCCAAATTCCTTTCTGACCTGGGGAAAACACCCTGAGGTGTCCGTCCAGCTCTGCTTTGGTGTGTGAGTGTCCTCTGTGAGGGGTGCACTCAGTAGGAGCCCTGCTTTTCTCCACAGACACCATGGACTTCTCGGGCATGTCCCTCATCAAGCTGAAGAAGGAAGAGATGGAAACACAGGTACGGGCCTGAGGTGGATTCAGTGTGGCTGCGGACAGACCCAGTCCCACACAGGAGGGTCCCTGTGCCCCCAGCACGGGTCCCAAGATGGTTTTTGGGTGCAGGTGAAGGTGCTGGAGCTGGAGAAGCGGCTGGAGGGCGAGCGGGTGCGGCTGGGCGAGCTGAGGAAGCAGCACTACGTCCTGGCCGGGGGCTGCGACGACGCGCCGGAGGACGGGGAGGCCAAGCCGGCGCCAGCACCGCGACGAGGCATCCTCAAGAAACCCCCCATTGCCCAGAAACCCGGCCTAGGGGAGGTGGGGCCCGGCTGGGGGATGTGACCTGGGCAGGGTGGGTGTTCTTGGCACGAGTTCTGACCTTTATCCCCTTCTCGTTGCAGCCCTAGCGAGGCCCTGGCCCAGGGAGCATCCGGCGGGGCTGACGGGGGCCCCACACATCACGTTGCCTTCGCGCTGCTGTGCCTTCACGCGCGGGGTCTCCTCACCGCCCGGCCTGGAACAAATCCCAAACTGGATGTTTTTTAAGGAATATATTTTATTTTTTGTTTTTCTTTTTTCTTAACTGTAGAGTGGCGGGGCTCCTGCGCTCCTCGGGCAGCGCTGAGTCCTCTCCTCCTCCTCCTCCTCTTCCTCCTCCTTATCCTCTTCCTTCTTCTCTTCCTCCTCCTCCTTTTCCTCCTTCTCCTCACCTGCCTACCGGCTCTCCCGGTTTAATTTAATTTGGGGTTTGTTTGGGTTAATTTTTTTTTTTTTAAGGACTTTATCAGCACTAGAAGTTTTCAGTAAATGTAGCTCTACTGTACTGCTCAGACCCTTTCCAAGAACTGTGAACTGGTTTTACAGTAGGAAACTGGTGGGCTTTTCTTGCAACCATTTTTTAAAATCCCCTTTTTCCAGCCTGCAGAATATTTGACTTCATTTTGGCGTGGGATCAGCCCTCAGCAGGAAGGGAAACGTACACCTTCCCTAGCGCACAGAGCAGGGGTTTTGTAAGGGAAAAGCAGTTACTGACACACACTGGCAATAAGGATACAAACTTTTTTTTTTTTTCCCTTTTCTATTTTTTATTACTACAGCAATGTCAAGGGATCAGTTGCATTATGTTTTATATTTAAGATAATTAGCAGAATTAAATCTAACCGTGGCCTGTGGGAGCCAGGAGCTAGAGAAGTCTGCAGCAATAAGGAATTACTGATGTGGAGAGATGCGGGGGCAGAATCAAAATCCTGTCAGCTGTGTCTTCCCTTGGAGCAACTACCAGGACGTAGATTATTAAAGGAGCAATATTTAAAATACATTTGTGTTGCTTTGTTGTTGGGGAGGGGGTTGATGACAGGGCCAGGGCTGTGACGGGGTCTGTGGATTGCAGCAAACTGGCCCTGAGCTGTGGGGCAGAGCGAGGCAGGAAATTAGCTAAATGTGCATAAATATATCTATATATACACATAAATGCATATAGAGAGAGTGCTCTCTATGTATGTGTAGCTATATATATTTATGGTTCTGTAAGTGCATATATATATATTCATATATATGTGCAAAATGCATATATACATCTGCATTTTTGCATATTTTACATACATATACTGTTATGTACCATATAAAAATGTGTAATATTATATACATTTATAGTTATTTATATTTACATATAAATAATATATAAATAATATATAAT
>VZRN01002041.1:0-44311 GCA_013397935.1 Dasyornis broadbenti
AAATAAACAAAAAAATCCCCAAACTACTTATTTCAAATAAAAATAGAATGTGCCTTAGCAAAGTTCACAACCAGCCTGGACTGGTTATACCCTGCAAGAAATGATCCCATTTCAGACACACATACCCCCACACACCCCCAAATATCCACCCATCTACCTATTAACATTTACAATCTTATCTTATTTTTATTTGTTTGACAAAAAAAGCCTTCAGTTACACTCTGAACAATAGCTATATTTGATATTTAGCTTTTCACTTCTGATGGTTGCTTTTTTCCTCACTTCCAGTTCTAGAATAGAATCACAATAAAGTCTCATTTTAAATACCAATTTTAGCAATTCAAATTAATACACTAAAAACTTACACTGGCACAATATTGTTTCAGAGGAATTTTGGACTCTATTCACTGAAAAGTAATTAAACTAGCATTTTATAGAGCAGGTGATTTGTTTTCAAAGGTAAATAAAGATGAATCTGTGGCTATATGGGCAGTGAAGGGATATTTCACTCGTTATCTACGTAGAAAGCTCTGTTGCCCCTGTTGACAGAGCAATATTATTGCAGGGCTTTGAAATGTGTAAGAGTTTCAAAGAGAGGAGTTTAAGGGATAGATTTGCTGAAACCATTCAGGCCAAAATAAGTATTTATCCCTAAGTTCAATCACATATTGCCTGACAAGTTGTCGTGGTTTGACCCTGGCCAAATGCCAGACACCCACAAGACCTACTCACTCGCTCTTCCCTGCCACAGTTGGGCAGAGGAGAGAAAAGTAATTAACACACCCAGGGCTCATGAGCTGAGATAAAGAAACTGGCAGAAGATGCACTCTGGGCAAAACAGGCTGAACTTAAAAAGTGATTTATTGCTAACACAGTCAGAGGAGTAAATGAGAAGTGAAATAAAGACACCTTCAAAGACACTGTTTCTCCACTCACTCTTCTCCCTCCTTCCCAGCAGCTGCACAGGGGGACAAGGCATAGAGGGGTGGGGAGGAGTAGGTCAGTTCATCACCCAGATCTTCTTCCGCTGCTCAGGGAGATGAGTCTTCTCTTCTGCGTAGCCGTGGGTCCCAAATCTCACAAGCAGCAGCCCATCCAAACCTGTCGTAACATGAGCTACCCCCACAGGCAAAAACAGTCTTCCCAAAATTGCTGTGGTGTGGGGTCCCGTGTCCACGGGGTAGCAGACTTCTGAGGCCAGGCTGTTTCCATCTCGGGAGCAAGGCTCTTTACTGGGACTCCTGCTGGGCCACAGTCTCTCTCTCTCAGGCACCCACCCACTCCAGTGTGGGGCACTTAGTTCAGTCTCTTTCTGCACAGGGACTCCTGCTAGACCACGGCCTCCTCCCGGCATCCACCACCTCCAGCATGGGGCACCTCCCCGCGGGCTGTGAGTGGATCTCAGCATACCTCGTGGACCCCATGGGCTGCAGGAGGTAAATCTACTCAACCATGGTTATCACCACGGCCTGCAGAGAAATCTCAACTGCAGTGCCTGGAGCACCCTCTCCCCCACCTTCTCCACTGACTTTGGTGTCTGCATGTTGTTTTCTCTCACATATTCTCACAGAAGTCATTTTTGTGAGCCCCCCCACTAGCAAAACCTGGGCCAAGCAACACCAACACACAAGTCAAAGTACACCTCCTTCTAGAGACTGATGCATATTCATATCAGTGCTAAGTCATAATAAAAACTACTCGTAGACTCGGAAAAAGAGACAGAAAAATGTTGCTGTGTTGTGAAAATCACAGGGTGTAAGGAAATTAATTATGTGAAGAAGGAAAGACCTTCTTGCTGCCTGGACAGATCCTGATTTCCAGTTGCTTTCCAGCTCTACACCCTCTTGACTTTGCTGGTGGTATTTCCAATTCATGGCAACAGATAAACAAACAAACAAACAAAGTACACAATGAAACCTCACTACAACCACTGTGAAAAGGGAGAAAGTTTCTGCATTAGGATGGCACTGCTAAGGAACATCAAATCCAAGGCAAGTTCATGCTTTTCCTCAGGTTTCTGTAAACAGATTCTAAAGAAGTTATGTACTGCCAGCAAAAAGAAAGCTATCTGAAAAAATTGCATTTGAATGACTTCATTCTATCATCATCATCATCATCATTCTTCTCTTTTTCACCTCTTGGTAAGGAATAACAGACAAATTGCATTTCTTAACACTGAAAGAAGAGGCACATCACTGTCGTGGTTTGACCCTGGCCAAATGCCAGGTACCCCCAAATTTACACACCCACACCCAGGACTCATGAGTTGAGATAAGGAAACCCAGGAGAAGACGCACTCAAATGGGCAAAATAGGCTAAACTTGAAGAGTTGCAAAAAGTGATTTATTACTAACAGAGTCAGAGGAGTAAATGAGAAGTAAAATAAACTCTTCAAGGCCACCATTTCTCCGCTCACCCCCCTCCCTCCTTCCCAGCAGCCACATAGGGGAACAAGGTATTGGGGGCTGGTGGTAGGTCAGTTCATCACCCAGATCTTCTTCCACTGCCCAGGGGAGAGGCTCTTTTCCTCTGCGTAGCCATGGGTCTCATTTGCAGCAGTCTGCCCGACACTGCTGCTATGTGATGCTGGCCCCCCATGGGCAAAGAGTCTCCCCAAAACTGCTACGGCGTGGGGTCCCTCTTGCATGGGGTACAGACCTCCGAGGCCAGGCCATTTCCATCTCAAGGCTCCTTCTCTTTACTGGACTTCTGTTGGACCACTCTGTCTCTTTCTCTCAGGCCCCCACCCACTCCAGTGTGGGGCACTTAGTTCAGTCTCAGGGTGCAAGTCAAGGCTTGTTTTCTCCACTCGGACTCCCTCTGGACCACGGCGTCCTCCAGGCATCCACTCCCTCTGGCATGGGCGAGTAGATATCAGCATTTCCTGTGGGCCCCCTTGGGCTGCAGAGACACCCCCTGTTTCACCATGGGTCTCACCACGGCCTGCAGAGGCTGCAGAGCTCGGGTGCCTGGAGCTTCCGAGCTTCCCCTCCCCCTCCTTCTCCACTGACCTTGGTGTCTCCATGTTCCTCCTCCTCCTCTGGCTAAAAGGAAGTGCGTGCACCCATTGTTTTGATTTCTTCTTAAATATGTTTTCACAGAGGTGTAACCAACATTTCTAATTGGCCCAGCCTTGGTCAGCAACATATCCATCATCTCAGAGCTGGACATAGTGAAGGCTTCAAGAGGCTTCACATAGGAGCCATCTTGGTGGCCCCCCCCCAAAAAAAAACTGGGCCAAGCTAAACCAGCACAATCACATGGTACACAAGCCTGTAAACACTGAAAGAGCACGATGTTGCAATATGCTGGTGCTACTAAAGAGCTTGGGGCTCAATTTTCCTCCAAAAGCATATATAAGAAAAGATCTATTGCAGTTCTTTAACTTTGATACACTGGCAAAAGAGGTCAGATCAATAAATAAACTTCAGTCATAAATACTACCTAGGCATTAATACAGTCTTTCATTTAGCATTCAGACCAAGATTATTTCTTCCTCCATGATTTCTTTTATTTCTGTGAATTTTATTGCAAGTTACCAAGTACTAACTTCCCATGCTTACTATAACTGCAGTCACCAGTAGTATGGTGCCCCATGGTTTCCCCCATCTGAGATATTTTTCCTTTGTTATTTTAAGTGAAAAAAAAAAAGGGTATGAAAACAAGCCAAAACCACAATAAACATAATAAGAGGCTGTACTCCATTTTTGACTTCTTTTATAAAGCATGTACTAACACATTATAAAAAGCCGTAACACAAAAAAATGACCAAAAACCTTTGCAAAAGAATGTGGGTAGAGTGTTATTTTCTACTAACAATAAAAAAATTTCAAATTCAGCCTCTATTTTGCAATCTTTTATTATGAAAACAAGTTGGTTTACTGTAAATATATGTAGGACCTTGTTGTGAAAATAGTCATGGTGCTGCTATGAACTTAAGGTGTACCCAGGATGACTGGATGAATAATACAAGCTACTTACATGTTTTTTACCTCAGCCAAAGAAATTGTGTTAGTTTTTGTGCTAAATTATTAAAGAACAGTGACCATCTGCATTCACAGCTGTGCAGAACAGGTTGTACTTCAATTTTGAGAAGGAATTCATGGTTCTGTACTCAAAGTTTCTTACCTGCCATGTAAAAGGAAACAAGTCTGAAGAAGTAGACCCTGATTTTGTATTGCAATTCTTCTCTCCCACCTACCTTCCGTGTTTTGGTCATTACTGTTACTATACTTATGTTGGTTTGATACCCTTTTCCAGCCTCTTGTCCTATGTTTGCTTTTCCCTGAAGTTCAGAATTACTTCTTCCCACAGCAGGGATAATGGAAGATATACTTTTTTTCCTAAAATACTCTTATTGATATTTAGTCCCTCATAACTCTCAGCTTCACTGACTGTTTACCAGGATGTGGTTAATCCCAATCAACTGAGACTGAGCTTAGTAAAGTCAAAGGAATGGCTGGCCTTTTCCTGGAGGGATATAGTGAAGGCCAGAAGCACTTTTTCTATGTATTACCAGAATCCAGACTTAGAAGCTGGCCAGAAGCTGGGAATCTGGGGAGAGGGCTGGGCAGTGCAAGGGCTGGTTGAGATCTTAGCAAAGCTGCCAGTAACAAGAAGCCTTTTATCTGGTACTTCTATTCTACATAACCTCTAATTCCTATTGTGCACAACACACATATCCAGCTTCCCATTCTCATGTACTGTATTTAAATTTATGTTTTACACTTTATAGCTTCATATGTGTCAGCATGTATATAAACAAAATGTACCCAACAGTCAAAATAATTTTTTTTTTTTTTTCCATTCTAGCACCAAACTACATTTTCAAATATTGGGAACAAGTATGGTGATTTTCTGGACCATAACTCAGTGTCCCAGAACACAGTTATTAACTGTTAAAGGAGAACACTTAAATCTGGCTAACAACACTTCAGCAAATCAACACTTAAGAGAAGCACATATGGTTCTGCCTTCTGCCTTGCTCCACACTGCCAACAGGAAGAGTAGGAACTTGATTTAATGTTGGCACTTAACAGGAATCTTTTTTTTCTTTTCAGAAGAACCTTGTTGCTTCGCATCTCTGGCACAAGATGGACAAACTTTTACTAGGGAGACTAAGCTCCCAATACACACAGGAAGCTCAATTAAAAGTAATTACAAAGGTTCATCAACTGCATAGAGATCAGTGTATCCTGGAGAGGTTTATCTTTGGGAAATGCATGAGCTATTTCATCTATTTGCTTTTTAAAAAGTGAGTAGAGGGTTTACTTTGCAATAAAGAGTCTTTCAACTAAAATGTTTTAGGATCAGGAGCAATGTTAAGCTCCAAACTCATTATCCCAGTCTTTCCCAGTAAGGATACACATCCATGAGAAGCAGTCAAATATCCAGTGGAATTCCATGGGACAGAAGCTCTGTTTGCACAGGAGGAGGCAGTGTGAAAGTGAAAGAGCAGCCTGCTTCCCTCCTGGACCACAATCGATCTCCTACTAGATAGAGTTGCACTGACTTATCATTCTTAGTTTCCTGTACATTAATATCATTCAAGAAAATAAACTTTTTGATGTAACCTAGACTTGCCCAGCATTAGAACAGGAGAAGAAAAAGTAGACTTTTAAAAATACTTGATATTCAGAAAAAGTTTACTTCCTTAAAACTTCTGCAATCAAAGCAGCAAAGCTGATCCTGCAACTAACCCCCTTCCTTAGCCCAAAAGCCCTTCCAACTCCCATCAATTCCAAAAAAGGCTGGGTCACGATCACAACCTCCTAGCCCTTAGACTTTTCTATGCCAAAGCAAGGCACATCAATAGTATGAAGGTGCTAGCAGGGGAAGATTTATTTTAAGAATTGCAAAGAATCATAGAACTCAAAAAGTCTTTGAGTGAAAAAACAGTTGAATGACAACTTGCAACAGTTTTGTAATCCAATATTACTCTCTAAGGAAGATTACCATAAGTGAACTTTCTGTACTTTCTGTACTTTATTAGCACTGAAATCCATGTGACTGGATTATATGAAGGGTTTTATACAGAACTGACAATATATTAAGATTTTCAGGTTTGTATAAATCTTTTTCTAAGTTTCCAGAAGAACAAACTTATTTTTGCAAGTTCATGGTCGATAGTTGAGATTTTAAAGAAATGAAACTCTATGCAGAGACACATTAATATTTTTATTTAAATTAGCTCACAGGTAAATATCCTCCTTTACCTCCCTTCTTTGAAATAATCAACTTTAAATATTTATGATCCACCAAAGGATTTAGGAAGCTGAGCTAAACCTTTTAAAGTCTTTTAAATGCCATTTGATTTGTCAGAATTTTTAAAATAACAAGAAGAAAATTAAGGAATTTCCATTCACACTGGAGCAGTGCCTTAGGGCTCCAAGATCCTTAATACTGTGGCTGAGTTAGGAGCTTTGGAGTTGACATATGGGAGTTCAAACTTTGAGAGGATGCAGGCAAGTGTATTGGCTATCACTTAAGTTCTAATAAGCTCTGTTCCCTAAAGACTTCATATACTGCACAGAAGAAAAAAATTATTTAATATAAGAAGATAGGCTATAGCAAAATCATTTTTCTCTGTAACCTGACTCAGACATGACTTCTTTAGTATATTGTGTGAGTCACAATTTTGTCTGTGTGGTCCCGATACTAATTAATACCTATGACAAATACTGATTTAATCTTGTTGTACTATATTAGCTCAAGTCCAAACTGCTTAAGAGATTTTTATTTCCTCTTTTGTTTCCCAAATTAATTAACAGATGCTGCTCTCTTGCCAATGGAACACATTCTCCTTTGCAGCTGCTTCGCCATCCACACACAAAGCTCTGAATTCCAGTGAATTCGTTGTGCTGACACTTCACACTAGTCCTGAATGAAACTATACAGTTTAACAGTTTGTATTTATTTTAAGTTAATCCTCTGTGTGGAGCTACTACAGTAGTGCTGTGGGTAGAGGCTCCAACATGGGCACAAGGCATGGACACAATTTCCAGGCAATGGGCAAAGATCTGATTGTTCCTGTGGACACCATTACACTTTTCCTCATGTACTTTTGGCATTCCTTTGACAACGGACTAGAGCTCTCCTGGATCCTCAATTCCATTTCTGGCTAAAAGCTTGTTCTTAGGTATTCTTCAGCACTCACCTGAGCTGCACTGGGCAAGAGCCACAAATCTGTGTCCAACCTCTTGACTCTCTAAGAAATTTCAGTGTAAAGTGTCTTACTTAAGCACTATTCCATTAACACTTTGGCCATGGGGAGGGAAAGAGCCAGGAAACAGATTTACCAGTGGTAGAGATCAGACATGAAGATAGCCCTAGAAAGGGAATGAAGTTGGTCCGGATTTCCAGGGCTGATTTAAGTCTTTCTAGACCCCACAGTTAAAAAGAAATATCTTTCTTTAAAAAGTAATAAAAAGAGAGAATACACAAGTCAGACAAGGTAAAAAGTCAGAGTTACTACAGCACATTTAATTGCTTAGCTCTGCATAGTTCAGACAGGAAGATATGAAAATAAACGTAAGAGCTTGCAAATATTTTCCAGTTAATAGAATCCCAAATTTCATCATTACATCATAGACAATTAGTTTCTGCCCGGGGCTTCTAAGAGCCAACCAAAGTTCTCAGACCTCAACCATATTATCCAAATGTATCAGCCTGATGCCGTCAAGAAAATTCAAAGAGGACAATAGAAAGAGATAATCCCCAAGTACAGGTCATTTAATCTTTTCTTACACTGCATAAAATCCGTGCCGATGCACTCTATGGATCCTCTTTACAAAGCTGTGCTGAGACTTACTACAGGTATTAAGGTTACAGGAGCAGACTTGAGACCTCATCATCTTCAATTCTTTCTTACTCCAGGAAAATGAAGACACCAAAGTTGTCTAATAAATATTACATAAGACTCAAATGAAAACCAAGAGCTGCTCAGAGTCAAGTCTTAACTTCTTGATGACTGTTAGAAATCTATTCTGTCTGTTATGAGGAACACTTTTGTGTAATGGCTTGGCCACAGAAGCCCCACTGCCTCTGAAGGGAGGTAGGACTGTCAACCTCCCCTTCTCTCCTGCCTCTCTTGCTTGTCCCTTTTCCCTCCACTACAAAGACTGACTCGTTGCCCTGGAAAGCTTTTTGAAGTTAAAACCTTAATACAATTTCTTCCTTTGTTTGATACAGAATGCTCTCCCTCTCTTCAGGATTTACTTCCCCAGTCACGTACCCCTTGGAACTGTGAGAAGATAGCTCTGAGCATTTCAACAAATATTTGTTTCAAAAAATATGGAATTAGTAATTTTGGCTCTTCTCTTCACCTCCCCACTATTTCCTCCAATATAAATAAATGTTAAATACCTTGAGCTAATTTAAAGCAAGTAAAGAATTCAGATCATCTCAGATGAAGAAGTTTTAAAATCTTTTAAGACTGCTATAATCCACCCATCATACGAAAGATATTAATTATAAATATCTTGTCAAATTAACTTTTAATAATTTTTAAAATATTCTCTCAGGTAAAAAAAAAATCACAATTCTTTATTCTGTCCATTTTTCACTGCCTTGACTTCATATAGAGTGAAAGGAGCAGAGGTATAAATATGAAACATATACTTTATATTATATTAGAAGACAGAAACAAAGATCTAGATTTTGTCAGAGAAGAGCATTTAAAACAGCAATATAGGAAACAGGATTGTCTCTAGGGCAAGATCAGATTGCTCCTTTCTAAGCACTGCAATTGTGGATACAAACAGAATGATTGCATCTAATAGAGGAAAGAAAGAGGAAAAGAATCCTAGACAAACACATATTTGTCAGATGGGTATGTGAGTTTCCTATACACACAGTTAAGAGGTGTGTGTCTGTATCAGTATAGACCTAGACACATCTAAAAACTGTATAGGTATAGCTGTATGCAACCAGCCCTAAGATGAACTAATAAAAGCAGCTCATTACTTCTACATACCCACATGGCCCTTAAAAAATTTCTTAGCTAGCAAGAACAATTGTATTTGCTCTACCATTTATGGTACAGCAGCACAATATTGTCTTCATTTCTTTAAAATCAATGTTTTTCTATTACTTCATGTTGTTATAATTTAAAATCCATCTATAATAATCTTATTCTTGTTTTGCTTAACAGTCTAAAAAGTTATTAGATATATATTAGTTAATTGAAAGTTACTTCCAATTTAGTTTCTCACTGCCAGAGTTTTATGAGATAATGTACCAGCTCTAAAATAATCTTTAACAAATATTAAATTATTAACATGTTAATAAAACAAGAGCAAATGAAACTGAAGAGGAAAACTACAATTTTGCAATCCTAGTTTTATTATGATCATGTCTTTAGTCCCAGATAAGGAAATATTTTACCACTTTTATTATGGCTTACCCTTCTTACTGCTCAGACAAAATGCTTGAAGACAGAGAATGCACAGTACTTTTGCGATTATCATCACTTACTAGATAAGTCTTTCACTTTTCCAATACCTACCAAACAATGAATTGTGTTATTTAATCATCTGAGCTAAATCTCCTTAACTCAAATGGGGAAAATTTTCTTCCAAAGTACTCAAATAACTCCATTCATGTAGGCAGAAGTGTACATACAACTATAGTATGAATTCCTGCTTGGGCTTGGGTTTTTTGTTGTTTTTTCAAATACCTTCCAAAACAGTGCTGATTTCTAGGAAATCTTTTGTGCATCACAGCATGGTGTTAAGAACCCAACAGCATCCTGAAGTGAGTTTTGCTAAGACAAGGAGACAAAGTCATCTCACTAATTAGAAGAGGTTCTATCATTTAAGACCTTGGAACTATTTTCAGGCTGTTTAGTAATCAGGGAAAACTACTGAACACTACTGAAAAAGTTATAAATAGACTGCTTGCTTGCATTAAATTATTAAATAATCCATTTACTACAGGGCAGCTGCACAGTTCCACTAATCCACCTTCCTTCATTTTCACAGTAAATGAACTCTACAAGTGTGCTCCTTTCTCAATCTCACAGGTAAAAGGTTTTATACATTCAGAGTAGGAAAACATTCAGAGTAGAATTAAGAGCAGAGGAAGGCACAGTTAGCAAAATCCCCTCACATCAGCCCACTGATGTAGGAACACTCAAGGCAAAGCGTCCGGAGCCAGTGCTGGAAGAAAGCAAACCTGAGAGCATCCCAGCCACTTGGCTTTTAGGGAGTGTCTCCTGGAGCAACATATCTGCTGGAGAGCTCCCAGTCTTTGCTCCAGCATGGACTAGAGGGAATGATTCAAAAATAAGCCAAAAGCCTCATCGTACAGTTAAGCAATGCAATTGATTAGGGTACTGTCTACGTGCTCTCTGACCTTGCTCACACACACTGCAGACACAACTCAAGTCTCTCAGAGAAGTAAAACCAGATAGAAATGAAGGATTTCTTATGTATTAAGTCCTTCTCTAAAGACACTGCACTAAAGCAGTAGCTCTCTGTGGTACAATTAATAATGGTGCTACTACACAGTATTATACTAATTTGTGAATGTACATGACAATTTTTTTAGAGGCTTATTCTGTTTTGGTGCAGAAATGAAACACTGACCAGCTCTGTTCTGCACAAGTCTGGGAATATAAACTAGGTCTCCTCTGATTTTAGTAATGCCAAGAAATTCTTGGATTTTACACTGGCAATCTCCCAAGGAGAGGAAGGCAGTGATTTATAGGAAAAGACAGCTATAAAAAGCTCTTGCTTTCCTCAGTTTTAATCGACTGCAGCACCATTGGCCTTTAAGATTTACTTCCCCTCTAGATATCTTTTTAAAATACAACATGCATTTTGCAGAGTGCAGATTATACAGCATCTGTTTGTTTCTTCATTTCTCTTCTAAGAGAAAACCTCAAGAACACAGATAATGAGAGTGTGGAAACCACAGATGTGTCTGTCCCAGCCAGGCCCTAATCTACTGGATGACATTTCTCTGGTATTATCATTTCCAATCAAAAATGTGCATCATCACACTGTGGACGCTGCAGTGCATCTGACACTGAGTATATCCATTGCATATATTTATATGCATATATATGCAAGGCATGAGGCCAAGGTTGCAAATCCCTCCTACCAAGCATACTGCTTAATACTGACATTAACACCAGGGAAGCATCCGCTCGAACAGTGTAGGATATTTTCATCTGGAATAGCAAAATTACACACCACTTTGGCTCACTGGGACACGGGATGTTCAGATCCTTATAGCAAATCCTACTCAAGAAGAGGAGCAGAATCATTCTCACTCATAAACCTAGATGTACACCTGAACTAGACCCATTCTCAATAATGCTGCATCCTATAAACCCACTGAATCCCCCTTTTACCTATTTGTGCTGCTTCACAAAGAAATTTCAAGATGGTATAAAACAACAGCTAGCCAGGAGATACTAGGGGTTGGCCCTTCAAAGCCATTCTAGTTATGCCCTTCTCTGTGCCACTGCTCTTGGTAGAGAAAAGTTTTCTGCTTAATTATTTCTACTGCTGAAATTAACAGTGTTTGCCTTCAACACTTAGAAGCAGACGTTTTGGTGTGATATTAAGCAACAGATCACACTACAGAGAAATGCCACTGTACAGCATGTGAGTGATCACAGAGCCATCCAGTGGACCAGGAGTAAAAGGAAGGAAAAGTCATCTAAAAAAAAAGGAGAAGTTACATGTAGAGAATCAAATACCATTCTACTCTACTGAATGTTTTCCTGTATTTATCCTGGGCAGTGACTAACGATAAACATAAAAAAAAAAAAAAAAAAAATTATTTAGAAAATGCGAAAATGCAGAGCCTGAAATATGCACAGACTGCATAGATGTTAAAGGGCAAATTTTCCTGTCCTATATCCCTCAGCTCCACTTTCTTCTTATACAATAAAAATTGGAAAAAAAGGGGATGAGAGGGTGTTTCCCCCTTTCATAATGCCCCAATGCTTTTTTCATCCATTTCTGCCTCTGTCATCTTACTTTTACACCGAAAAATCCTTCGTGGATGAAATATTCATAACCAATTATTCTTGATCAGTCTTCACCTATTTCTACACTCTCAATATCAGAGACAAAACAAGCTTTCTTTAAATAGATTTTCCCAGTGCAGAGCCTACATTTAGTTTTAATCTGAAACAGCACACATTTTAACTAGCAGGGCATGACAAGCCACATATATTTCACAAATATTTACTGCTTAAACTCCTCCCTTTTGACTTGTTCTCAGTCTTTAGCAAAACAGTATTTATTGTTACAAATGACACAAGAAAAAGAGTTTTCTGTAATGGAAACAGCATTCAGTTAATGGAGACAGCAGGTGAAATAAAAGAGTCTCACTGGAACTATAGAAACACTAGAATTTAATTTTCCTGTCACCCATTTTATAATTTTTATTTCAGTTTAAGTAACACAGTATTAATTTTTTGCCTTGTCATACTGAACATTGAGATCAACAACAAGATTTGTTTACTCCAAAAGGTCTGTGATTTTTATTGTAACTTCCTGAAATTTTTAAGTAATCACCCAAGACTTTATCGTGTCTACAAAAAAGGACACAGAAGGGACTTGTAGTTGATTAGATATCCTGATGGGAAAAAACTGCATGGGGTCCCTGGATGGGATGCACAGGCTGGTAGTAGCTCTCCTTAGTGGTCCCAGATTATAAGAGTGATTTAAGGTGCTACAGTAAGCAAACATTTTTCTAGATACTGTGGACAAGAAACAAAAATACAACTCATCATTCTGCTAGAAGTGACAGTTCCCACTAGTGTTCCTGAAATGTTACTGAGATAAGCTGCAGTTATAATTAGATCTCTTCTCCAGGTTCCCTCCCTTTCCAGAACATCACATTAGCTCACCTTTGACAAAACAAATGTCAGTGCCTCAACATGAACTTGAAAATTGTTCAAGCAGCACAATTGTTAACACAAAATGAACATTTTGGGGGCGTGATTGAAGTGTTTTGACCTTGATATGTTCTTCCATATGGAGTTGCACTTGCAGGTCTACTGCTCCATGCTTGGTTGAGGAGGACTGTAAAAAAGGATGGAAGTAATAACTGAAAGACATGGATAAAAGGTGTGTCCATACCCCTTCCATGCTACATAGACCTCCACACCACTTCTACACCACATGAAACAAGCTCCTCAGTGATGTACTCACACCAGAAACAATCCTACAAGAAGTTGTCCTATGTAAAAGAAGCTGATTTCATTCCTTTGTTCCTTAATTAAACAGAATCCTGCTAATTAAGCAGAATTCCTAGGGTTTAAATGCTTGCAAAGGGGGAATTTCACAGTTTGCAACAAAAGGACACCAATTTCTAGAAATAAAACTGAAACAGGCAAAATGGGACTTTTCGTGGTAGGGCTGTAACCCTGTTCCATGCACATGGAATGAAATTTCTCTGATGGGTATGCACCATAATAAAACAATTCATCTGTATTAAGGGATATGCTAGATGACTGAGTAGGATTGATACCACATGCTTGCAGTACAAACCAGGGTGATATTGATATTATATTTCTACACATTTCATGGGTAAATTCTAATCCTGTTTTGCCTTTTTAAGATCAAATCTGGGTCTTTGAGCTATGGCTTGTCTATGTCACTCACAAATCCCCAGAGAAGCACTGCATGTCCCTCTCATATATGACATAATTTTGAATACTATTTTAAATACTGCTTGAAAAGTATATTACCATTTTTAATTAAAATAGACGTATTTGTATGCTATTTATCTAATCATTGAAAATACATGGATTAAATCAATGGATTAAACTATAGGTGGTACTTGGTGAATTGACTTTTTATTCAGTTGACACTATGTAACACTAACAAGCAAATATATACTGTGCTTTGATACAATTATTTCAATACCATTAGATACTTGTTACCCATTTTTCTTGTGATTAGAGTATACCTACAGGTATCTCATTTTACTACATTACAGAATCAGTGATAATTAATATTTCTATGGATGTCTGTGATGGTTCTAGAGCAACTCAGGTAGGTAGAAAAATGCAGCATGTTGAAAGGACTTGTGAACTCGATGGAAAAATCACAGCAGCACATCCTGATCCTGCATCTCTATGCTCAAAATATGGATGCCATTCTCTCCAGCACTATGGTATGCTGGAATGTATGGGATTCCTGAATTTTTAAATATTTAGCAAAAATTCGCATGACAATGTCAATTCAGACGTTCTTGGAGTAGCTACTTAAATGTGAATATAGTAGCAATAATTCTTCATCTTAGTTTAAACAGAATCAGAATCAAAATGCCTGGAACAGGTCAAGAAGTCCCCCAGTCCATTTGGGTTTCCAACGTAGACACAAGCTATACTCAGCCTGTTCCTGCAACAAACTTTTCTAACATTTCAGCCCTCTAGAAACTCCTAATAGTTTAGTCCAATGATTAATTGTTGTGTTTTCTAACACTAAATTCTACAATACAAAGCCTAAACTGTAATTCATTTAAAAATAAGGAAACTAGCAAAAAAGGAAAGAAAAAAAAGGACCAACTATATACACATCCTTGGAACTCTGAACAACTGAAGTGGAACTGGTGTAAGAGTTGTGTCATTTTGTGTGTAAGAGGCACAATTAAATAAAGCAAATGTTTTAAAGACACTGTCCCACATGAATAATTTCTTTGCTGAAGTATACAGTGTGAATATCATATTTTCTTCTATAAAAATAGAAAAGTTAACAATAGAAGACATTACTGTAACAATCAACTTTTATCAGAGTGCTACTATTTTATCAAATAAATGTGTATGTGCTTATGCATACAAATACAACACTCAATTTAAAGGTATTAAAACAAACCCAAGAATTTTTAGAAGTATCATTTCCTTTTTTAAAAATTATGTACTTTCACACACAAAAAAGCGTTTTCCATTTCTTTTTTTCTCCTATGTAGGAATTGTTTTCCATTTTATTGTGTAATGTAAGAGAAAAGGATCAATATGGTAACATATATGAAATTTTCTCTCATCAACAGAGTCAAAGAAAGACAAAGCAGATTTACATATCTGGCAGAAAAACAGTCTGGAAATAGAAGTTCACCCTATTAGAGAAAAAACAGACTTGGGAATACAGAAATAAGGCAAAGAGAATCCTACAGAAGAATAATCATAATAAAAAGGAAGGAAGGATGATAAACAGGACTCCTTTTTAGAAAATTGAGAATTATATCACCACCTTTTACACATATGTGTGTACATATTTCTGTAAAAAGAAAACACCAATTTTGTGTCATAAGACCATAGGTATTTAGAGTGTTATTGAATGCCCAAGATCCACCTTTCCATAGGAGTAAGGATAAATCCAACACAAAACATATCTATTTTTTCTTCATTTAGCAGTGGTTAACATTAAAAAAAAAAGAAAAAAAAATTTTAAAAAGGCCCCCAAAAAACCCACAGGTTTGTTAAAGATGAAGATTCACACATCCTAGTAAGACACACAGGTGTGTATCCCAAAACGTCTTCCCACATCTCACCAGATTCCCATTTAAGTGGTACTTGTTTTCATTGCTATTAATTAAAATAATCTTATTATTCCAGCTAAATAGTATAAGAAAAACATAGAATACAACAAAGGAAATAATCAGTCACAAAATAATAACACTTATTCATGTTCAAGTACTGTAAGAGGGCAATAGGTAACTCGTATGTATAAGCCTCTGCAGAGAAACACAGAGGCAATTGTTGTACTTGCCTCCCAAAATAAAATTTTTCCAAAAGAGCAATTGCAGAATCAACTATCTAAAAAACCACAAAGGAACCCTTTTCCCTCGCTATGTGTTACAATACAAAGAACAGTACAAAGCACCCAAAATGGTAAAACAAGCTCTCCAGAGAGAAAACCAGTGAAGAATCTTGGATACCCTTAACCTCCACACACAAACTCTTACAAACAGTCTTTCATGAGGATTAGAAACAGAGGAACCGCAAATTCCTCCCCACCATGTGCAATACTGAGGTTTCCACTACAAACAGTTTACATTTGGAGGGGAACTACAAGAAGCACCATATGAACAAGATACAACCTGCCCACAGAGAAAATTTGTTTTCTGTCCTAAGCATTTAAGGATTCATTTATGACAATT
Organism: Dasyornis broadbenti; assembly: GCA_013397935.1. Lineage (NCBI taxonomy): Eukaryota > Metazoa > Chordata > Aves > Passeriformes > Dasyornithidae > Dasyornis > Dasyornis broadbenti. Next base: position 16,126 of record VZRN01002041.1, read on the forward strand.
GCTATTTGATATCCTTTATGAAAATTGGATCCCAATGCTACTGCAAATGATTGAACTACGTCAAGAAATATATGCTCCCATTTTTTACCCATTTATTTTGCTACAACAATACAAAAATTTGGGGTATTAAGCCCTCTGTTTAGACAAGTGAAGTGGTCCTTCTTGTCCCATAGGACAAAAGGAAACTGGAACTGGTTGACATCTTTTACACTCAAGTCCATCCTGCTTCCCTGGCAAACACCAGAACTCCAAAAGTTTGTATTGCACTTAACAGTCCCCACTTTTGAAAAGCAATTTACTTAGTCCCCAGTTTTGATAGTCAAATAAACTGAATTCAAACTTTGCTTGTATTTGAAACTAATCTTTTGCAAGGCATTATCTTTTCAACCAGATATGAACACAGGGTTCCTTCAACAGGCACCTGGTTGTGTACAAAATGTACTTACACAGGAAAAGGCAAAACACCAAAGTGCAGAACACTTTCATCTCTGAAAACAGCATTTCCTACAAGGGATTAGACCCTAGAGAACAGCAACTGAAGTAGTAAGGATAAGGAGGAAACAAAGAGATCTAAGAAATCACATGTATTTAATCTTCAAAGCACTGTAAAACCAAAGTGAAACATCTTTCTGTTTTAAATCAAAGCTGAGCTTTTAAATCAGTGTTCTGCTCATTAACAAAGCTAAAGCTGAGAAAATCTTCTTGTTGCCAAACCCAGATGACTACTCCAGAGACCAGGGGCTGAAATTTATGGAGACTTGCTTTCTTCAGTAGCCACATCATTTACAAGTCTCTTTTTATTTGTCACAGAAATCTAAGCAATGGGCAGAAAGCCAAGTCTAAGTACCCTGCTTCCCCCATGCACATTCCACTTGGCATTTACTTCATATCCAAAGGAACTCCGTTCCAAGAGTTTGCCCAAATCTCAGTGGGCAGCCAGTTTAAACATCATATTTTCCTTCAAGAATATACAACACAACTGACATGTAGAGTAAAATATTTCATTTTGGTCAGACTTCCTCCATCTCACCTCCCAAACTGATTTCCAAATCCTCAATGCAGTGTGTGTCAAATCTTACAAAACACCAAGACTTGAGACGGCAGCACTGGCACAACACCAGCTCTTCGACAGAAATGAGAGTAGTTTAGTGTTGTTTTGCTGGTTTGTGAAAGTAGATTTCAGCCCCAGCTGCTGTGTAAACTGAATTACACTTTCCATAGAAGGAAGAGAAAAGAAGTCTCCTTTCAAAAGTTATTCCCAAAGCAACACCATGTACAGGGCATATTTCCTGTCCTGCTGAAGCCGAGGTAGACAGCTCTGCAGGAATTACAAAAAACTTCAGGTGCAAAAAGGCCCTTAAAAATTCTGTTGGTGTATCATTCTAGTTAACTAATCTTCCATGAATTTTGGGAAATGGACAGGTCTGGGGAAAATTGTGATGAAGATTTTTCTGGTTTTTTGGGGGAGGTGAAAGGCAATCACACCCATAGGATCCTGTGACAGTGATTCACAGAGGTTTCACCAAGAAGGATCTTTTCAAGAAAAAACCATCCTAGCATGTAGAGCCACATACTCATCTCTGGCTTGTCTTTACCATGTGTGGGTTAGTGCTTTTTTGTTTATGAGGGGGGTTTTTTGTTGCTTTTCAAGTGTTTTTTTTTTCACTAGAAGTACTTGGCAGCAAGAAACTACTTAAATAGAATAATACATGTCAAGTCCAGCATAACCATATCAGGCTGGGAAAGTCTCCTAGACAAAAACTAGTCTGGAAGAATGAGGGGAACAGGAATACCGTATGAGTTTGTCATAATACTTCTTTTTCCTATTAATCCATTTATGACAATAGGTACGCACAATACACAAAAGTGAAGGAAAGTAGAAAATGCAATAGGTTCAGCAGAAACTGCCCAGAAAGAATGTGTAATAGATTTTCTTTGCCTTTTTGTTATAACAATATACACCTGATTCTCACCGAACTAAATCAGTGTAAGACTACCAAAGTCAATATTTGATGTTTTTCCATGAATTGTCATTACTGTGGATGTGGTCAACAAACTCCTTGTTTACCTTACCTCTTCTTTTCTCAGATAAGGATAATAAACGAACTCCAAAACGAAAATTTGCAGAGACACCTAAAGGTAGAATCTGTACTTTCTTATTCCAGACAGGTATAACTGTGTCTCAAGAGAGAATTCCAAAACAGCATAAAGTGCTTTTTTCAAGGCCGAGAGGATCAACTTCAAGCTGACAAATGCTAAGAAAGGGAAACACTTGCCAAAAAGCATTTAAAATGACAAAAATGTTCTTTATTAAAACAGCAGTTTATCCCTACTTATTAAAAATGCTGAACTTCCTAGTGGAGTCCAAATTCACTATTATGCTGTATGTGGATGAAAATATGTACTTCTACATTGGATTATCCACTATAGTTCAAAAATTTCTCCATGTCAAAGTAAACATAATCTCAAAAATTAGAAACCGTGGCTTTGGCCTTTCTTCCTTGTAAGAGCAGGAGCTCACACTGGGGCAGTTACATTGCAAGCAATACGCAGGAGATTTATCAGAATAGAAAACAATTTCTTTGTAAACTGTTTAAAGAAAAACAAATATATAAAATACACATATTTTATTCCCTTATTAATTTTTAAAATTGTTTCTCTGGCCTGCTTGTCTTACAATAATGTTTCGCCTGATTGCTTATGTCAGATATATTACTGACGTGTCACAACCCATGCTGTATTCCAAAGCAGATTAATGATGAATATTTGCTTAGAAATGAGAAAACAACAGTGCACTGATTTTTGCAAAGCAAGGTCTGAGCAGAATTAATAAGGCAATCTGCACAGGGCAGAGATCTGCTTTGCACAGAATCTGTCTTGGCCAGCCAGACAGGCAGGATGATACAGTACATAAGCATTTTCAGACAATGAAACTTTAGCAATTATTTTCTAATGTCAATATGAATTTTTGTTTGGAGCTCAAAGTCTCACTGACATAAACAGGACATTCAGCTCAACAAGTCACTCTACATTCATTGAAATAAATGCACTTGCTGAATGCAAGCAGCTGGGAGAGGGCAAAACATGGAAAACCTTACCTAGAGCTTTGCCATTGCATCTGATCATAAACCGAGTGTCCCACTGAAATTACTAAGAATTTTTTTCAAATTATTACTTTGCCACTTCCCTCTAAGGTATTTATTCCAATTTTTTCCTATTGAGCTGAGGCAAAACAAATTTAAACCACTATATTGAATTTAGTGCTGCTTTTAAAGACAGACATAGGAGGAAATATCACTATTTTAGAGCAACTCTTCTCTAAAATTTCCACTTATTTGGGAAAAAAGCTTTCTAAAATCACAATTTATGAGTGCACCCAGTTTTAAAATATTGCCATGCAAGTGTGTTTTCCTTATAATCACCACCAACCTATAAAAACCCAGACGGCCCAAACACCTCTACGTTCTTTAGTCTTACACAAGAAGACAGACACAAATGACTGTGATGAACTCACACCAAGGATAAATGGAATTCTGTGTTAACATTTATAAATTCAAGATTTGACATGCTCCAACACTGCTTTTCCCTCCGTAATTTTCAGCACCCCTGTTTGAAATCTACTGCTCCAGAGACTCTCAAACTGTTTCCCAAACCTTTTTCTTAGTGTCGGTGCAGTATTCAATGGTCAGGCTACAATGTGCTTATCTGAATTTGACATTATGTAATGGAAGTGCTTAGCAGGTAGAAGAGGAAAAAACAGTTTTCCAGATGCTATACTTCGAGCCCCTTTCTAGGTAAGCTGTATATATGTTCATAGCTAAAAATCTTGTTATTTTATCACAGGATTGCTTTCAAATGTTCAGTTTAGCTAATTTTACTTAAGAGTCAAGAAACAACTGTCTGAGAAAGGCATGTAGTATTTGTTCTGTTTATTTTACTATTTTTTTTTACTGGAGAAGAGAAACAGAATATAGATTTTCCACACTGTACTATTAGTGTATCAACAACATCATGAATTCACCTCCCCAGTTCCCAGAAAAATCCAACCAGCTGGCAGGGGACATACCACACTGCATTTTGTTAAATGAACACCACCAAATATCTAATAGAAGGAAGAAAAACCCTCTGAAAGTAACTTACAAACTGTCTTCCAGGTCCAAAGCAAGTTTCATTGGGAGGGAATCACTTTGATCATACATTCATATCACTCCAGCATCACAGCATGCATCACCGGACAAGGCAGATAATTTCTTAGGAGATAAGAAATGGAGATAAGCAGCTGTACCTTTGAAAACTGAAGTGAATAGGGTCACTTAGGTGAGCCCTGCACAGAATATGCCCCACATGATGTTTAGTTGAAGTTTACTTGGAGCAATGTAGTGACAAGAAGTCATTCTGACAGTTGATTTAAAATCAAGCTGCTAGTAAATGCTGGCTTGGTGGTTCCCCACCACAGATTTAAAACATTCCTTCTCTTTAACCCATTACTTTATTTAGCCTTCTAGATGTGGTAGGAAACTAACAGAAAATGCAAATACATGACATTTGAATAAGCAGTTTAAGGACTCATTATATGCAAGTGGGTGAGACTGTCTCAGCAAAACACTCCATTTTTCATAGTGTAAAATATCTCTTCTTAAATTGCTGAGTTCACAATATCTACTCCTTATCACAAGATTTTTTTTCCTCTGGTCCCTCTGTACAACACCCTAAATGACTACTAATATAATTTGTCTTCAGAAATTAGACAAATCATTCTGGTTCCTCTGAAAATCAGGAAAAACACTTCTATACCTCTTAGTCATGCTTAATTTAGGCTGGTTATCTACAGAGAGGATATTAAAATGTTTTTTTTTTTTTTAATACACCTCTCTCAAAATCATATGCACATATTGTAAATCACACTTCAAATTCAAAATACATATAGAATGGCACTTGCTCAGGATTTACAACCAGAAGCTAAAACAGACACTTGCTGATTGCATCTGAAAATCACCAGTCACAAAGAAAATCCATGTACCAACTCATGCAAAATTATCTTTTGTTACTTATTTTGTCAGTCTTCATCCAGATGGTTTAATCTTCTCTTTCAAGGTCTGTCAAGAATCTGTGCCTAAATCTTAAGTGACTATTAAGAAGCTTTAAAGAATCTGCTGTCTTACTCAATTGATATTTTGTCCTCTAAACAGATATTACATTAAATTGTAGCTTGCAGAACACGAACAGAATGAAGAGATATGTTTGAGCCACATCCTTACTCTAAAGGATGCTACTGAGGATCACTTGGTTGATATGTCCTTTTACTAGTTTTGGTATAAAAGGAATACAGTAAGAAACTTTAGTGATGCGGTGTCAGTGAATAGATTTGACACAGCATCAGCTTCACAGTTGAAGGACATTTTCCCATGCAAGGTAACTGTCAATAGGTATTTTTTAATTATTTGGCGGTTTTTAACCACTTTACCCAACAAAGAAAACTGGCATTTTACTTGCCTACATGATTGTTTTTCCCCATTTTCCTAAACAACTTTTTCACCAAAAAATTTGCCATCTTGAAAATAAAATCACAGAATGGCAGAGTAAGCTGAATTGAAAAGGACCCACAAGGAGTTCTGGCCAAAAACCATAAGTTAGGTTTGATTCAATTGTGAGAGGGAGGAAAGAAAAGAGGATATGGGGTTGATGCAGAGGAAAACTACCCTCATGGTTTTAGCCAGTAATTCAGTATTGAGGACAAACTCTCTGAGTGGATTTGAACACTTGACAATCGCATTCCAGAAAAATGCTAGGATAACTAGTGTCACATCCTCTAAACACATTCTCATTGCTGGTATTCCACTGGGCATATCATAAAATACCTGTTGCAAATATTTATTCTACCTCCATATGAGAGTCAGACATGAGACTATAGAGTTACTCCATCTCTCGATCTCATTAAAGACATGGATACACATGACAGTGAAAAGCACAGAGAATAAAGGGTGAAAACACCCAAAATCTGCTTATCCCAACTACCATTACAGTGATAATTTCACAGCAGGCCCTTATCTCTCATCTAGCCACCACAATGTAGATTCATTCTCTCCCTGCCTTTGTCTGACATAATACATTTTCAGCTACTTCACACAAAACACCACATTGGACACACACAAAAAAGGGAGATTCAACCCTAAACCTTCTGTCACAGGCACTCTGAACAGTGTAGCACTGTGGACTCCTCAATCAGAATAAAATTGTACAAATCACCTTGGTGAGTGTCATATTTCCTGGGTGGACTTGAAAACAACCTCCAGCAAAAACCACTTTACAACATCTGTAGTCTCTGTTGGAAATGAGACTTCCAGGAACTCAATGCGCATGCTACCAAGGAACAAAAATATACATATACATATATTATAGAAATGTTATATAGATATTTTTATATAGAAAATATAAATATATCTATAATTGATTATTAAAGTTATTATATATAAATACTACATCATATTACTAGGGTTTACTTAGTAGGCAAACTAATATGGTTCATGCTATGCATCACTGAGCCAATATGTGGAGCTCTGGGGTTTTCTGATCCCATTGAGAAAATGTACATACATACTGACAACCCCAGTCAAAGCTCAGTGGAACAAGGATGTGCCACCACAAAGCTGCAAAGCTTTCTTCATTAGAAGTGAAGCAGTTGAGGATCATTTGCTGTATGAGGATGACCACCTAAGAAAACACTGAACAACTGAGGATAGTCAATAATGGTGGAAATTCAATCTCATCTGCCAGCTTTCATGGCTGCATTTTACAGTTGTGTTTATCACTCAAATTACACAAGCATTTCAGACTTCTATATTATTTCTGTTGATTTCCATATAGACAGGCAGCACCTGCTGGGAGAGTTTCAACACAGCTAAACAGGCCACCATTATCCTTATTTAATTCCCCTATGTTGCCCTCTTTGCTGCTTCACATATATAATATGAATACAAGATGAATTGTATGCAAAATTTGAGATGAATTTCCAGAATTTAAAACAAACCAGACTTAATAAGATCAATATATATATTAATACAATAGTGACATTATTTTTTCCATGTGAATACAAGTGTTGCATTTTTCTGACTTGATCTTTCTGTAAAAGAAATTGAGACCTTTCTCTGTAATAGACTATTCTGAAGAAACTCCTACTGATGTGAATGACTATATTTCAAATCAGTTAAAATGCAGGTTTATGTTGGTCGGGAATTTTTCCATCCTGTGGCTAGAGATACCTTAACGAGCCTTAACGACTGGATACTTAAGAGATAACGACTGGGTACTTAAGAGACAAAAGATGCACTTAAGAGACTAAAACATAGCCGGGTGTGGGGAGGGAAGAAAAAGGTACCTGGTCGTTGGCAAACACACACTTGTTCCCAGGAGTTGGAGGGGGATGGCGGGGCTGCTGTTTTTTTTTTCACTGCTGCCACAGGAGCTCAGCACTGCCTTGTTTTTTTTTCTTCCTTGCTGGGTGAGTTTTTTGCTGGGAGGAGAAACACGGGGACTTGACCCTCTTTCTTCCCAGCTCCCAGACTGCGCGTTTTCCCTGGCTGCGTGCGGCGGTTGCCGATCGGGGAGCTCGGCAGCTGCCGATCCTCATCCCCACCCCGCCTGCCGGGATGCACTGTNGCCCAGTTTGCTGCCCTGAGATTCCCTGCTGCAGCTCCGCTCGCCGTGCAGCCACCTTGCCCTCAGCTCCGTCCGCCATCACCAAGGAGCTGAGCTCGCGCCACAGCGCCCCCTGCCAGCCGTGACCGTAACTGCACCAAAGGGGAAGGATGGTGCCTGGCAGCCCAGAGAAAGCTGCCACCGGGTTTCTGGTTTGTTTATTTGTTATTGCTACTGTCATTGTTGCTTGTTTTCCTCGTTATAGATATTAGTAAAGAACTGTTATTCCTTTTCCCATATATTTGCCTGGGAGCCTTTGATTTCGAAGTTAAAACAGTTTGGAGGGAGGGGGGTCATATCCTCCAATCTAAGGCAGGTTTCCACCTTCCTTAGTAGACGCCTGTCTTCCAAACCAAGACACTTAGCAGTTAGAGAAGTGACAGTGTGATCAAAGAATTCATTAGACTGCCAGAAGTTCCTTATCAACTGAGACATATGGAAAATACACCTAAAATAAGGAATATCTTTATATCATTTTATTTGGATAACAAAATCAGCTCTTTATTTAGAAGTTATAACTTCAAGCCATTTTTAAATTCTGATCTTGCTAATGAACAGTTGTTTACTGTGTCTGCTGATTAAAACCCAGCACCATTATGTTTGCACTATGGTCCTGACATTTTTAATGATTTTTAGTAGAGTAGCACCAGGAAGAGTGATGGGATGGATAATTATGCACAGATGTCATATTAGCTAAAGTAACTCCCAAGTGTCTGTGATATAACATCCAGTGGGGTTAATAGACCAGCATATATTTTGTTTCACTAGAAAGGATAAAGATGAACTAAAGATGCTTTACTTCTATCCAGGAAGCTCAGTTTTACAATTATTCTAGATGAACATGGAAATAAATGTTTGTGACTATGCTTTTGCATCCTTAAATGTACATTACATTACATTAATTGTTCAGTCATATATTGTATTTTATGTAAATATTCCAGCAAGAAGTTTAATGACAGAAATTATACAAATATTTTATACAAATTAATTATACAAATATAAAATTTCAGATGAACTGTTTTCTATAAGTTCTCTGACAACTCTAACAGAAAGATTCATTTAAACAGGAAGCAAAAATAACTGTGATTCCTGCATCCTATCAAATGGCTTCAACTTCAAATGGCAAGTTTTTAACAGTAATTATAGACAATTATAGTCAATATATACCCCAAAAACTCTCCACACTGTCTGTCTGCTCCACACTGCTGGATGCCAAATAACAAATACATTTGAAGACATCTTAAGGTTCTTAATGAAATTCAATTAAGTAAATCATCAAGTGATTTTTATTAGTGAAATATTTCTACACATCCGTTCTTTCAACACTATGAGTATATTTGAAAAATGGGGGGAGGGGGGTGCAAAGTAATACTGCTTTTAAATGACCACAGCAACACTAACGACTTGAGTCATGATGGTGAAAAATCAATATGGACCCCAATATGAGCTACTGAACACGGCAGTGCAGACCTAGATTTCAAAAATACAGTGGGTAACACACTGCTGAGAAAAACCCTGCAGTGATACAAGTCCCATAAAGGTTGAAGATCACAAATATATATTGAGGGCTAAAAAAGGTAGAAGTATAAAAATGGTGCTACTATTTTCTTACCTGCCCATCCAAAATGTTAATTTTAGTGCATTTGGGCACTTCAAACTAGATGTACAACTTCTTATGTTTTAATCTATTTTTAGAGTAAAATCAGGAGAGCCCTGCTCTATTAATCAACCCCATTTATTATAAGATCACAACCATTTAATGCAGGAGAACCTCAGAGTGTAATCATGTATGAGAAGCACTGTACAGCCCATGGTTTTGTGTACAGGATCCACAGCAAGAAACATGTCAAGTGTCAGGAAATCTCATTTTTTAAGTTTATAATGTTAGCCCTAAACAAACATTATTACCCATGCAATGATCCCAACAGCTTTACCAAAGACATGGCACACCCCAAAGCTGACATTAACTACTGCCAGGATCTAAGTGCTCCTGTCAGCATTGGAAGGAGCACTGAGTTCCAGTAGTTTATGATTGGTCTCTAATTAATCTGAAAGAAGCATTTGATCCTTGGTTACTAATCATCACTACCCAGCAGGTTTTAGACTAATGACTTTTAAACACCTTACAGAAAAACTGACTATGCAATTCTAGTGAGTGACTAGACCCAAAATTCACGGCTCTTTGTTTAGAAGGGCAAGAACTGTTCTACCTCATGGAATCACATGGCCAGAGTTGGAAGGGACGTTAGTAACCATCTAGTTCCAATCCCTCTGCCATGGGCCAGGACACCACTTCTTAATATTCAATTTAATAATGCTTCTTATAAACCAGTTTGCTAATTTTGACAAGAAAATGTGAACTGAAGTCCTTCACAGTTAGCTAAACTTTTCTCACAACACATCAGCCAAGGTGGCTTTGACTGGAAAAGGAAATATCACAAACAACCCTTTTGGGGGGAAGGAGAGAGCTCAGGTTTTTTTCACTTGTGCAATATATTGTTATACTTTTTAACTTTACTTACCCTGAGGATTTGGGAAGCATTTCTGTGCATTCCAAGGCATTCTGGTATCAATCTCCTTTTAGTATAGCCAGAACAGCTCCCTACAGGGCCTGCAGACAGAGGAAAACAGAAAACAAACTTGCTTTAAACACAGTCATGGTTGTTTGCTAGGTATACAGGTTTGGACTGTGCCTCTGACAGCTGCTGGTACAAGAACAAAGGGAAGATCACTTAAGCAATTTCTTAGGCCAATCATTGTTACATTTCCTGTTGCTTGTACAACCACAGTCCACTGGCCAGTGCACAATCCTTCTGCCCAGAGCAGAATGACAGAACAAGAGGCTCTGATTTTTCGTCTTTATAAAAGTTTGCTAAGCCATGTCTGCTAAGCCACCTCACTGTTTAATGCTTTCACAAATCAACTTCATCTTATTGCAAGCCAGAATTTATCATTTCTATGTTTAAAACACAGCTTATTTTCAATTTATTTAAACTGCAGCAAGTCCCATAACAGACAGACCTGCAGTTCTTGAAGATGCATAGGACATTTTTTTTTATTTAGCAGTTATGCAAATCCACAGTTATCCCTTTGACTTTTGGAGCTTTGATGCAAGCTTGCTCCAGTTACATTTTTAACGATAACAATTTTGTGAAGTACCACACTGTTTTAACATGTCATGTTTCACATACAGAGTGAAAACACCAAAGCTTTGATGTGTGTTTTGTTTCCACAGCTGCACCTCCTTGTACATTCTGACCACATTAAGGACTCTGTTTTAACATCTTGATAGGGAACTTCTGAATGGGAGATCAGGGTGGAAACTGGAACTTGGAAACACCAGTTCCCTAACTACTTCACTACATGCTTTGATTTAGAGTCCTCTGCCCTAAAATGAGTGATTAAATTCTTGCCAGTTGTACAGGAATTGAGGGAAGTAAAAAAATCCAAAAGAAAACAGAAAAAAAAATCCAAAACCTTATAGTAAATTAACTTCAAAGGGGTTAAATCCAGCTAAACTGTAGCTATGCAGCAGACCTCAATTATTCTGCTGCAAGAGATTAGAAAATACAGTTCTGGAATTCCCTTTAAAGCATATTTTCATCTCTGTGCATTATTTTATGTAATATATCACATAGAATATGAATGTCATCTAACAAAGCATTTAGCATTTCAATTGTAAATTAATTTAATAGATAAATATAGCAAAACCTAGAATTAAATATTGATGCTGTAAATTAAAATTGCCATTTTCTAATCAGTGACTTTTTCTCCTGAGGAGCAGAACCATAAAGAAAGATTAACTGCAACTTCTTTTTCAAATATCAGTGACATTCAGAGTTTTTATTGGCGAAAAAGCAGCTATTGAGGACTCCCTTATCATCAGCTGAGGCAAAGAGATTTTTGAAAATTACACTGTATGCTCCATGTGCAGCAGATATGTGATTTCTCCCAGTTTCTCCACACAAGTGCATGCACAAGAAATTCGTCGTGGTTTCACACCCATTGCTGGTAGTTTATTCCCTGAAAACTGAAGTTTGGGTTTTGCAGAAAAGGAAACTCAAAGCTGGAAAAGCTCAAACACTTTAACTGGATATTTTAAAATGAGTCAGTGAGATTGAATCTTGCTAAACATACCGTGGAATATTAAAGGAAACAAAGCCAAAAAATTCCTGATAGTTGTCTGTACCATTTCAAATCTGAGTGACAAACTTGCCACTTTCCTGCTTTGAGCAAACTATTTTTTAAAAAATCCAATAACTAAACTGAGTGGGGGGAAAGCCATTTTCTAAACTATTCTATTTCCGTTAAGGAAATTTTCTCTTTGGTCTGAACAAGATCAACAGGATGGGCATTACTTTTTTGCACATGAGCAAATAAGAGCCAAGAAAATTAGGTGCATCTTGAATGACTGTTTTAAAATAGGAATAATCCTACCAAATATAAACCCAGCATTCCCAAGTATTACACGTGTTGGCATTTGAATGATACCTTCTGTGCAACCAGTGGCTTTGAATTACAGGAAGAAGCTGTGATTTCTCAGCTACAGAGCAAGTATCTTATTTAGATGCAATGTTAGATAAGAAACAAATACTGCACAGAAGAAAAAGCACAAAGAGCTACACAGAACTCTACTTTAAATATTCTTTTAGGATAAAGGCTTTATCTATAACCAATACACTCCATAGGAAAAAAAAGAAAGCTTTCATCTTTTTTAGGTTTAATCAATCTCCAGGGATCCATATGACTCAATACATGAAACAATAAGATAAAACTTTGTTTTCCCCACACATTTGTGCAGCAGTCTGTAAAAAGAGAGGGTTACACTAAGGAAAATTAAAAAAAAAAAAATTACAGGAGCTGAAAAAAATGCCAAACAAAATCAATACTTCTATTTCATCAGTTTTTGAAAAAGACATTTGGTCAATACCATGTATGGGAAGTATCTATCACCACTTACAAAGGAATAATTTCAGAAAGATCCTCATTCTGGTCCCACCTCTGATTCGAATTAGGAAGAAAAGTATTGGAGAAGTAAGAGACTATTAAAGTCAAAGTGATACTAACTGTTAATTTTTTTTAAAATAGTATTAAAGTAAAATTAAAATATCACAGTCCAAAAGCCCCACTTGTCTTGGCTCAGTCAGTGTAAGCATTCTCAGGTTAAAGGATCTGCAATGATTTACTCTTGATGATCTGGTCTCTGTGCTTCACTTCATTTACTCAAATTGCTTTGGCATAGACAAAGATAATATTTGGCTTGAATACAAAGCCTGTGCCTGGACCTACTTTATCAATCTGACTTCTGCTAAATTTTAAAGAATTCTGAAGTGGATCAAAGAAAAGACAGGACAGACTGGAAGAAGAATATTGTGATTCCTTTGACATTATATTGATTTGAACAGTAGGACTGGGACTCTGAACTGGCTGGAGCTGCTTCACTCAGACCTTCACACAAAATTGAACGAGTTGTTCTATGCTACTGCAGTTGGATTTAGAAACTTCCCTTTGTGTTCCTCAGCACAGGAAATGAAAAGCATCTCCAGACAGTGTCATGAAGGGGCTTTTACCTTTAGTGTATTGATTTTTAATATCAGAAGCATCTTACTTTCTGTGCTAATGACCAGTTCAAACATCTAAATAAACAATTTCTGCAGCCATATTCACTACTCTACATGGGGTTTCTGAAAAGAAATCAATAATATAGTTTTAACTCATCTTGAATGTAGTCGAATTATTTAATTGAATATATTTTAGAAACACACATATATTTCTGCCATCAGAAGTAAACGGATGTAATGGAGAAGAAAATGAAATAACTTTGTCAGATAGAAGTTTATAAATCTGTAAATCAAAGAGACTTTCTGCAAAACACCCAGCCAACTAATGCCCTGATACAAGTGACAGAGGTTGAAGTTTGACTTACATGTTTAAATTCAATGTCTGAAGCTGAGAGATGCTGGGTCTTGAGTCTTGCTGCCCCAGAATCTTAGTATGGCCACAGACAAAGCTTGCCAATGCACTTTAAAGAAAGGCAGCTAAAAGTTATGGAGGGATTGAATTGGATCAGGGAAAAAGCTGCAGAACCTTTTTAATGTGAATTATGTTGCCTTGGCAAAAATAGCCCCTTTTAAGCAGATTTCTAAATTAGAAACACTAAGTCATCATTGAGCAAGCCAGTCCCAAGTGTTACCTACCACTCGTCAACAGCAGTGGAGGATCCCAGCACAGGTAAGAGCACCCAAACAACCACCATGTGGTTCACATGACTCAAAGTGTATTTCAAGAGAAAGAACAGCTGGCAGATGGCAGCTGAAATGGTAACCAGACTTCCAGGAAAATGGGCACACTGGCAGTTTATGGAAACAAGGTGGCAGATGGAAAGAGAGGAAGATGCACAGAGTGGTATTAGAGATTTTAGGGGAAAGCTACCAGCTATTAATTTGATCATGTGGAGAAAATTGCATTGAAAATCTTCAGCCAGAAAATTGATTTCTTGGTTCCCATACCAGGTAGGTACTGTGGTACAATAAAATACAGCAATTTTACACCATGAATAGCTTTAAAATAACCTAAATTACTTTGAAGCCAGTAAGCAAAGAGATTTAGGCATGGTGAAGCAATACTCATATGTGCATTTCGTGTGAAGAATGTAGCTACACCAGGAACACACAGTTTGGCCCAATGTCGACAACTGTACAGAGTGTAACATATGTCTCTTACAGTGTATACATTTGTCCAGAGCTTAAGACAGAGAAAACTAATCCTGATCAGAGAGAATTGTTATCAGTAGCATCTACAGCTCTCTAAATTCAGCTCCAAGAATGAAGAAATCAGATTCAATGATTTGTATATTCATTTCATCCAATGTGATACGATCAGCCTAAAACTATTTTAAGTTGCCTATTTACATGTAAACTAACAAGACATTGGAAACACCATTTGTAGCAGCTTTGTCCCAACATCCTCCCTTGAAACACCAGCAACTAAAATTAAGGTGTGCGTTACAAAGACTCATTTTTCAAACATAAGATAAAGTTATTTGTTCTGGTTGTACAGACATGCAAGGTACTGTCAGTTTCAGTCAAAGCAGTATCAGTAAGACAACCAACAAGCTAAATTTGGGTTTAATAGGTCACACCAATCACTTGCACATTATTTTTATTTTGTCATTTTGCTTGGATAATCAGATTATACCTATATTTCAGTCTTTCACAATTTAATTAGGCAAAGCCTTCATTCATTCAGGCCACTTTCACAATTGTGACAGATAATTTAGGGAAGTAGACAAAGATGAAGAAGAAATCAAAGCTGACATGATGTAGGAAAAAAAACTGAATTAACATGTTTTCTCTGTCAGAGGTTCCTTCTCCACCTGTGCTCCCCCTCCTCCTCTCAGGTATATGTCTAAGCAGAGTATTCACAAGTGGTGACAGGTTGGCAGATTTCCTTTAATTTTTTGGACCTGTAAACATCCATTCTTTATTTAACAGTGGTGCCTACTGGTTCCCATCAGCTTTGCAGGGCAGGTGTTCGGAGCACAGTCTGGTTATCACCAGCACAGTGCAGCCTCTTGGACTCACCACTGCACAGGATCCCAAGGGACTTGGGTTGGACAGAGGAATGTTTTCAATATCTAGGAGGTAAAGATTCAGGCTGAAAACTTTAGCAAGTCTAGAAAATTCTGCAATTGTTGTATTTTAAAAATGCTGCAATTTTAATACAGCTGATTTTGCCCTTTTTGTAGAGGGAAACCTGATATTCAACGAGCAATGGAATTGCATATTCAGTATGCAAGCCCTGTTAACCTAGTTTTTAGTGTACTTTTTGTTTGCAAGCAAGAGGCAGACAAGTAAGAGAGGGAAGGCAGTGTAAAGTGTTAGAGTAATTACTCACAAGGTCTGTTACAACAGCCTCTTGAGATGTTATTTGTTGTACACAGCATCCACATTTGGATAAGCAACTGATACTACACAACCCCAAGCCCCTGCTCAAGCCACACGAAGCACTGTTGGAGAGAGAGCTGAGTTTCTTATTCGTTAATTTGTTGTTATTTCTTCAAGTATTCCAGCAGTGAAAGGGAAGCCTCCCCTAAGATTAGCCACACCTGATTTCAAAGAATTTTACACAAAGAAAATAGTATTTTCCTGCATTTTAGATGTCAGAGCAATTAAAATTTCTCAGACAGATACAGATTAAAAATTATTAACTGGAACCTGTACATGGCACAGCTTAGAATACAACAGCCCGAAATTCAGTTAAATAAGCAGATGACTACAAATAGTTTTGCAATTGGAAGAAAAGAAACAAAACCACAACATTAGTAGACAACACCTCTGGGCACCCAGGCATTAACTCACTGAGAGAGGCTTAAAATTCCAACATTCAGCTTAGACTAACATTGCTCATTATAAAAGAAAACAGCATGAAGCAGAAAGTGCATAGATACTACAGAGTACATGATGGTATAGCAATTTCCTGCAATGCATTTATATCAGAAAAAGCATAAACCAAAAGCAGATCAGGTAAGCATCTACAATTATTCAGTAACTAAAAGAACTATACTAAGTACATATATATCTAAATATCAAACTACAGCTCTATCACTGGTATTAGGACTGCTGCCTCTGCAAGTTACTGTAGTATAGTTATATATTGAAGGATGTATGTACAATTCTCCACTAGGAGCTCTGAGGCTGCAGTACTATAATCAAAATACTTGATTGTCTGGCAGTACCAAACCGAACTCTTTAAAATTTGTATGACTCCAAGAAGACCAGGAGACTTAAGACACCTGCTAGGTCTCTCAGAATACAGGGGAGAGCCACAAAATACCCCATGGCTTCTAGGAGTTCCCACTGCTCTGACATTTTGCAATGTTTCCTCTGATGGTTTTTACATGTGCACATCTTCCGTGTTTACAAAAAGGTACCTTCATCCTTCAATTCAACTGCACTCGATTTCTATTTATTTCCAACTCTACTGCCCTAGAAGTCCAGGATTCTCTGCAAGTCAGATATTCAGGTGAATACACAGAGCTCAGATATAAGCTAAAACAAAAGCTTTTCTTTTCATAGTGAAAAGCTCAGCAAGTATTAGATGAATGAGAAAGATACTGCTGAAATTTATGAAGGGCTTCCATTTGAATAACACTGCTGAATAAAACTTGGACAGTTCTTGAAACACCTGAATTAAGAGGAAATTACTGCCAGACAGCTTCTCAAAGACTTCTTACATCACAGACTATTTCTTTTATCAGTTGTTGGATCACTTTGTTGGTTTTTTCTTTAATTGAAATAATTTGTAACTGACTCCCTCCCTCATGACCTCAAAACCAGATAGAGCTGTATTTCAGGCAACCATCAGCACCTGAGTGCAGAATTCATAATAAAGACTGAAAAGCATTTTGCACTCTTTTTAAAGTACCTGTTTTATTTGAAAGAAAAAGCTCATCTGATGAAGAAGGCTTTGGGGGTTTGTTTCCCAAAAGCCTACAAACATGGAAGGGTTTCTTGTGTCAGTGCTCAATAAAATTAATGACAACTTAGGTCATTTATGCAATGTTTGTAACTTGTCCAGAATTACATAAATACTGACAGAAGTACTTTGTGCTTTGTGCTTTGAGAGCCCTCTAGCAATCTTACCAACTATTCATCAAGAAATAACACTTGATTTTGATCCTCCCTGTGTTTGGGCTTTACTTCAGAAGTTTGCTTTCTGTTTTACTGTATGCCTCAGGCTCATCTAATTTCTTTTTTGTTTTTTTTTTTTTTTAAGACTTCAAAAATCCAGTTTGGTAATGAGACAAGGTGTGGCAGGAAGTTGCCAGGCTATGTAAACCTCTTGGACTGAAAATTAATTCTTTCAAATATAAAATAGTAAAACAAGCTGCCCTAAAAAAAAGTAAAATAGGTTCTTAAAAAGGAACCTTAAAAATACCAGAAAGCAAGAACAGAGATGACTATAAAATCTATTGCAAAATCAGAGACTGAGAGGACTAAATTTTCAGTAACAACTAAGTGCTTATGCTTTCCAAATATGCTTCAATCAGAAGTTCCTAGTAACTAATCTTCACTGAATTGAGACTGTATCTTCAACATTTAAAGAGAAAGTCTCAGGGATCCAGAATCCTTCAGCACATATCCTTGCATATCAAATTTGCTTTGATTCTTGATATCAAAGTATCAAACCATTTTTCCTTGTTAATAAAATTTTAAAAATTGGTTTGATATTAGGGTTGTGTAAAGATCAATGAAGATTAACATGAGATCATTAAAACCAATGAGGGCAACTCTGAAAACCAATTTCAGGGAGGTTTCCACTGATACTTCTATTAGAAGAATTTAACTGCATATCCACAGTGGAAATAGTCTTACGAGTTAGATGTTCTTCACTAAATGCAAACAGAGTATCAGATGCAGATGTTCAATTTCAAAAGTGTGACTTCTGGGTTGGTAAGAAATTAAAGATATTGCACATTGCACATGCTCTGCAATATTTAAAGAGTCAGCAGGCTCATTTCTAGTCTTACTACCATGCTGATAGAAATGACAGGGACAGAGGTGAAGCTTTTGGATAAACAGCAACTAGATTTTTTTTAAAGGGAAAACAAAGTCACAAAATCCACACTAAGAAAAAACAATAGTATTATCAGCAGACCAAGCTAAACAAGAAGTATGTTCACATGTTAGGCACTTACCTTGCTCTATCTTAAGAACTGATTCAGGCAATTTGACACTTTCACATGTGCAACACTTTTTCTTTATTTTCATCATTTTTGCTTCTTTGAACCTTCTTTACACATAAGAAGCTTAAAGACTTTTGGACTTTGACTTATTCTTACCCAAATACATGATGCTACAGAGAATGTTTTATTGGGAGACAGTAAATAAATGACAACTCTTTAAAGCACTAGAGAACCAGCTGAAAATTTAAAATCTGATTTATCTAATGTCTTGGGGGAAATAGCTTAGCTGAAAATACACTGAATTGCAATACATCATTATTTATCACGTATATTGTAGTTACAGCTAGAGGATTCAGAAAACTCTAAAGGAAAAAACCCCTCTAATTCAGAGATTCCACTCTAGGAAGAGATGAGAAGTAACAGCATGAAATATTGGTAAATATGCTTAGCTCTAGTAGTGCCTGAGATGACTTGTCATCCCCTCTACTCCAGTTCTATGAACTTTGGATGCTGAGCCAAGTGTGATTTCCCTCTGAACCAACACAGCTCAGGAACACATTGCCTTACAGAAAACGGCTTTCCCATAGAGACTTGGGACCCTAGGAGCACCAGCATAGCATGATGGCTTTGGGAGGGTTTGCTGTTTCTGGCTGGGTTAGGGTGAATTTTCTTCCCAGTGCCTGGTATGGGGCTGTGTTTTGGGTTTGTGCTGAACACAGGGTTGAAAATACAGAGATGCTTTTGTAATTTTTGAGCAGGGCTTACACAGAGCCAGGGCCTTTTCTAACCTTCTTTGGGAGGAGAAACAGCCAGGACAGGTGATTCAAACTGACCAAAGGGATATTCCAGAGCAGATGGAAACATACTCATCATATAAAGTGGAGGAAAGAAGAAGGAAATGAGAGACATTTGTAGGAATGTTGTTTGTCTTCCCAAGTCACTGTTACGTGTGACAGGGCCCTGCTCTCCTGGAGATGGCTAAAACCTCCACTGCCCATGGGAAGCCGTGAATGAATTCCTTGTTTTTCTTTACTTAATGTGCACAGCTTTTGTTTTTCCTATTAAATTGTTTTTATGTCTACCCATGAATTTTTTTACTCTTCTGATCCTCTCCCCAGTCCCACTGGTCAAGGAGTGAGCAAGCCTCTACCTGGGTCTTACTTAAACCACAACAAAGAGAAAGAGGACCAGAGAGCATCTTTAGTTCTTCCAACTAATTTAGCAGTATTAATCAGTTTTTACATGTGTTTTGGCAGCCAAGGTCCTCTAGAAGCTATTCCAGTCACATGGACAAAAACCATACCTTGCATACCTTGTTTTCTGCTACAACAGAAACAAAACACATTGAACATAGCTAATAATGTTGAGCCAGGTGTGGGAACTGACAGCTGGCCTGCCTCAGCTCACAGACACCAACCTTGATACAAATAACTCATACCTGTGAGAATCTTAGCATGGACTAAGCATGGGGGAAGCAAGAAGCAAAACAACAGCAGAAGGAACGTGCACCTGTGAGAAGGAGACTGTTTTCTGCAAGGATGTGTGCTAGGAATAGCTGACCAATAGTGTTGTAATAAGTTAAGAGCCAATGAACTCGTAACACAAACGCTAAGAAATAGTATAAAAGAGGCTTTGTATAATAAAGGTGGTTCTTCTTTTGCCTGGAGCTGTTGGCTGGTGTCTATATGTGAGTGTTGTGCTCATCTCGGTCTGTGACATCTGGTGACCCCGATGTGATACAATGGCTCCAGGGGGCTGCCTCCGAGTAGCCCAGGCTGCAGGCAGAGCAGCAGGGAGATGGAGCCCAGTGGAGTATAAGTGGTGGAGAGAGCCGCCAAAGGTCCAGACCAAAATCAGCCTGGTGTTCAGGTGAGCCACTGGGGATGAGTGGAAATTAAATTTCCCAAGAAGAAAAGGCAATAGTAAATATGTGGACATGTGTGCTAGCCAAATGTGGTATTAAGTATGATAAGCATACATTGAAGGTTTTGCTGTTGTGGTGCAAAAGCCAGGAGTTAAAGGCTACCTTAGAAAATGCCTTTAGTACAACAACCTGGGAGCGAGTGGGACAGCTTATCTTCGACTTTGCTTCCCAGGGTGATGAAACTGCTAAAAATTTGATGACTACCTGGAGGGTGATGCTGGACGCTTTAAAAGAGGTAGAAGAGAAACGGGGTGAAAGTGGATGTACAGCCTGCTGTTTTTGTCGAATCATAGGAGGCAGCTATAAAAGGGGACAAAATAGCTGCAAAATCACTAACGATGTAGTGCTTGGTTCAGGACTCGTTGCTGCAATTAAAGTTGATAGAGACCACCCCAGCAGTCAACCCCCACCCCCACCCAGCAACTCCTTTACCTTTGTCCCATCCGCCCCCCACTCCTCCTTCACCCATGACTGCTTGTCTGCAGGGACCCATCCCACTGGTATCGCTTGAAAGCTGCACTCTTCCCTAGAGGCGTCCCAAAGTGACAATGCAGTTTAAAAAGTATTGCAACATATTCTTCACATTAGAGCACCTTTTATTATTCTGCAGAGAACTCTGTAACTGTTTTCTAAATGAGAGAAGTGGTGTTGAGATACAGCAGTGCCACCATTTCCCCCCCATAGTCCCCCTTCTCCCTCCCCATGCAGCGGAGGTGTGGGGGCGCCACTCACTCTCTGTGAGGGTGCATCGAGTGAGGCTCAACATTCCGCACCTCCCCCGGCTCCTGTGCCTGGCCGGGATGTGTTTTCCAGGAGGGCAGGAAAAACAGCCAAGAAGAATCGGCAGCAAGACCAGAAGAAATGGGTCCAGCCAGCCGCTTTTCCCCACTCCTCATTCCTCTGCATGCCCCACCCCGGCCCCGGCTTGCTTCTCACTGTGCTTCTCCCAGCCGCAGAAAGCCGTGGCTGCAGGTGGGCAGGTGCCAGCAGCAGCGGACACAGGCACCTACGCCATGCAGAGGGGCCCATGGGACCCCTTCATGCCTGTGCAGGTCGATTCTGAATGTGTTTCAAAGTGCCTTCTTAATTAGTGCAAGAGAGTTATGTCTTACATTCGTTTTCAACTTTCCCAAAGAGAGAGCCTTACAGCAGAATGATAACAAATTGGTTGACAAGAAACTTGGGGCAGGGACTGTCTGTAATTTGTTGCTGAGCAGTTTTGAAGGTATGTTCATGGAGTCTTAGTCGAATGTACATTGTTTCTGCCAAATTTAGTTCAAACTCTACAGAATCAGTACATAAATCATGACAATCAATGTCTATCTTTTACAGGAATCACATTTTCTGTTTCAAAACTATCCCAGGATTTAAAAACTTTAGCTCACAGAACTGAGTTGGCAACTGTCCAACGAAACGTTTAAAAATAGCTGGAACTGCATCTCCATGACCTTGCAAAGATAATTGCAGGCAGTACACATAATTCCTTCTCTTAGTCCCTGGAATACACCTGGGTTTTTTGATCCCATAAGGAATCTGAAGAGTAGCATTTATTACATGATTTTTGGGCTATCTCCTCATAGCATTGTTTATTATTATCCTATTCAGAATTTTGATTTTATTCAGCATAGATTAAGGTATCTACCCTGACAAATTAGGTAGACCCCACCCCTTGGAATGTGTAGGGTGGATATTAACTGAACAAGATGTAAAGCCATAGTAATTAACTTTAAAGCCTGCTGTCAAAACATTGAATGATTTGCAAGGTTGCTAGGAGCAATTATCTCTGTGAGGCCTGTGCTAGGTTTACTGACCCATCGTTATTTGCAGATGCTATATGGGAGTTAGATATACTTAGCTCATGATTACTACTGCGAAAACAGACGATTTCACTAGTTCGCTCGTACAATTTTAAAAATGCACTTGTTTTTCCTTAACACTTAGAGATTGCACCTGAACTTTATATCAAAACAGTTTAAGTATATTGATTGCACAGAAAAGTGACGGAATGTGACACCATGTCATAAAATAGACCTTCCCAGTTATCTGCTTAGTACCGGCATTCATAATATTTTTTGCTCTTATGGCAGAGAGGTCACAGTGAAGTATACAATAGCACACCCCTTTACGATCAGTTAAAACCGTGATTGCAGCTGCTTGTAAACATATCGCTTCTATATACCCACAACACTAAGTTACGTGTGCAAAAATCATGGCAGTGTTATATGATTACATCCCTGATGTTTTGTCCTTAAGTATTTATATCTCAAACCTATTGTAACAGCAATCACAGAAATTTGTTTTAGAAAGCTGTCTTACCATCTGTGAACTGAGCTGGCTTTAAAAGCAACTTGCCAATACATGCAAATGTTGTCATTCTTCTGAGTAAGGCCGCACTTTGAAAAAATCCTGGCAAACTTATGCTTATCTCAGAAGACTACTGACCATGAAACAGGAATTTTCAACAATGTTTATAGTCACCGTAGGTTAGTCTCAAAACAGATTTATGTACAATCATGACGTATTTGCCACACCTTTATAATCTTTCTAGTTAATCCTGCAGAAATTCTACCCCCTAGAGTTCCATGTTACTATTTCATTTACGACTCAGTTGTTTGCTTGTGTACTGTTCATTGATGCTTAACTGCTGTATGATAATTTTTCAGTAGTAATCAATGAAGTCAAAATACCTTAATTCTAATCTATCTGAAACTTTTGAAGGAACACCGTCATCCTCGAATCTAGTTTTATTAGATTTGAGGCTTACCCCTGGCCCACGGAGAAGATGCAAAGGCATCCAAAGTGACCACTTCACTGAATTCAAGGGGATTTTTTCACAGGTATACCTTGAATGCAGTCTTTAGGTCTGTGTACATGCGAGTGTGGAAGTGCTGCAGCAAATATACAAGGAATATTGTTTCAATTTCTTAAATACTTTAGATTTGTAAGTTAGGCCTGTAAGTGAGGTACTACTGTGTTTGTAGTAAATTCTATATGAATCAATTGCTGAATAGTTTAAAGTTGCTGAGTAGCTTATCTGTTAAGTGCTGTTAAGTGTTAAGTGCTATTGAAGTTAAATTCTGTTAATTTAAATGATTTTAAGTTTATGTTCTATTGAAGGTACATTCTGTTAAGTTTAAGTGGAGTTAAGTTCAAGCAATGTCAATTTTAAGCTCTAGTAAGTTTAAGTTCTGTTAAGGTTAAATCCTATTACGATTCATTTCTATTCATTTTTAGTGATGTTAACTTTAAGTTCTGTTAGGCTTACCATTTGTTACATTTAAATGATGTTCAATTTGGTGAAGTTAAGATTAAGCCTTGTTCAAGAATGCTCATTTACTTTGAACAATATAGTTCTTCTGCTATAGGGTTAAGATGGAGTCAATTGAAACCTTCCTGATGAAGTATTAACTATGCAGTTCATTGGATCCTTGGTTTCATCAAAAATTCTATACGCCTAATTGTTCTACATTGATTGATTAACATTACTATTCATAACAATCTTTGCAGTTTTATCTTCCATAGGTGGCATAGAAGAATGAGTAAAAACTTCAAGTGATGTTCCACAAGTACATTCCTTCAGTCATTTGCAGTTTGTTTATGATACCATTGATTACTTAGTTAAGACTGAATGACAACGCCAGCTTCTTTAGAATATTCCACATAACTTGTTGTTAACTTTATCTGCAAGAAGTGTATCATTTTAAGATGTTTTCTCAGTTGATATTAATAGAGGCTTATTTGTAGGATGTTTCAGGGAAATCCTCCCAATTGAGGCCTAGGCTCTGGCCAAGCCGTCGCCCTGACTGGTTGGGAAGTATGCCATCAGTCCCAGGTGCTTCTGCATCAAAGATGTAATCAAGTCACTTTAACTTGCTGATTTGGGCTTACAGGAGCTGGACTCCAATCCAGGTAAACTTGGAAACCTTGCCCAGGAAAGGTTATCCTGCCCTGCCTATGAACTGGGGCTCCCCAGCAATTGCAGACTCTGGGTGATAGCAGAGTGTTTAGGCAATTGATGATGTATCTTCCCAATGTGTGCATGTATTACCGTGCTTATTTTTGTTCTTTTAGAAGAAGTGCATGTTGCCAGAAAACAAAAAAGGGGGAGCATGGCTCCTCAAGAACAATCAGATAATGCAATTCAACAGTGCAATATATACGCTAAGATTTTCGAATGCAGATCACCAATTCTGATGTGTTGCTCTGAAGGTTTGCATGCACAGAACCAATTTCCAAAAGTTTTATGTAAGGATCCACAATTGGGTGCACAATAGCAAGGCCCAGGTGATTTACTAACCTGGGGAAGAGGGTATGCTTGTGTTCTATCACCAAAAGTTTCTAAGCAGTTACCTGCTTGCCTGGTTAAAACCATACCATGAGTTGGAAAGATCAGTCCAACAACTCGATACCCCAGCTAAAGACATGACAACAACCATCAAGATGCAGGTGAACCCAGAGATAACAGGGAAGATGTTGAAGCAACTACAAAAAGGACTGAGCCAATGGGTGCTCACACTGTGGGGTTGGTGGTTGGTTACACCTGATGTGTGTTCCTATCATGGTTTATGGTGGTTAGTTGATGGCTGAAGAACTGTAGCTGAAAATTTTTAAAAGTTAAACATGTCTGTTGTGCCTCACAAGTATGTAAATTCATAACAAAGCAGTAGTTTAAAACCCCTGGATTTTTGCAATATTATGGATATTATTAATTGTAAGATGCTTAGTGCTTTCTTTCTTACTTTCACTTTGCTTTGTTGTCATATATGCATAGATGTGTGGGAAAATGTAATTTCACTTTTTAGAACAGTTCCTGTTACTGTATTAGCTATTCTGGATGTGTTGCTAATGTTCTGATGTGAACTCATTGAGCTTTTTATAAAGGGCATTATCCAGAAGATATTATTTGATGTTTCAT
This sequence comes from Dasyornis broadbenti, assembly GCA_013397935.1. Taxonomy (NCBI): domain Eukaryota; kingdom Metazoa; phylum Chordata; class Aves; order Passeriformes; family Dasyornithidae; genus Dasyornis; species Dasyornis broadbenti. The sequence continues at coordinate 41,347 of VZRN01002041.1, forward strand.
ATATGCATCCCTTTTGGTTATGCAGCTCAGTGCATCCAATAATTCTTGCAACTTGGGAGTGTTCACCGTGTCACCGGCATCCACAGTCTCCAATTGGACAAGCCATCATAGAGCATTTTCACTTTATGTATAAAGCATTTCTGGTTGAAAAACAAAAAAAGAGGAACTGTGGGGACTGACAGCTGGCCTGCCTCAGCTCACAGACCCCAACCTTGATACAAACAACTCATACCCATGAGAATCTTAGCATGGACAGAAGCAAGAAGCAAAACAACAGAAGAAGGAATGTGCACCTGTGAGAGGGAGACTGTTTTCTGCAAGGATGTGTGCTAGGAATAGCTGACCAATAGCATTGTAATGTAATAAGTTAAGAGGCAACGAACATGTAACATGAACAGTAAGAAATAGTATAAAAGAGGATTTGTAGTAATAAAGGTGGTTCTTTTGCCTGGAGCTGTTGGCCAGTGTCTATATGTGAGCGTTGTGCCCGTCTCAACAGTGACAGCCAGGGCCCTACTTCAGCTACTTCTGCAATGTAAAGCACTCGTGGATCAAATCCTTCCTGGGGAGGAAAAGTCCTCACACAGGAAAAATTAGAATGAGAAGTGATTCACCTAAGCTTCAGTGATTCACAGCCACTGCAGTAACCACCCCAAATACAAGGAACTGGTACAAAATAGATCAGGACTTTCATCCTCCTTGGACCAAGGCTTGGGCATGCCCTTGTATCTTCACAACCAACCTCATTTCATTTAGAATCTACCCTCTAGGCAAGGTAAACTTGATCTCTTCACTGTTTGTGCACTAGCACAGCATTTCTTTGTGGATTTACAGGGTATAGGTAACAGAGCAACAGGCCTTAAAAGCCAAAATTACCTTTTGTCTCTGGATTGGAAGAAACCTTGGGACCAGCAAAAAAACATCCTGGTCACAGGGGAAGTGGAAAGAGTGCATTATGGGTCTGTGAACTGCTGGACCTGTCAGAAGTGAGAAACACCGTTAGTTACCTTAAAGGGTTTTGTTTCCTGTTGCCATAAAAGGTAAAATTGTGAAACATGATAGTTAATTGAAGCACTTTGTAGTGTAATTTCCTGTTTGTGTTGTAGTATATAAGGAATTCTCACTGCACAATAAACATCCTTGCTCACCACCATCTTGTAAAGTCCATATCCTTAAAAATAACACCGCATTTCTTCATGGAATTTTACTTTCAGGACTAAAATATTAGATCAAGTTCAGTGAGTTAATTTCCTTTCCTTAGAAAGAAAACACAACTAGGAAATGATAGGGCAGTCCCACTGCTCAAGATACCACATTTATAGTGTGGAACCATACTAAGGATAAAGAGTATAAAATGGGAAAAGGGGAAGAGGGGGAATCATCTATGCCAAGGCACTTTCATCAACTAGAGCACTGACCAAATTCATCTGTTACTCTTTGGCTGCCTGTATTCCTGCACGGTCAGCACACAATTTGAGGGACTGTGTATTATTAGAATGATTTATGTTGTGTATCAGTCACATAGGAGTAAGATTATACAAAAACAAAGAACTTATGGGTAAATATTTCCTTGCCAGTTTCAGCAATGAATTGGTGCAAAGAAAAAAAGTCCCTGCCCAAATCTGAAGACTAAAGTCTGTATCAAATGCAATTTTTGGCTCAATCTTGTGACATTCAGGATTCTGGATGAGGGAGGAAATCCACCCAGCTGTTTCATTCAGAAAGAAAGGAGCATGTGATGCAAACCCGACCTTCTCTTCACCCAAGGGTATGGAGAGTGTTTCAAAACACAGCATTCTTGAGAAATATGCAAGTGTAATATTTCCATTTGCTCTGATATTATCAATTTAACGTTTCTGTAATGGTGCTTCTACTCATTCCCTTTTGCAGTCACTGCTGTCAAGCCCTTTATTTTTTCACATGCAGATACAGATTCTGCTACAAAAAAACCCCCAAGGTTTTCCCTTACCAGTAATCAGGACTGTTTTCAATCACTCCATCTTGCTCTTTCTCTTTCCTACTATCTGAAATAATTCAAGTTTACTAACAGAAGACAAACTGATCAACACAAAATCTTACAGAAAAAGAAATAAAATAGAAGGTGAGATTGTGAGGAATAACTAGTTTTGTGCAAAATGAATTGAAGTATCTACATGGCCTTTTGCCACAGCCTTACCCTTGCTTATGAGAAGACAGGCAAGCTGTGAATCATAGCAAAGAATAAAGAATAGAAAACCCATCACCTTTAAATTAAATTATTTTTCATGGAAGGCATTTATGTTCATTGATGTCCAGAGTAATTTGTGAAACTGGTGAAAAGCAAAAGTTAGGAGAAAGAGCAATTAACAGCATTCTTCTGACATCTTACATATGTTTCAACTGCTCTTGTTGATATATTCAGCTGTACACTAGAAACTAAAGAAACCAGAAAACACACACTAGAAACACATCAGAAACAGCACAAGTTACCTAAACTAACTTGGGCACAGGGAAGCATAAAGGACACTATCAGAGACATCTTTAACACTAAGGAACAGACTGACTGAAGATAGTATATTTTCTTCTCTTTCCCCAACCCTGCAAAAAGGCAGAAAGTAGTGTTGAAATTATTAAATCAATAGAACAGAGGGAAAAAATGAAGCTCCACCAAAATAAGTCAGGTCACAAACTCCCTAGGGATATATACCATCTAGGGGGAAAAAAAAAATCTGAGGGAGAAATCATTCTGTAAAACTCCAGAAAGTAATACATCAGCTATATTAAGCATAGTTTTTGAAAGAAAGACATTCTATTACTAGGTCAGAACCCTAGCATAAATGGTGATGGGATAACTACAGTTAATTTTCTGTCCAGGGTAATGAGGGAACAATAACTGATGACGAGAATGGTGTCTAGGAGAAAAGTTTTATTGGCAGCCATTCAAGAATATATTTCTCCAAAAAAAAAAAAAAAAAAAAAAAAAAAA